>JAMXBD010002531.1:0-186350 GCA_024138025.1 Combretum micranthum
AATGGTATGGCTCTTAAATCACAAATAACTTGTTAAAAAAAACAGATGGACCTAAGGATTACAGTAGCACGATGCAAACGGCATGAGGTTCTAATCATTTTTCAAAAAATTCATTATTTATCTCAAACAAACACTTGGAATGGGACCCAATTGCAGGCCTGCAGCCACTGAACAACTTCGAGCAGCTCAACTTCAACACGAGCAACCATGGACATCAAGATGCAGGACTGAGGTTTTCAACTTGAGAGAAGAGAACATAGTACCGATCTTAAGAACTTGCAAACCGACCTGCTCCATGTGAGACCAAGCAAGAAGACAACGACTAGACCAACAACTGGCACCCCTAAACAGCAGCTGCAACCAAGCCTCATCGATCACCACCGCCTCACCATCCATCTTTTCTATAGTTACTGTGTTTTTAACAGACCCTTGGTATAGTTTGTTTTTTAGATAAAAAAGAGGTGGTTTTGTGTCTATGTTAGCAGAAGTCTGTTGTGTAGGATTTAGCTGTGTATGTAGGTTTGTGTCTCTATTTCTCTCTCAAGCCAACTCCTCTCTTCTCTAAAAATCCATCCTAAAGCCACCATCTAAAACACCATATAAAGCCAAATATTGTATTTCCACCCACGACAACCACCATCCCCTCACCATACACAACAACACCACCACCCCCTCGCCCACCTAGCAACCCTAAACAAACATAAACACACACGCAACACAAAAGCACCACCCCTAACTTGTTTGCTATATGATCACACTTGGTAAATACTGCTTGAATCTACTTGATTAGTTTAACGTTATGAATAAAATAAAAATAAATAAAACGCCATGTGGTAAAGTTTATGGGAAGTGTCATGTCTCACACGAAAAACTTCAATTGGGTAGTAAATTGATTAATTGAAAGTTCAAATAGATAATTGAATATTTAAATAAAGTTCATGTGGTATTTATGACATTAGCCCTATATTTTATTAATTCCACGTCCTATGACGATGATCCAACAAGAAAGCTAGTGGCATGCGTAAGGAAAGTGGAGCATAAAAAAATGATAATTGCAAAATACCCTCTAAACTTTTACTAAGTATAGATTCACCTTTTAAACTTTCAAAGTGAGCTCTTTTACCGTTTGAACTTTAAAAAATAGCACTGCTAAGAAAACTTAATATTTTCCATTAAAACAAAACAAGGGGGTTACAAAATACCTTATCAAACTTTCATTTATGTGTGCGGATTCATCCCCAAAAACTCTTATCTATGTGTAGATTTACCTACCTAAGTTCATGGAAAATTTTAATTGTCATTAACAATGCTAATTTTTTAAAGTTTAAAGGGTAGAAAATCTTACTTTGAAAGTTGATGGGGTAAATCTGCACCTTGATAAAAATTTAAGGAGGTAATTTATGAATTCCCGAAAACAAATTATCAAAACTCCTCTCTTATTCTAGTTACTATATTGGAAAATATAAGGAATAAAAGCTACTCTAGGTTCAAAGGACCATAACTTAAGGTAGCTACTAGGCTATTAGCTATCTGATATGTTGTCTTGATAACAATAATTAACAAGAAAGAAAACAATAAATTAAAAAACACAGGAGAATTTACATGGTTAGACCAATGCTATTCACGTCCATGAGAAAGGGGAGAGAATTCTTACTCCTCAGGAAAACTGATACAATGTTTTCTAAAACCCTCGAAACCTACCTACATGTCCATATTTATCAATATCTATCTATATATTCATCTATATCAAGTTGGGTTTTATAAAATATTTAAGACACTCAACAATTATCTACCTTTACTTGAAATTCCTAAGTCACAAGAACCAAGAGAAACTCTCTACCATCGATGCCCCAAGGGGCATCAAGCTATGCAAATATTCACCAAATCTAAGATATGCTTGAACTTCTCTATAGATAACAGCTTCATTAACATATCTACTATATTATCTATTATAGTTATTTTCTCTATAGAGAACACCTTATCCCTAGTGACATGTCAAATGAAGTTTATCTTGACATCAATATGGTTCAATCTTTCACGATAAACTGGATTACCAAATCCAATGCACTCTAACTATCAAAATAAATGATAGGTCTAAGAACATCCAAACCCAAGCTATAAAGCAAGACCAAGCAACCAGATACCTTGCTTAACCCTTCTATCAGTGACATGTATTAAGCATTTGTAGTAGACAAAGCAGCTATAGATTTAAGTATTTCTTTCCAACTAATAGCACGTCCATAGAGGTTGAAGATATAACATGTCGTGGATCTTTTCTTTATTAAGTCTTTGCTTAGTGCTGGTTTGAGTTGTATATGGTTATAAAAATCCATTTTAAAAGAACAACTCGAATTAAAAGCTTTCAAAATTTATAAAGCTAATTGGTTTTGTCCAACTTTGGTTAGCAACTACCAACAATAAGGTAAGCGCACCTACTTAAGTAGTATAGAAAGAATTAGGTCGAATCCCAAGGAATCGATTGTATCTATCATATTCACATTTCGTCTGTTATCTAGCCAAAGAAAAATTTAGCAAATCATAATGAAAACAGAAGTTATGATAATGTTAATAGTATTCACAAATGTTCTTTGAGCAAAATTAGGGATCGGTTTGCAACAATGCAAGATGATAGCCTAGGATTTGTTTCACTAACTCCCTATCATGTGATTTCTGAAAACAAAACTCAAAAAGAGAATTGTTTGCTGGAGTATTTGCACCGCCGGATTCACTAAGGTAAATTAAAGCCTCTCTCAAGGTCAATAGCTCTAAATCTAAACTAGACTGCTAGAATCTCTTCTCAAGCTATCATCAGCCTAGATCTGCATAAAGTTTAAGAATCTTTTGTTTTTTAAACCAACTCGATGAATTTCAAAACAAGTAACAGAAAGTCTTCACCCATCCTCTCTCGAGATATTTAGGATCGACTCCATTAGTAGCCATAGATCTATTCAAAAGAATGACCTCTTAGCCTATTCAGTTGAAATCAAACATGAATCTAACTCGTGCACCACGCAAATAGACCCACTAAATTAAAATCAAGCTACTAATTACAAACACCCAATCAATATTGAATTGAAAGCACATTTGAAATCACATGAATCAGGATTTGGATTCACAAATCCTAAGCTGTAGGAGATTATTTCTCCATGGATTTAGAAATTACAAACATGATCGGAAGAAATAATATGAAATTAATTGAAGAATATTACAATTCAGCATAGAGCCTTGCATAAATTACAAACAATGGGCTAAAATGATTTCACCTGGAAAACTTTGAGATTTTTCTAAAGTAAGAAGAAATAGAATTCTTTCGCTCCAAAAGTTCTCTTTTTACACTACATTAGTACTATTCTATTATATGTACACCATATATCCTACTTATTATAACGCTGTGCACACTTATTTATAGGACGAAAGCACAGAAAGAAATGATGATTTATTACATACGTGGTAAATTCTTTTGTAACGTAATGATCTTCATCACTCATGCGCATCTGAATTCTAGCTCAAAAAATATATGACGCTTGTTAAGTCGAGCGTGTGAATATTATATGAAAAGCATAGGCTCGACTTCTTTAATGAATTCTGCTAAAACGCATCGTTTTTATCCATTTTTCCATCAGGGGCTATTTTATGAGACTGTCTAGGGCTTAATGCTTGATGATTCGAGGCACAACACAAGTCAGGCAAAGGTCTTATCTTCATTAAGCAACTATCACGGGTCAGATTTGGGGCTCCACATTCAGGCGTAGCGAAAGCTTTCTTCAAGTTTAGGCTCGATCTCCTCAAAACAAGTGTCGAGGGTCACATGGAGGACTAAATTTAGGGCATGACAGACCAATTTTTGCTTGTTTTACCTTACATTTTGGCCTTAATCAATATTATTCAGGGTATGATGGTTCTATTCTTCACTTTTGTTGTTGTTTTTTATCCAAATCTAATTTAAAACACTTTGCTTTTTCTTCTTTTGATCTAAGGAGCTGAAAAATAATAATTTAACATTAAAAGCACTAGATTCATAGGAATTTAATTAAAAACTCATCAAAATAAGCTCGAATTTTATGAAAAGAATAGAGAAAAATTAACTTATCATCTTCATCATAGTCATAATTTGTATAACCAATAAGGTCACTAGTAGGACCGTTAGAACCATAAACCAAGAAAATATTACTCATGCCTTTCAAATATCACATAGTCATAAATCTACTCACCACACTAATAGCATGAGCTAAATTTGGCTTAGTGCATTCCATAGCGTACATCAAGCTCCCAACTGCACTTGAGTAAGGAATTTAATTCATGTAATCTTTTTCTTCATCTGTACTTGGTAATGTACCACTATCAAGTTTAAAGTGTGTTAGCAAAGGAGTACTTACCGACTTAGATTGTGTCATCTAAAAAGACCGTATCACCTTTTCAATGTATTTCTATTGAGATACATATAATAAGCCTACCTATCTCTCCAAGTCTCTAGGCCTATTTTTTTTTGGCTACACACCTAAATCATTCATCTTAAAGTCAATGTTTAGCAATATCTTTAAACTATTAATTTCAAACTTTTTCTTAGATGAAATTAACATGTCATCCACATATAGCAACGAATAGATAAAAGAACTAAACTAAACATAATTATTAAACTAATTACAATCAAATTCATGAGAAACCATAAATGCATCAAATCTCTTGTACCACTGCTTAGGAGACTATTTTAACCTATATGAGGATTTCTTCAATAAACACACATGGTCTTTGTTTTCAAAATCAAGGGCTATACCATATAAATGTGTTCTTCTAGATTCTCATGTAAGAAAGTAGTATTCACATCAAGTTGCTCTAATTTAAGATGTAATGCACTTACCATGGCTAAAAGAACCCTTATGATTTTATACTTTACGACTGGTGAGAATACTTCATGATAACCAATTCCCTCTTTTTGTGAAAAACTCTTTGTCACAAGCCTTGCCTTGAACCTAGCTAGTTCAATCTAGGAATATCTTCATTCTGCTTAAACACCCATTTACATCCCATTGGTTTTATACCCTTTAGTAATGGTACAAGGTCACATGTTTTATTATTCAAAAGAGACTGCATCTCCTCATTCATAGCAATCACCCATTATGATGCTTCTCAGCCCTATACTACCTCTTTATATGACTTTGGTTCATTTTTGTCAATACTCTATACTACTGACAAAGCTTATGCTACAAAATTAGTATCAATGACACCAATACAATCTGTATACCTTGAAGGCTTTTTTATTTCTCTTCTTACTCTTCTTGTTGTCAAACTTCATGGTTGATCAATGTTCACATCCTTGAGTTTTTCCACAAGATTTATAGTCATTCCTTTTAGAGTTTCAATCTCAACCTTCACCCTCTGGCTAAAATCCTAATCTTTATTACCTACAAGATCATCAAGCCCCTCTCTCTAGCAAAACATAACAGACTCATCAAAAGTGATATCTCTGCTAATAACAAATTCAAGAATTCTATCTTTTTCAATACACCACAATCTATACCCTTTCACTTCAGTTGCATGCCCTAAAAATATGAATTTCATTGGCCTAAGCTCAAGTTTACCATCATCAACATGAGTATAAGCAAGACAACCAAATATATGCAAGCCTGAAGAATTAGAGGTATAATATACCATACCTCTTGAGAAGTCTTATAATCGATTGTAGTTAGTAGAGATATATTCACCAAATCACAAGCAGTATTAGCTGCCTCAACCCCAAAATTGGTTTAGAAGCCCAACATTTAATCACATGCATCGAGCAAGATGCAAGAGTGTTTGGTTCATGCATTATGCAACTCCATTTTACTATGGCGTACGTTGTGCATTGTATTGTCTCAGTATACCTTCATTTTTGTAGAATTCATCAAAAGCTGCATTACAAAATTCTAAGCTATTATCTGTTCTAAGTGTCTTGACCATTTCCTAATATGTTTTTCCATCATGGTCTTCCACTTGTTGAATTGCTCAAACACTTTATCTTTCGATTTCATAAAATATACCCAAACTTTTCTAGAGCCGTCATCAATGAAACTAACAAAATAACTACATCTGCCATAGGATTCAACTAGAGAAGGTCTACATAAATTTGAATAAATATAATCAAGGATGTCTATATAAATATGCTTGTCATAACTAAAATACACTTTGTGTTGCTTGTCCATAACACAAGTCTCACAAAATTTGAGTTTTCCAGTTTCAACATCATCTAACAATCCTTGTTTGCTCAATATTGCAAGTCCTTTCTCACTCATATGACCCAATCTGTGATGCCATAATTATGTCCTATCATCATGCTACTCTATAAAACTAGAGACTGCCACCGTTCCCATCACTAAATTGCTCATCAAGATGTAAACTCCATGTTGCATTTTATCCTTCATCACTATTAATGCACCTTTGGAAACTCTAATCTACCCATCTTCATAAGAAAAACTATATCCTTGCTTGTTAAGGGTGCTTAACGAAATCAATTTTTTTCATAGATTAAGAACATACCAAGTATCAAATGTTCTAACCATCCCATCAAACATCTTAATATGTATGGAACCATTGCCTTTAACACTAACCTCCTCTTCATCACCTAATTTTACACTACCCTTCCACTTAAAAGTAAACAACTCCTTTAAAAAGGTCATGTAATAACATGCACCAATGTCCATAACCCAAGTATTTGCAAAATCTAAGGTACTGAATATCAAAACATCACTGCCTTCAACATTGTCAGAACTCTCTTAGACAACCATTGTGCTTGCCTTACCATTTGCTTCCTTTCATTTTCCTTCTTTTGTTATAGATAGTCCTTTCTTATGTGCCCTTTTTCTTCACAATGATAGCATTACAATCCTTTTGACCTCAATTTCAAATGTGTCTTACTCCTATTCCTACCATTCCTCTCTATATTCCTACCCCGACTAACAACAGAGCTAGATTTGATTCATTGTCATTAAAATCAAAGACTTTTCTCTTCAATTCCTTGGAATGCATAGCTTCCTTTACATCACTAACAAAGATAATCTCCCTACCATATAACATAGTATCAACAAAATTCTCATATGAATTAGGCAAGGATCAAAAAAAAAAAATTATGGTTTCATCTTCATCATCAATTTTAACCCCAACACCTCGTGAATAAAAAATGATTCAATTGAAGTTATTAAAATGATCTTTTACCTGTGTATTTTTTGCCATCCTCAAAGTATACAAATGTTGCTTTTGATGTAATCAATTTGTTAAGGATTTTTTTTCCTACTTACTTCCTAACTTTTTGCATAATGATGCAAAGCTTGTTTCATCAACCACCTCTCTTAATGCTTCATCAACTAGACTCAATAGATTCGCTATGCGCCTTTGGCAAGATATCTTTCTTCTCCTCTTCTTTCAAGTTCTTAGGCAATTTTTCTTCTCCTTCCAATGCTACTATGTACCTTTGCTAAACAAGAAGAGCATGCTTATTCACCTTCTACAAAGTTAAATCATTTGATCTATTAAATCTCAATATCAAACTTATAGTCCTCTAATCAGCAAAAGAAACCTTAGATTTCCAAATTTAAATATAAACCCCTAGATTCATAAATTTTAATAGAAACTCTATGTAACTAGGCTGTGATACCAATTGTTATGTTGACAAAATAATTTACAAGAAATTAAAAAAGAAAAATAAAGAACATAAGAGAATTTAAGTAGTAAGACCAATACAGTTTACGTCCATAGGCAGGAGGAGAGAATTCTTACTCCTCAAGTTAACTAATATAGAGTCTTTTAAAACCATAGAAAACCTATATATATATATATATATATCCATAAATATCAGTGTCTATCCATATATATCAAGTTGGGTTTTATAAAAATTCAAGACATTCAACATTTTACTTCTAATTAATGTAGTTCTTATGTGGATTTATTGACACTAATACTGTATAAGTATATCCTATTTACAGTGCAAATAACCCAAATGTATCGTAGAAATTGTTAAGATGTTAATTACCATTGATTTGACAAATATTGCCATGATAAGGTTCAATGAGCAATTTGATTATTCATCATAGCATCTTGGAGTAGTGGTCTCATTGATTAATCAAGGCTTTTTTCCATCATCTGGGATTGGCTACTTTAATTAGAAGACACCATGATTCGGTTCTTGGTTCTAGGAAATTGCTAATTTTGTGGTTCAATTTTTGTTCCTTCAAAAACAGGAACTGTGATATTTAAAATAAAAAAAAATCAATCAATTTTACTTAATTTAAGTAAATAAAATTGTAAAATAAACTTTTAACTTGAAATATAATTTGGTCTAAGACTAATTGCCTTTGGCCCATTTGTAAGAAGATTTTTCAGAGTTGTGCACTTATTTAACATAAGTATATCCACTTTTAATTTTATTGCTAGTAATGTGGGACAATTAAATATTAAGAGACAAACAAGTCCCACATTGTCAAAAAAGAGTTTACCTTGATTAGAAGTCTATAAATCCAACAACACATGTTTTCAAGTATATGTATTTTTTGTGTTGTTAATAGCAACACATTAAATATTGTGAATAGGAAATAAATTCTCACTATTCATTAACTTGTTTAAATATTTGTTTCTTATATACACCCAGTTAGTTTTAGAGAGATTTGACTTACATGCATTATGCCAAACTCTAAGAGTAACATCTACTGCTTTGCTAATATTCATTATATTTGGATTCTTTGGTATGTATCTCAATGGATCATGTTTAATTAATAGCTAAGTTGAATAGCAAAGAGTATATCTTTTTAATCAATGCAGAACAAAAATAAAGAATAGAAAGTTCCTTTAGCTTCAGTATACTTTTATTCCTCCTCTATGAACCTTTTGCTTTGGTAGTATATGGCATGTTTTATTGTATTGACTTGTCTATTTGCTTAGCATGCATCCTATAGATTCTAGAAGAATAGTTAAATACAAGATTTAAAGGTCATCCAAGTGTGGGTGTTACCTGTGTGAGAGGGTTCATGTGAGATAATTTTTATGATGGCAAACACATCCTTTACATTCCTCATCTCATTATATTGCCACATTCTTTTTCAGTAACTTAAATGGTAGGAAGCATTGATCAGTAAGTTGAGGTATGAATGACTATATAATTGAGATGAACCATCAAATCCCAAACTTGCTTAAGTATGCATAGAGGCAATATTATCACTTTTATTTTTCAGGATCTACTTTAATTGCTTTTCTTCTTACTATAAAACCTAAATGCTTTCAAGAAATATCTTTGAATCTACATTTTTCTAAATTTAACTTTAATTGGAATCTCTTGAGTCATTTAAATAATTTCTTTGAAGTCTTAACATGATTTTCCTCCTTTCACTGCTTATCAATTCACTTGGGCTTGATGTGGTAGAGGTTGGATGAGGCTTTTCTTAAATTCTAAATAGCTAGATAGAGAAACTATTGATGTGATTCATTTAAGCAAATTATGTTCCAATCATAATCTATTACCGATTCATAATCTATTTAGATTAATTAATGAACATGTAGACAAAACAACATTCTTTTGTTTAGAGAATTCGAGATTGTTGGAATATAGATTCTCTTGGTTTTGGTTTAATCAAATTGCAAAATTAATTGTCGTGAAAAAAAAAAATTTAAAGGAATGGAACGTATACATTTTTAGGAATATATTTAACAAGGTAAAGCAAGTGAAAAAAAGTTCAAAAATGTTGGTCAAGCAGATGTTAGAGAGTTTTTCTTCTAGAAGATTAGACTAGATGGTTTTAACACCTACTTATATAAATCATGTCACGAAGTTATTAAACATGATCAGATGGAGCCTAGTTTTGATATCTTTAAAGGCCACAATCTGCACAGGTATTAAGCATATCAATTCTTTTAATTCTAAAGAAAGACAATCCTTATGAATGTAAGGATTTTAGACTTATTATTTTATGCAAGATCTTGTCCAAAATATTTCAAAATCTTGATGAATCGTTCCAATTCCCTTCTTCTTAATTACATAATAACTATGGATGGTCTAATATGGGCCACGGCTTTCCAAGCCGAGTCTAGTCCATTAAACATCAGGGCCAACCCATTGGGCTAAGACCAAGACCAAGACCGCATCGGTAACAACTTGAAACCCCATCAAGGCACCTTTTACCTTTGGTTGGCTCACTAACTGACTCCTACAACACTTGATCAGGATAGCACTATGGCATATTTGGTATGCAGGAATGGACCGGAATGGAATCGCGATTCCAGCTTCCATTTCCTTTTCAATGTTTGGAAGCATTTTTAGAAGCCAAAATCATGATTATGGCTTTGAAGGGAAATTTGATTCCACCTTTGAGAAGGTAGAATCGTGATTTCGTTCTACTCTTATTAATTATTTGTAGTGTACTTATGTTTTTATCCTGTCATGTATTCGTATTTTGTATTTATTACTAAGGATACTCCTGACGATTACATTTTTTAACCATTCCATTCCATGTAATCTACCAAACATAGGAATGGATTTGTCATTTCCAAACTCATTCCATTCTATTCCAATCCATTCCTTTCCAATCTAATCCATTCCATTCCATTCCATT
Source organism: Combretum micranthum (assembly GCA_024138025.1). Lineage (NCBI taxonomy): Eukaryota > Viridiplantae > Streptophyta > Magnoliopsida > Myrtales > Combretaceae > Combretum > Combretum micranthum. The sequence goes on from JAMXBD010002531.1 coordinate 10,572, forward strand.
CCAAAAGATTCCTGTGTACCAAACGTAACATCAATGTCTTTTGGTTTACTCACTTCAGTTGAGGTTAACATGTGTGAATGTGGATTAAGCCCATCCCACATCATCAATTGCCTACTTTCTCCATGATCCCACGGCACACACAATCATCAGAGATTGTCCAACTATAAATAATCTCCTCCCCTCCTTAGGAATGACAATGTCACCTAAGCTATCTTTCATACTCATCAATTACTTTTGAATCGACATGCTTGCTAACTTAAGGATCAGAGTGACCACGTCAGGCCCTACCTTTGCATGCCACTAACTATGTTTTGTTTTGCAGGCATCATCTATTGAAGTCCAATCCAGATCACCTAGATTCAGTCTCTACGGAATTAGAACTATCGATAGTAACAAATCAAACTATATTTCTAAAAGGAAGAAATATTTTGAAAGTATTTTAATTGCTCAAGACCTTAGTCATTTGATTAAAAAAAAAAGTCAGAAGTGGAAGCATAGTTGTGAAACTTGATGTAGAATAAGCCTATCACCAAATTCATTGGGATTTTTTATGATGATGTTAAAAAGTCACTAGGACTTGAGTTCAATTTTAGATTTATTATAGGCTTTTTTTTTTTTCCAATTGTTTGTTTTCTATTCAAATTAATAGCTTCTCCTTTGGTTTCTTCAAGTCCTCAAGGATATAAGGTATAGCGAGATCAGTTATCTTTACTTCACTTTATAATTTGTTTAGAATTCTTATCAAGAGTTCTAAACAATTCAATGGTAAATTCAATGGTAAAGAACCTGTTTATGAATTAGCATGATATCAAAAGGATTTTTTCTTGAAACTTATGAAAGAATTTCTAGTGAAAGAATAAATAGGATGAAAAGTGCCTTTTACATTGATCTAAAAGGTAAAACTACATTTGAAGAAGGAGTAAGTGATACTCTTGTATCTTTAGAGGAGCCTTTCCAATGGAGTGTTAGGGATAGCTTTCTTTAAAAATGTTGATTAGAAGATCAATAAAACAATAAAATATTACTCTAATAAATGTCTCTTCGAAGGGGGAGATTATCATTATTGAAGAGTGTTTTTTTAATTAAACTCTTCTTTATACATTGCAATGCCGTAGCCCTCGTAGAAATGTTTTAAAAGACTTGTAGCGATGTTTTGCTGGCTTTTTTCTGGGGAAATGATGATTGGACACAATTGTGTGCTCCTTTAGAAAGAAAGGGAAATTGGAAGAAAGTTGACTGATGTTGCATTAATTCAGTACATTAAGATCCGATGAATGTTTCGAATTAATCACTATTTTTTATTATTTAAGGAAAAGTATATAAAAGACCCTATTCCAAATTTGGTGCAAATCAGAATGATAAACTCATCGTTTTAAAAAAAGACCTTTAACAGCTAGAGAAGTGATAGAACAAAAAGAAGTATTTGGTATTGGCAAGGGCTATCTTAATTTCAAGCATGATACTTAGTTTGAGGGCAAGGTTCTATCTCAGCTGATGCTAAACTAAAGTTCACTAAAAATCAAGTGATAGATCATCTTTTACAGATCAGTGGTACAAAAAAATTGCTTAGGGTGTTGGATTGACAAATGGTGCAGCAGACCGCCAATATTTTGACTGCAACTAATAAGAGTGATGTGGCTTCATGAAAACTCTCCACAAAGGTTCCTTCCCTAGTTAAAAAACACAAAAATGCTTTCATGTGACACAATTAAGAAATGTGAATTGCAAAAACTTTTAGAATAATTACATCTCACCAAAACTTCTATCTATGTTGAAAATTACAGGAATGTGTGGCTCCTACGTACTGATATTTCTCGAAAGAAGAGTCCAACTTTTATTTAAATTCAAGACACTAGATGTGTCATCATAAAAGGGATTCAATAGAACATTGTTTAATTAAATGCCCTTCTTTTAATTTTTGTAGAATGGAAGTTCACAATTTATACCTATTCCAACTCTTCACAAGAGTTACAAATGGTTTATTCAAGATTAAATATATTATCAGTGCCATTGTAATATGGCAAACAGAAAAGAATTTGCTGTCTCAAGTTTGTTATTCTCTTTTTATTTTTTTTTTAATTTATTTGACACGTTAAAATATTTATTTGTAAAAATATAAATGAGATAATATTTAAAAAAACAAAACATTTCCGTGGCAAACTTGGTGTTGATGCTTGAATTGAAAGCACGAAGACATAAGTTTGCCGCTTGAATTGAAAGCACGAAGACATTGGAGACATTTTAATTACAATAGGTAATCTAGTTAGGAATATTCGTAATATGATTCATAGCTTTGGTTCAAGATAATATCAAGATATTTGATTAGTTGCAACATTAGTTAGTGAAAGATCCTCAATGATAAACATATGACGTCTACTCGGTCCAAGCCTAATTGGTTTGCTATATATTGAATGTAGATGGATCTAAATCAACAAATGTGGCTGCACTTGCAGTAAGAGGGTTATTGAGATATGAATCCAGTAACGCTTGTCTTTGCTTTTTGGGACTTCATCACAAGAGCAAATGGTGATTAAGAATTGAAGTTTTTGATGTTGAAATGGTTTATTGCGCAACAAACAAAAAGAGCTTAAAGAATATAATGATTAAATCTAATTCTTAATTGTCAATAAACTGATTAATTAATCGTTGTCCATTGGAATGTGTTCTACCTGGATTAATCCAGTGTTTAATGGTAGAAATGAAGTCTTCAATTATACACATTAATAAAGAAAGCAGAAAAATTCATAGAATTAATGTAATCCCTAAATTTTTCATAAATAGAATTAGAAAATAAAGATTTAATGTAATGTGGTTGTATATGTTTTAGTAATTAAAAGTTGAGCAAATTTAATTACAATAACTTTTATAAAATCAATTTAGTAAGAATTGAAGTTTAAAACTGTCAATTGAATTATTTTATGAAAATTATCAATTTAAAGTGTATTTTGTATTCTTATAGAAAAATTGAATTTTATAAACTAGACTTTGGTTTTATTAAAAATATTGACATAAATTCTTATAAGAAATTATTTTATTAAATAGGAATTTATAAATTATAATGTTACTAAGCTTTTTCTTGAAATGGAATGATTAATGATTATCATGTATTAGAAGTTTATTGAACCAAAGTGTATTGTTCTTATCTAAATGGCAGGAAAAATAGTCTTTGAGTTCACCATAAGTTCTATGCACACACACACACACACATTACTTTTGAATCACCACAAAAGTCAATAAAGTTAATTGTATTTTTATACATAATTATCTTTAAATAGCAGAATTTTTGCTTCCTTTTTCTCTCCCAAAACCGAAAATCTCACACACACACTCCTCTCTTCAACTTCAATTTCTTCTCTTTAAATCATCAAGAAAAGCAAATTAGGCATCCATCTTTAAGTTAAAGCAAGTCTAACTAAGTTATTTCTTGCTTTATCTTTGTTATTTGTGTGTTTGTGTAGTTATAAATTAGTGTTGTTGTTGGTTAATGGTTGAATTAGAATGGTTTTGAGTTTTGGAATTGGATATGTGAAGTAGAATGATTGAGTAATGGTGTTGAAGTTGTAAAGTTTGAAGTTAATGGTTGGTTATTTGATGTGGATGTAGAGATGGGTTAGAAGAGTTTAAGGAGTGGATGATGAATTTGAATCTTGTATGATGATGTTTGAGTGTGTTTGATGGAGTTGAGACAAGTAAAATTGATTAAAGTGTGTAAAAATTGCAAGGTGTAAATGTGTATTCGTTGTTCTATGACTACAGCCCATGGTGGAGGGCGTGGTCATGTCTATTCGCAAAATCTGGGCCACCATGGGGGCATGGCAAAGGTCATGGTAGACTATGTGGCTGGCTAGGTTGATATGCCTAGCTCCATGAGGCGTGGTAAGGGGCGTGGTGGCTACTGGCTAACAAATGGTCGTCAACACGGAGCATGGCGAAGCTTGTGTGTTGCTCTGTCCCATATGGCCCTTGGCACGGGGCGTGACAACCTTAAACTGTCTTTTTGTCTCTTTTAGCTTTAGAATCTTGTTTAATCATTCTTGTCTTTGCTAAGTAGATAGTAACACAAGCTTTTCTATCTTGTAGGAACTTTAGATATCGATTTAGACTTTCCATTGGACTATTACGACGATTAAGGAGCATGCACGAGTGAGTAACTTGAATCCTATCACCTTATTTGTAATTGTAAATAATGGAATATAATTTAATTGTAACTATAGGGAATCAATTGCATGGGGATGAGAAATTTTGCATGCTATATGTTGTACATTTGAGTTGTAATTGTTAATAATTGTAGTGATAACTACTCGCTTGACATTAAACTATAGTTATCTCATTGAGTGTTTGAAATTGATATGGCCACTTGATAATATGGAACTAAGTTTAATAGACCTCTAAATTAATATGACATGCATTTCATAACATCATATTGCATTAACATGGTACTCATGTCATATGTTAACATTTCGATTATGTGGTAATGCTTGTTGGGACCAATGAGTCTGTTTGTAGGTTACCATAGGGTTGTCAACTTCGCAGAAACTATGCAGGCTTCAAAAGAGGTCGTTTGTGTCGGAGTTGGCTTTAGAATGTTAATACTTAGTGAGATTTCTTAAGTTTTAAGAAAAGTGGATGTTTTTATTTGAAAGCAAAAGAAAATTATTATCTAAAAAACTGCTCGTGTCATGTGGGGCTCTGATAGAGGCTATTCCCCCAGGCAAATTAGGTGAACAGAAAGTCCTTCTACTTTGGTTTTGAGTTTCTTATGGACATGAATCACTAAATAGATCCTTCAACCCCTAGGGAGGGCGTAAATCCCCATAAGTTTGTATTCTAGTTATTTAAACCAAGCTTACTACATATGGTTGATACATGCATTGCATATGATTGCTAACTAAACTTGTTTGTTCTTGATGATAGTGTTAAGATTCTATAATTCATTGAGCTTTATACGATCACGCTCTCTTAGATTATTGATTTACAGGGCTTTAAGCAAGAAGACTAAGATCAAGCTCAAATGTGGGAGTTAGACTAGAATGGACTATGTGTTTTGATTGAGAAGAAAACCATGTTGTGTAATAGAGACTAGTAATGTAATAGCATAGGTTAAGTTTTGTTTTTCATTGTGAGCTTGTTATGTATTAGTGTTCTGATGAAGCCCCTAAAGACCATGGTTGTAACATTTGTCCTATCTTAGATTTATATGTTTATGTTTGGTTATGGTTTGTGTACATATATATACGATCTCTTCTCACTCAAAACAACTACCAATTTTGTTTTCCTTGTCCACTTCAAACGGGGAACATTGGTTGTATAGTGTTTATGCAACTTCTGCAGGCCTCAGTTAGTTTCATGCTTACTATTACGACTAGGGTACCCTGGAGGGTGTGACAATTAAATTTACTTTTTTCTTCCTTTCTATTTTTTTCAATTTGTATCCTTTTGATGAATTGCTTATTTAGGCTCAGTTTGTTACATTCTTTTCTACTCTTTTTGACATTTTATTTTTTTAAACAAATATTTATCAAGAAATAGATAAAGATAAAAAAAAAACTGACGTTTTTACTTACAAACAGATAAGATACAAATTAAAAATTAGATAATCCAAACACACCTATAGATTAGATGAAAATTCAGTGCCCCATGTCAATCATGTAGTTTTTTTGTATTCTTTTTGAAATAAATATATATTTTTTAATATGGAAACATAAAAATTTTGATTAAACTACAAACAAAAAAAAAGTTGAATTGAGCCAAACCAAATTTTTTTTTGTTTTTTCAAAATGATTCAATTCACGATTCGATTTGATGAAAAACATATGGTTTGTGGTTCGATTTGGGACCCTGAATCAAACCATATGGTTCGGATTGAATTGTTCTATAGTTTTATATCTTAAAAAATTAAAAATATTATTTTCTTTATTTTAACTGTTTTATTAAAAATTTTAATTGTTTTAATTTTTTTTATTTTGATATGTATTAGTCATGAAATTGAAATCAAAGTAGTTATATCATGTTTCAATTGTTGTAAGGTCTATAAATAAGATAGTTTTTAGATTTTAGCCTCTAATGTTCTAAACATTCCTTTTTTTCCTTTACCTTATTAATCAATCTATTTCTATTACTTACTTACTTATTAGTTTATATAATTGATAGTGTTTAATTAAAAGTATACAACGAATTATAAATTTTCACCTCATATTAGCATAGCATAGTCTTATTTTATTGAGTTTAGTATATCATTATAGTTTAGCATGATTATAAGATTATGATAGATGGAGTCTCTCTCCCATTATAAGATTTACATATTTATTTAGGTAAATAATTAATTTCAAGTATTATTTTTTATATTTTTATAAGTGATAAGAAATATATAATTGAAGTTTTTTTTTACATAATGTATTTTTATTTTAAGAATAAAAAAAATGGTTTGAACCGTTAACTAAACTTTGAAAAACTATTTTTTTTTCCAACTTAAAAAAAATTAAGAATTGAACTATATAGTTAAGTTTGAATTTAAAAGAAAAATTGAACCATAATATATGGTTTGGTTCAGTTTGAAGGACAGACCGAACTGAACCGAATCGAACCGAACCACACCACACACACCCTTATTAATTGCCATTAATTTGACAATTGTTGCCAAAACAGTTCGGTGAAGCAATTTAATTATTTATTGTCACATCTTGGAGTAGTGGTTTAATTGATTAGCCAGTGCCTTTTATTAATTTATAAATATATATAAATTTTATACAATCTTCATATCACAACATTTTCTTCAATTTAGAATTTGACACTTAAAAATTATAGAATTTATTCTTATTATTACTCACAACATTGTAAGTGAATCCTATGATTGGGGTTGGTCTATCTTTAGGAATGGCTACTCTAATTAGCAGTTACCATAACCTAGTTCTTGATTTTGGGAATCGTCGATTCTCATGGTTAAGTTCTAGTTCCTTCAAATCTAAGAACCTTGAGATATAAAATAAAATAAAAAAAAGAAAAGCAAACAATTTTTACTTAATTTAAGTAAGTAAAAATGTAAAACAAATTTTTGACTTGAAATAGAATCGGGTCTAAAGCTAATTGCCTTTAGTCCATTTGTTAGAAGGTTTTTTAGAATCGTGCGCTTATTTATACACAAACATGTCCACTTTTAGTTATATTGTTAGCAATATGAGATTATAAAATATTCAAAATACAGACAAAAAGAAATCTTATTTATTACTTCTGTTAATAATAGAAACACATTAAATATCATGAATAGGAAATAAAGATCATTATTCCCATTAACTTCTTTAAATATTAAGCTAAACTTTAAGAGTAACATCTATTACTTTGCTAATGTTCCCATTAAAGTTGGCTTCTTAGGTATGTATCTCAATTGATCATGTTTAATTAATAGCTAAGTTAAACAATATGCACTATATTGTTGGAGCCAATATAACCAAAATCATAGAATAGCAAGTTCCTTTAACTTCTATATACTTTTGTTCCCCCTCTATGAACTTTTTGCTTTGGTAGTATATGACATTTTCTTTTTGTCTTAACTCGTGTATTTGTCAAGCACGCTTCCTAAAGATTCTGGAAGAATAGTTAACTACAAGATTATATATCATCCAAGTGTAGGTATTACCATAGAGGATTCAAGAGATACTTCTTTATTTTGGTAAACACCTCTCTACATTCCTCATCCCATTCTAATGCCACATTATTTTTCAGCAACATAAATAGTTGGCAGCATTTATCATTAAGGTGAGATATGAACTTGACTATACCATTGAGATGAACTATCAAATCCCAAACTTACTTAAGTGTTTGCAGAAGCAACATTATTACTTATTTTTTCAAAATCTAACTCAACTGCTTTTCTATTTACTTTGAAACCTAAATGCCTTCAAGAAATAGCTCTTAATCGACATTTTTCTAAATGTAACTTTAGTTGGACTTTCCTAAGTCATTCAAACAATTTCTTTGAAGTCTTAACATGGTTTTCTCTTTTCACTATTTCTCAATTCACTTGGGTTTGATGTGATAGAGGTTGGATAAGGCTTTCCTAAATTTTAAATGACTAGATAGAGAAAATATTGTGTAGAAACTAAGTAACACATAAGGAATTGGATTATGCACTAATTTTTATCTTTTCAAGAACTTAATTCCTAATTATGCAATTCAACAATAAATGCAACAATAATAAATAGAGATAAGAAAAGGAAAGCTTTCATTAGGATATGACGTGGAGTTCAGTCCACGCCCGAGTCTTCATAGTCCACAATCAATGTCCACTCAATGAGGACTTCACACAATTGCATTCACTACAATCAAATTGCTCTACCGGAGTTACACCACAACACAATCAACACAAATACTTGAGTTATGCCTTTATAACAATATTTTTAGTAACTAAGCACAACTCAAGATTCCATTTAATCACTCATAACAAACTTAGTATAGTGCCTTTACAATTAAATAGTAATAACAAGACAAATGACACTATAATTTTCTCTCCCTTACAAATTGACACAAAATACAACTTAATCTTTTGGAGTATTTGTACAAGAAGTAATTGCAATTTATAAGCTCTATCAACTCCCTATAATACTCAAAAAATTGTATTTAAAACCCCTCTAAAAAACTAGTCGTTGATCCCTAAGACGATCTTTAACGTTTGAGGTGAAAAAGGACTCCAACAGCTAGAAAAGTCGCAATTGGTCCATACCTTTTGGACTCTTAGCCATTCTGTTCATCAAAAGGTCTGGATCTTTTACAACTAGTACAGTTCGACACTGTTTCGTATTTTGGTTATATCTCTCTCATTCGGACTCCAATTGAGATGATTCAAGATGCTATGCAAAGTTCAGAGAGAGCTTTAGAACTTTAATTTTTTTTAGTTTTAGGAGATTCTAAATTAATCATTCCTAAAACTCTAGTACATTCCAAACCTACAAATATCCACGCAAGTACAAACCAAAACACTTTTTTTTTTTTTTTGCCAAAACCAAAACACATATATATTATACATAAAGGCTCAACACAACACATATATAAGCATAAGACCAAAAATTTAGCTATCTCAACTTCTATATATGTCTTAATAATTAAGTGTAACTTATTATAATCAAGTGGGTAATTGTGCAATATATTTCCTCATCAAAATCCACATTGAACTCACTAGTTCAACCTATTGATGTGGTTCATTTTAAGTAGGTTATGTTTCATTTATTATTTGTTATTGATTCGTTCAAAAATCTAACAACTTTTTCAAAATTGTTTAGATTATTTAACAAGTAGGCAAAACATCATTCATCTGTTCAAAGAATTCGAGATTGTTGGAACATGGATTCTCTTGGTTTTGGTTTAATAAAATGGCAAAATTAATTGTTTAGAACACAAAATAAATAAATAAAGGAAAAAGCATAAACATTTTCGAGATTATTTTTTATCAAGATAAAAAAAGTGATATGATGGTTTGAAAATGTTGGACAAGGGATGATAAGGGAGTTTTTCTTAGTGAAGCTTAGGGCTGGATGCTTTTAATAGCTACTTTTATAAATCATGTAGGGAAGTTATTAAACCTGATGTGGTGGAGGCTGTTTTTGATATCTCTAAAGGCCACAATCTGCACAGGTATTAAGCACATCAATTCTTGTAATTCTAAAGAAAGATAATCCTTATGAATGCAAGGATTTTAGATTTAATATAGTTCTTACAATGTCCTTTCCTAAATAATTTCAAAATCTTGGCGAATTGTTTTAATTTCTTTCTTCCTAATTACACAGTAAACAAATCAAACTACCTTTATAAAAGGAGAAATATTTTGGAAAGTATTTTAATTGCTCAAGACCTTTGTCATTTGGTGAAAAAAAAGGTCAGAGATGGAAACATAGCTGTGAAACTTGACATAGAAAAAGGCTATTGCCAAGTAGCTTGGGGGTTTTTTATGATAATGTTAAACCCATCGGAATTTGACTTGAGTTTTGGATTTATGATAGATCATCTTGTTGTGGATCAGTGGTATAAAAGGAAAATGCTAAGGGTGTTGGATTAGCAAATGATGAAGCAGACTGCTAATATTTTCGATTGCAGCAAATGAGAATGATGTGGCTTTACGAAAACTCTCCACAGTAGGAGGGTTATCGAGATATGAAGCTGGTAGGCTTGTCTTTGCTTTTGGGACTTCTATCACAAGAGTATATGGTGACTAAGAATTAAGATTGAAGTTTTTGATGTTGAACATGGTTTATTGCACAGCATAAAGAAAACAGAAAAATTCATAGGATTAAATCTACGTTTTTTCTTCCCTTCTAATTCTTGTCGGATTATGTCCTTTTGCTGTAGGGCTTTTTTATGCTCTAATTGTTTCATCCTTTTTTTGCCATTTTGACTCTTATCGTTTTCAAATAGATATTGACCAATAAATTGATATAGATTAAAAAAAAATAGAGATATTTTTATTTATAAACAGATCAAACAAACCATATATAAATAAAATAAAGATGCGAGTTAGATACAGATAATATAAAAATAAAAATTAGACAATATAAATATATCCAATTGGATAAAAAAATTGGTGTCTAACGTCAATCTTGTAGTTTTTCTACTCTTTTTGAAATAATTTTTTCTTTTTAAATTATGAAGAAGATGAAGTCAAACTAAAATTGTAGACCTAAGTAGATTCACTTTATGTTCATAGATATCAAATCTCGCGTTGGCATATCAAATATTGCCATTCGGTTGTGGTCTTTTGACACGTCCTCACCTACTTGACCTCGACCAATACAAAGCACTTAAGACGACCAACATGTCCACTGCCACCCAATTAATTTCGTCTACCTATACTCTTTTGCGAACACGTCGGCTTCCTAGTAGGAGGTTGGTTCAACATATAAAATCTCATGTGAGTACATTAACCTTGTATTTGACCTTAAAATATGACCCACACGTGAAAATAATAAAATGCATGAAATCAATTAAAGTTGCTCTTAACGAACACGTCAGCTTCCTAGTAGGATCCTTGTTGCCTCTTCAAGCACTTCCCTCTCTTTCTAAAGTTGTTCTTATAACACCGTTTGATGGGATATATCTACTAGAAATCGTTTAATTATTTATTCATTAATTTTTTAATTACGATAATAAGAAAATTTAAACTTAATCAATTGCATTTGAGGAACCAGTGTTAGTACCATTAAATAATGATACTATTAGCCACTGAAACTCGATTGTGGTTACACTTAAGATTCAATAAGATATTCCATATTTTAGCCGTGTAGTTTAATATCTCTATATTTATGTTCATGTACCAAATGAGTTCCCTCCCCTATAGATTTTCCTCATAGGATTAGAAAATATAAATATGTCACTCACAACTATGAGTGCAATTGACCCATCAATCTAGGCTTTTCAAGATTTGGATTCGGCTCATTTAAAAAATTGATGGGCTAGAACCGAGTCAGGCTTTTAGCAAGCCTAAAATGTACAAACTCAAATCTAAGTCCATTAAGGATTTATAAGCCCGAGTTTAGCTCGTTTATATAAATATTTATATATAATTATATTTATAATGTTATATTTATAATATATATTAATAATATATTAACATATTGAACGAGTTTATTCGTAAGCCTTTAACGAACTTATTCACAAACCTAAAGAAAAATTAAAGTTTATTTCGTTTAGCTAAACGAGTTGAATTAGATCTAAAAGGAGTTGAATTTAAATAACTTGCAAGTAACTTGACTCGTTTGCAATCCTACATTGTATGGCACGATGGGCGGCAAACTGACCGTAACAAATCAAGGTTTTATTAAATGCGGTGGTTAAAATGATAATATAGGTATTGATAAAATCGCACAAATCCCAGGGAAAACTTAGGCAACAGATATCGAATTTGATTTATAGCAAATGTAAAAAGACCTCAAATATAACTATATATAGAATGAAGGTATGTTTATTTTATCATATCTTAGTCATTTTGATATTATATTTTTATCATTTTTAAACTGATATTTGTCAAAAAAAATAAATATCGATAAAAAACTGATAATTTTACTTATAAATTAATCAAACAAATACAATACTAACATGATATAGATAAATTACAGATATAAATTTTCTAATAAAATACAGATAAAAATTCGACTATCCCTCTTATTTGACTGTATAAAAATATGAAATCAGTTCAATTTAATGTCATGGTGAATGAAAATGAGTAGCCATCAATTTGCTAGTAAGAGATCTTTTAAAAAACTCAACCATATAAACCACATAATTAATTTCCAACTAATGAATTATTCATATTTTGCACTCAGGTGCTTCCAGCCAACCAGAACTTTGGCTCATTTTGTATTTTGTGTTGGTTTGTTGGAGACATGTAAAAGCAATTCATTAGCAGCATGCATTGTATTTAAAGCAACCAGAAGTAGATACCACAATTAATACAAGAAAAAGAGGTACTTAAATGATAAAAAGCAGCCGTTGAAAAATTTAAAAGTCCCCACCAATGGAAACATATATCTATATATGTATTAGAGGTATTGATGGTTCAGTTTGATTCAGTGAAGGAATCGAACCGATGTGAACTTGCATTTGAAATAATTCGGTTCGAACCCTTAACGAATTGAATCACTTTTAACAATTTGAGGTTTTGAACCGAACTACTTCAAATGCGGTTCGGTTTGATTTGGTTAGGTTTGAACCATTTTTAAAAGCATTTAGTTCTAATAAATGTTATTGATAGTCATTTGAATTTTCAAAAAAAAAAAAAAACATATTCATATTGGCAAATGTTGCGTAAGTATTAAAGTTATTTATCATTATATTAGATCAGTATTTAATAACTTCATATATACATATTATTCAGTCCTAAAAATATTTTCAATGCAAATTTAAAGTATCGTATAATCTTAATAAATCTATAGCACTAACTAAAAAAAAAAAAATCATCTTCTTGCATTAATTCCGTGGTTGTTTTGTAATATTTTTCCCTTATAACATATTTAAATTTTCGTTATACTAATTAAATGATTGTGTATTTCTAAACTCAATTTACTACTTTATTTTAATTTGATGCATGTCTACTAATTTTAAGAAGAAATTAAAATTAATAAAATGGAAAAACATATTGTGAAAGTTTTGAGATGAGTAAAAAGCTTGTTTAATATTACTAAATATATAATATATTTAACGATATATTATGTAAAATATATAATACGGAATATATATCAAACATTTATATTTATAAATAACATTTAATGTGATTAAAAATGTAATTTACATTTCATAAATTGGAAAAAAAATTATAATTTCTCCTAATAAATCTAAAAATTAAAATCCTACTCAATTCTCTTTTGAAGATACATCTAAATACGAAAATGTTATTAGAATTTAGAATTGTAATTTTATTTCAAGTCTATTCTAACATACTATATATATATATGTGATATTAGAGTAAAATGCCACATATGACCATAATACCTAATGTTTAAGAGTTATAACTAAATAAAATGACTCTTTTTTTTTTTTCTGTTATGTGAAGTGGTTCGGTTTGGGTTTAAACGGCTTGGTTCAGTTTAACCTTTCGAACCAAACCGTAACTGTTTAGACTATTTTTGAACCAAACCGCAAATTGAATCGAAATATAAAAATAACGGTATTTTGCGATTTGATTCAATTCGATTCGATTTTCGGTTCGGTTTGATGAATAACCCTAATTATGTATGATTTAATGTGAGTAAAGATATGCATATGGATGTTTGAATGGTAATAGTATTTGTAGGAGTGTTTTTCAATTTCCTTTTTCTAATAGCTACTATATATATTTTGGTAGAAAATATCTAAATGAAGGTTAAAAATTGGATGGTGTCTCTTTCTTTCTCCTCTACTTCTTCTTCTTCCAGGAACGTTATATTTTTCAAATAGAAAAATTTTCATCGGTTATTCATACATGATAATTGACAAACACAGATTGGTGTATAAAAATTAAACCAAATCGTCCAACACATATATTTAGAAGTCAGAGTGCTACATTTAGTAGAGACTATCGTTTCTCCTTAGAAGAATAAAGATCACTTACCGATGAGTGCTATAAATCCGAAAATATATATACACACATATGGGTACATTTCCGTATAAAGAATATAAACAAAAGATAAAAGAAGATAATAAGTTGAAGGAATTTGATTCTGAATACTACTAATAACAAACCTACATCAGTTTGATTGCCATGTTTTCAAAACTATTATCTGTAGAAGTAAATTTGTGTGATGAAAATATTATATCGAGGATTACCGAGGGTGGAATGGTCTAAAAATAATAGAATTGAGATAAATAGTGGTGGATATCCAGGTAGTAAGATCAATAGTATACACTAGGATTATTAACTAAGGAGTTTTAAGAGAGAAATAGCAATAAATATGTAATCCTACGCATTGGTTTGTTTACTATGAAATTTTTATGCAAAAAGCTTCTTACATTGCAACGCAACCCCAAAATTACCTTATTGTTTATATGGACTCCTCTTGAACTAGTTTGATCCACTAACTTTTAACACATATCTAACAATTGCTTTATATCTTAATGTTAGAATGGCCAATAAGTCTAGTTGAGTTAAACTTTTAAAAGCTTGGACTTGGCTCGTTTAAGAATTATCATGCTCGAGCTCAGGTTAAATCTTTTATTAAGCTCAAATCTAGGCTCGAGCTTGGCTCATGTAGCAAAACAAGAGTCATTTCAAGCTTGAGCTTGGCTTATTTATAAATTGAGCTTGTGCCAAACCAAACATTTTATCAAGCCTACCAAACTTTTATCAAGCCTAAAATTCAAACTCGAGCTCGATTTGATTAAATAGCCCATTTTTCATATTTTTTAAAACTTAAAAATAATATCTAAGAGTTTCTAAATATACATATACATTAAATAGAAATTAGTTTTTGTTATTTTATTTATATATTAATATAAAACTCAAAAATCTGCTGTCAATCTTGTTCAAAAGTTTGTTCCATGTGTAGAAGTAAGCCTATGCATGAGCATGAATCGAAACTCGAGTTCGGCGTGTTTAGATAAACAAGTTTTATTTTAAGCTCGAGCTCAACCCGTTGACTAATCAAGCTCGAGTTAAGCTTGAGTAGTTCATGAGAAATTTGGCTTGTTTGTAGCCCGACTAGCTATGTTTGTTTGTCATCTATATAAATTAGATGGACTTTAATTAGTTTGAATATCTTGTAAACTTAGGCTATATCAATGTAATTTACTAAATATGTGTTGAGGTCAGGGATATATATACAACTTTCCTTGAATTTTCCTTGAGTTACTTAAGGATCGCTTCGTCCTTTTGCATCAGCCTCAAAAAGAAAGATTTTCAAATATATTGAGGAATGTGACTCGCATAAATAAAGCTAACCAAATTTAAAACCCAACTGCTTCCTTTAATTACCCAAAGCATTGCCTACCTTACTTCTAGCCCCATGTATTTCTCAAGCTTGTTTCACTCGGTAGTATATATAGCTAGCTTCTAGCCCCATGTATTTCTCAAGCTATTCTTTTCTCCACAAATATATATATACATTCATTATCTCAATTTCTCTCTCTTTGAGAGCGAGCAGAGATTAGAGAATGACAATTAGCATTGCACAATACTTTTCAATTGTAATATTCATTTTCATTCTCGTGTGTATATACCTCCCAATCATTAATGCAGACCATGGAGACTGGCAAAATGCCCATGCCACCTTCTACGGTGGCGCAGATGCCGCTGGCACAATGGGTATATTTACGATTTACCTTTCTATTTTTCAGTTTTCACCCGTAGCTTACACACCATGTGTATGAAAACTTAATATATAAATACAAATTAAATTTTTACACATTTGCCAAAGCAATCACTACTGTGGCTTGCATACTTTTGTGTGTTAAAAACGTGATACGGAATAGCTTATGCATCTGTCTATATTATTACCATTGACTGTAGCTGTCAATATGTTTTCATTAACTAAAAGTAGCTTTCAACAAGAAAAGCACAACTTAAAAGAACTTTCCTACATAAACACCATATGTGCAACAATGCAGGTGGTGCGTGTGGGTATGGGAACTTGTATAGTCAAGGATACGGAACTAAAACTGCAGCTCTAAGCACAGCTTTATTTGAGCATGGCTTAAGCTGTGGGGCATGCTACGAGCTACAATGCACCGCCGACCCCAATGGTGTATTCCTCGTTCCATCATCGTCACAGCCACCAACTTCTGTCCACCAAATTATGCTTTGTCAAACGACAATGGCGGGTGGTGCAATCCGCCCCTTCAGCATTTCGATTTAGCAGAGCCTGCTTTCTTGCAGATCGCCCAGTATCGAGCAGGAATAGTTCCCGTCAAATACCGAAGGTAACCTCCTGTTTCGTAAACTCCGACTCAAAGCAAAAGGGAGCATTAAGCAATAAATCTGAGGTAGCATTTTGATCGTAAGAACTGTGCAGAACAAGAGGAAATAGAGAACATAATACAATTGATACTAAACAAAAATAATTCTTTTGTATTATGTTTGGTATACATGGTACTTAAAAGTGTTAGACAAATTTAACTAAAAGATTTTATTTTTATCTAGATTCACTATTGTTATATCTTTAAATATAAGTGATAAAAATTTTAAGTTTTGTCTAATCCACTAGTCTAGTACCATAAAAAATTGTGCGGCCAAACACTACTTAAAAGATTGCAGACGAGTAGTTTTTGCCAATTTTGATATCAATTTCAGTCTTGTGAAGTAACTTGTCTTGTTAAATGACCGTGCATTCCATTGATAAATGAAATTGTTATGTACAGGGTTCCTTGTGCAAAGAAAGGAGGCATTAGGTTCACCATAAATGGACACTCCTACTTCAACTTAGTATTGGTAACAAACGTAGGTGGAGCAGGAGATGTTCGTGCAGTGTACATCAAAGGTTCAAGGACAGGTTGGTTGCCCATGTCAAGAAATTGGGGTCAAAATTGGCAGAGCAATTCATACCTCAACGGCCAATCGCTGTCCTTTAAAGTCACCACTAGCGACGGAAAAACTGTCACCGGCTACAATGTGGTGCCTCCCGGTTGGCAATTTGGCCAAACTTTTGAAGGTGCACAATTTTGAACAACATGACTCGTTTGATCTGCCAGTATTTCTCTTCACCAAAGAGTTAGAGGCGAGGATGAAGGATGAAGTTATCTTCCTGCTTGAGGTTGGCGTTTGTTGAAAAGTAATAACAAGAGAAAGAAGTGTATAACAATATATAGATAGTCTAATTGTCATATTGCTAATGGGGTCATTAATTATATCTATGAATCTATATCCAGCTGCTAAGTAGGCCAAGAACTTCTAGTTATGTGTTCTACTATGTTAATGAAATGGTCATTATAATTCCACCATTTCTCTCAAGTGTGTAAGTATATCTCAATAATATATTTGAAGTCAAATGCATGCCAATCCTTCTTTGATTTTGCCCTTAGATTTAGCACGGCTCAAGTATTACCTATGTCACATCCCAAAGGGAGAAAAATGAGCAATCCACCACAATTCATACGGTAGCATAAGTATATTAAGTCTCAAAATAATTGAATATCTAACAATATATAATCTATTAACTTCTACAATATCTCCGTTGTAACTTCCATCAACATATATTTTATACCTATGAAACTTTAAAACAATTGAAAAGCCCAATTTCAAATAACCGATTCATTACAACCTATTTGCAATCTTCTTTGGTGTACAAGCTCGAATTTGTTCCCATATTCTGAAGTTATAACCATAATATTTAAACTACTCTTGCACTTGGAAAAAAAAAAAAAGATTTACTTCACAGACGGCTGAACTATAACCTAGTATGTAACCAAGTACATGCATGCAAACAAAAACACTTACATTGCTTGATCTAAGGTAACACATACAATATTGTTAAAATTTTAAATTAACACAATCACACAGCTTTAGGCATCCCTAATAACTCATGACTCCAAAACTCATAAAAAATTGCACAAATCCAATACCAAAACCAATAATGTCGTGGTTGCAACACAAAATCAAATCAATCATTGGTGTCCAAGTCCACTACTGGTGTCCATAAGGGCATTTGTAACTACTATTATGACTTAGAAGTTCTTTCTAATACACTAATTCGATTCATGATGTAACTAAGGCAACAATCTACTAATAATATCAACACCTAACTAACTAAATCTTTGTTATCTGAAACTAATACACTATTTCAATTTACAATGTAACTAAGATAACAACCTGCTAAGAATACAAGTACCTAACTAACCTAATCTTTCAATATGAGACTACTTGAAGACTATCATACTAATTATTAGGTGGATGTCCACATCACTAGCCGCCCTAAGTCTTTTTAGCATCTCCTAAGTACATGTAACAAGCAATTAAGGTTTCACTTTCCATTGAATTCATTATTATCTAACCCTAATTCACCTAAAGCAATAAACGAATGGTCAAATACCAGTCTCCTTGTCAATTGATAACAAGAGAGTCACGATAATTTCCAAAACCTAATTCAACATATGCAACATGTATGACATCTCTAGGGTCCAGTTCCTAAAATATAGGCTTCGGAACCCCTTGGCCAAGGGTAGGTGGGTCTTACTCATGGATCCACTAGGTCCTAACCACCACCTTTTTTTTATTTTGTAAAGAAACAATTTTTTTTAAAATTTAAAATGAAACTCCAAACCAAAATAAATTGAGCTTAAGAATATACTATTAAGTATGTGCAATTATTTATACACAAGTACATTGCTTTGACTTAAAATATTTGTAATATGTACTAGATCAATAATACTCTAAAAGAGTAAAGTTTAATAAAAAAAAAGAGAAAGTCTCACATTGTTTAGTAGTGGTATTGCTCTTTAAAAGAACTCTATATAAAGCATAATATATGTTTTAAAATTATATTTATTATATGTGTTGTCACACACTATTAAATGCTTGTGAATAGATAATAATTCTATTCATATAAAAAATAGTCTAAACATTAAATGCTAATTATCTTTTTTTTTTTCAAAATTTATTTTATTTTATTTTTTTCTTTATTTCTTATATTTATAATAAATAATACATATTTATTTTTTCTAACTTTTTTTATGTAACGGGACTTGGTTGGACCTGTTGGCTCCACGAGTCTAAGCAGTAGGCCTAACCAGTTCCCTAGATGATGGGGTCCAAACAACAGGTCGAAACTGCCTCATTAGGGCGGGTCCATAGGCAAACTCAAACATATACATATAGCACTATTGTTATGCTTGAAAACATAAATATTATGACAACCTACCAGATATCATACCTCAATAAAACAACTTAGGCTCACTATTATATTTCCTTGACTTACATTACTTGTAACTTCTATAGTACTAATTAAATTTGAAACTTTTCCTTAGTAATCATTAATTATTTTATGTTTGTACATACATATTATATATATATACTGTTTAATATCTTCTACCACTATATTAATTACATTGTTTTGACCTATATCAATCACATTATTCGACTTTAGTCTTATACATTGTGTTGACTGTCTTATCATGCCCCGTTAGAAGTTGGATGGTGGTGGAGTGAGTCTAATCTTTGTCTTGAATGAGTGGAACTGAGAGGCAAGTAAGAGGCTTTGTAAGTGAATCAGTGAGTCAATGTGAGGACGAGATGTGAGACACGAAGTGAGCATTTTGAACTTGTTCTCGTATAAATTGATGTCAAGGCAACATTGTAAACCCTTGAAATTTTGAATAATTTTAAGTTAATCTTAAAATTAAAAGTCAATCGGAAACTTAAAGGTCAACAAAATGCTAGAATAAACCCTAGAATTTAGGTCTGGCATTCTCGTATTATTTAATCCTATATAACGAAGTTGAAATAATGTCATTATATAAGGAAGCGTAAAAATATCAAATTCGTGAATTTTGAGTGTCCTTCGGACCCGAACGGGATCAGCTCTCGAAAATCATGTCTTGGGGCTCAGAATAATAAAAATATCCCGATAACACTGTTAGGACCGATTTAATACAAAGATTTCAAAAATATTAGTTTCGTAATTTTTTTTAACTAAATATAATAAGTATTGCATTCATACGCGTATTTTCTTTACTACCGGTATATTATTGGTCTTGTTTAACTATTCACTGTCCTATATACTATTCATTAATATTTATCTATTTCTACTTTATCTTACAGCTTATTCTTACTACCTATATATGCATTAAATATGCATTTCTAAGACAATTATATGTATAAATACACATTAAAAAATATTCAAAAATATTAAAAAATATCAAAAAAATAAATTTATGTAAAAATAAATTATTTTGATTTTTCTGGATTTTTCTGAATTTTTTGAATTTTCTGAATTTTTTATGAAATTTTACTATTTTTATTATTTCTGAAATTAATTATATAATAAAATATAATAAATAATACGGATTACCCTGGACCGTCGGATGAAGGCGAGATCTGGAGCGTCGATCGTGCTGATCGATCTGTCGTCTGATCGAATTGACCAAATCTGGGGCGTTGATCGAGATGATTGAATCTGGGCCGTCTGATCTGCTTGAGAATCTGGGCGCTGATCTCTTGATCAAATCTGGGCGTCTGATCGCTTGATTGAATCTGGACGTGATCTGCTTGATCAAATTGAGCCGCTGATCTGCTTGATTGAATCTGGCCGTCTGATCTGCTTGATTGAATCTGGACCGTCCGATCTGAGTTGACCGTTGACCGATGACCGACGACCGTTAACCGATGACCGACCGGGTTGGATTCGGATCTTCGGGTCGGATCTCGGAGCTCCGACGGGTGAAGAAGACGATGACGCGACTTTTCGCGGCGGATTTTGGCGGCTACGGTGGTCCTCGTGTGGCTGGAAGCTTGTCGGCCCGACTCCTGCTGCGACGGCGCGTCCTTTGGTGGTGGTGGCGTTCACTCAGAACGGCGGCAAGGGGCAGCTCCGGCGGTGGTTGTACGGCGGCGTTGATGAACAAAATTTAAAAAAATTTTTAGAGAGAAATCCGATCAATTCGAACAAATCTAAGCACACTAAATCATCCAAATCAAGTTTCTAACATTGTTACAACACTCAATTTGGATTAAATCTGATCCAATCAATTCGAATTTGAAAAATTCGAATTCTATACCCTAAATTCAAGAATTTCGAATTGGTTTTGCTATGTATGTGTTTTCTTGAAATTGACTTGTGCCTTTTGATCCTAGGACCTCCTATTTATAGGTTGCAAGCTCAATTTTACGTTTCAAACAGTTTCAAAAATGAATCGATTTTTGCTCCTTGATTTTTCACGAATTTAATCAATAATTTGGGTTTGATTCATTCTTGTAACTGATGAATTGATGATTGCTTTCATATTCCATGTCAGATTCATCCAATGTATGTAGATTAATTGTCCAATCTTTCCAATTCTTGTAACTCCTCATTCATGTGCAATTGAATGCTCACAAATTGCATTTTTTTTCAATTTTTTTTATACGAATTTTGTGATTTTGGGTTGTTTTTTGCACTAATCTTTCATATTCTATAACCACTTTGCAATTCCATCATCAATTTCAACAATTAATGTTGTTTTGTCAGTTAAAAACCGATGCAAAGTAAGGCAAAAGTCACATTTGAGGAAGATGCAAAGGCAAAAATAATGAGATGATAAAAAAGACAAAATTTTGCCTTTGCTAGGGTTTGAACTTGTGTCATTGAGCTTGGATGTGTGTTTGGATCAATGCATTTAACCAACAGGCCATTTGGCCTGTGCCTTGATTACTTAGCCAACTTCATCATACTTAAGGCTTTTTAAAAAAATGAGTTTAATTAAATTTTAGGCCTTAATTAATTGGGCAAAAATTGGGTGTCTACATAAGAAATTTAGAAAGACAAAAATCATTTTGAGAAATTTAAAAGACTAAGGAAATAGAATTAAAAAGAGAAAATACTCACTTAAAATAATTTAAGAAATTTCTAACAAGCTAAGTGGAAATTTTCAAAGTGTTGATTTTTCCAATTTTCTAAAAAACATTACTTTTACGAAAATCATGGTTGGGACGACTTCATTAAATTCATGCATATGATATGAGTCAATATATATACATTTTGGAGCTTTTCCAACTATAATAATATCTATATTTTGGTACAATTATTTTTGAATAAAGAAAAGTTTACAAATTTAAGTTTTGAAAACTAGAATTTTCATTCTAAATCTATACCCTACGGGTTCGGGACCCACATGACTTTTTATGATAAGAATAACCTTAGAAACGGATAGTTCTTTTCGAATAGGTAGAAAATGGTATATTATATGCGAAATTCCGAGTTAAAATGAGCAAGTTATGGCCATTTCAAGTTGGAATTTCTATCTATATGAATTTTGCCGCAACTAGAAAAAAGAGTTAGAAGTTTTGATTAGAAACTCCATAGAATACTCATTTTGGGTGTTTCCTTTGTTTAGGAATCAAGGAGGAGGACGTATACTATCCCAAGGACTACTTCGACTAAGAGATTATCATCATGGCCGAGTGAGTCTACTTCCCTTATTTTTCATGCTTATATTTGTGCTTGTAATTTAGTTGCACTAGACTTAAGGAAAGAAAAAAATTGGAGATATATGTGTTCATAACTCATTGAAAGAATATTAAGCATATCAAGACACAAAATGCTTGTAATAAATTGTATGTATATTAGGATGATGAAGTGTCTGAAATTGGTTGATCACTTGCAAGAAAATTGAAATATAATGGCTAGGCTCTAAATAAAAGTTGATGCATGACTTCATAAATTGAGTCACATTGTATTCGCTATTATACAATTGGTGGGACAAGTGCATGATAGTAGTGGTAGGCATAGCCGGTGTATTATGTATGTGGCGAGTAGGAGCCGGTAAAAACTACATAAATTGATGGCAAGTACCGGGAAGAGGGGTGGGGGTGGGGTGTGGGTAATAACTACACATTTTTTATAGCAAATAAGAGTCAGTAAGATTTATAAAAATGATTTTTAAAAGAAGTGATGGTCGTAATGGGCTGGAATACCTAACCCCAAATAAAGGGCGTAATTCATTCAACATATGATTCCCAAAAAATCATATGTCTTGTATGCTCATGTGCTTGTCGCATTCCATTTGCTTGTCGCATTACATTTGCTTGTCTAATAAAATTGGTTTTTATTTTGTTTTAAGTTTGAATATTGGGATTACACTCACTAAGCCCATAAGCTTACATACCCCTATAGATATTTGTATTCACAAGAACACATGTTTTTGTACCCGATGTCTCCTCTTATCCGCGTAAGTTTTCTTTTGGAAGCTTTTGAAGGAAATCTACTTGAAGGGTTTGACTAGAATTCCTTTAAAATCTTTTGATGTAGTATTTAAGTTTAGTAAAGACTATTAATTATTTCGATCCTTGGAGTTTTAGTGGGTTATGCCCCTAATAATCATGTAATAGAATTTTAATTGTTATTATTATGATCTATTTTTATTTCTAGATTTTTGTATGTTCAATATTACTTGCTTAGACCACACTTCTCAAAAGTGTCTCCTATTACCATGTTAGATGCTTTACATGTAATAACGAGACCTTCGCATGACTAAGGTAATCATTCGTAAGTCTTGATATTATAAGTAGCAGACTGCCATGTTTAGGGTACCTTTCGAGGCGTGACAAACATGTTCCATGCATGAGTGGAAGACTGGAATCAAAGGTTCGTGGCATCAACATTATCATAATAGATCACTAGTTGATGAAGAAGAGTGACACCAAGTTTGATTAGGAGGGAACAGACACAACGTAGTTTGGAACCCGTATTAGCAATAGAACGATACTCAGCTTCAGTGGAGGAACGAGCAACTATCCATTGTTTCTTGGAGCTTCAAGAGATGGGATTGTGACCAAGATAAATGATGTAAGCATTGGTAGAGATGTAATCATCCTTGTTGCCAGCTTATTCGGCGTTAGAGAAGGCATGCAAATTAGGAGGAGAAATGTGATAAAGTGTAATACCATGATCCAAGGTGCTATAAAGATACCGAAGAAGCTATTTAACTACATTCCAGTGATGAGTGGTTGGGCAATGCATAAATTGAGAAAGTTTATTTACTATATAAGCAATATCTAAACAAGTGAGAGAGAGATATTGGAGACTCTCAACAACAGTTCTATACTCTGTAGGATCAGTTAGGGATGTGCCTGCACTTAAGGTGAGTGGCAGATGGATAGCTAGAGGCATTGAGATAGGTTTAGCTTCAATCATTTGAGTTTTGTGAAGAAGATCAACAATATACTTCCTTTGACTTAGAAATATGTCATCAGTGTGAGGAATGACTTCAACACCAAGTAAGTAGTTCAACGTACCCAGATGCTTAATAGAGAACCGATGAGAAAGTTGTTGGATAAACTTATGTACAGCTCAGTTGCTATTCCCAATGATAATGATGTTGTCAAAATAGACTAAGAGATAGATGAGAATGTCATGATTATTGAAGATAAATAAGGAAGTGTTAGCCACTGAATTAGTGAGCCATAATCGAGAAGGAATTGGCGTAGTTCATGGTACCAAGCACGAGGTACCTGTTTGAGACCATAGCTGGCTCTGTGGAGTTTACACACATGATGAGAATGATCATGATCAACGCAACCTGGTGGTTGAGACATAAACACATCCTCTGTAAGAGTACCTGAAGAAAAGCATTATTGACATCAAGTTGTCGTAGGTGCCAACCATTACTAACTGCAAGACTGAGAACCAGGCGTACAATGGTAGGTTTGATGACAGGATTAAATATTTCAATATAGTCAACTTCAAGCCGTTGATAAAGCTTTTGGCAATTAAGCGTGCTTTATACCTATCAATAGAACCATTAGGCAAGTATTTGGTGCGAAAGATCCACTTACACCCTACTAAGTTTTGGGTAGGATGAGGAGCAACAAGTTCCCATGTGCCATTACGAATGAGAGCATCAAATTCCTCGGACATTACTTTGCGCCAATTCTGATCCTTCATGGCATGACTGATGGTAATGGGTTCAAGTATATGTTGATGAAGTTCAACGTTGAGATTAAGCTTTTGGATTAGTTTATAGATATTATGTTTGGATCGAGTCATGATAATTCTGGGTGATGAGGGTGGGAAATTGTGTATGTTTGAAGAAGGATTAAGCTTAGTAGATGCGGGAGGATCAAGGCCAAATTGTGGAGGAACAGTAGTAGACAAAAGGGAAAACTAAACAGTCGTATTGGGTTGCAAAGCTGTGGAGGCAGGCAGGGTAAATGTAGTAGAGCTAGAATAGGTAGCAAGGGGAAAAGTGATAGAACATCATTCGAAATAGTGGAAGAGGCGGTACAAGAAAGAGAGGGATGAGAAGTGGCAAAAGGGTAAACAGATTTAACAAATCAGACATGACGAGATGTATACAAACGATTTGTAGAGATGTGAAGACAAAGATATGCACTTTGAGTGGAGGAGTAACCAACAAAAACACATGGAGAAAAACGAGATTCAAGTTTGTGAGTGGTGTAAGGACAAAGCCAAGGATAACAAAGACAACCAAAACTACGAAATTTATCATAGTTTGGAGCAGTACTAAAGAGTTTGAAAAATGGAGACACATTTTGAAGCATGGTAGTGGGGAGACGATTTATAAGATAGACTGCAGTAGTGAAAGCAAAGGACCAATACGTGAGAGACATAGATGCATGAGATAATAGACAGAGGCCCATTTCAACAATGTGTCGATGACAACATTCCAAGTAGCCATTGTATTCGATGTATGAGGTGGAGAAGTAAGATGAGAAATACCATTGACTATTAAGAAGGATGATAAAGCTTGATACTCTCCTCCATTGTTAGAATATAGTGTTTTAATTGAACAATTAAAGAACTTTTCAACAAGAGCCTTATATCGAATGAAAACATCTTGGACATCAGATTTTCACTTAAGAGGATATAACAATATGTATTTTGTAAAGTGATCAATAAATATTATGTAATATTTAAAATTATCAATGGATTGAATCGGTGACGTCCAAACATTAGTAAAAACAACCTCAATAGGTGAAGAGGTAGAGAGTGAAGTAGAAGAAAAAGGCAGTTTATGACTTTAATTGCAGTAACAAGGATTATAATAGAACTCGAGATTCAAAGAACTAGAAGCATCAAAATTGGCTGAAGGTAAAATATGCTTGAAAGTTGACACAGATGGATGACCAGGCCTACGATGACATGTAGGTAAAGTAGTTTTGATAATGGAGAAAGCAAGCAATATTGAGGAAGGGGTTGGCCATTCATAAATACCACCCTTAGTATGACCCTTTACAAGTATTTCCCCCGTGTATAGGTCCTTCACATGAAAAGAAGATGGTAAGAATTCAATGGAGGTATTATTAGTCTTGCAAAACTGAGAAATGAAAATTAGATTGTGTTTCATAGTAGGAACACATAGAACATTAGAAAGTGTAAAAGAGTGACAGGTAGTGTTGAGAGATGTTGAACCAATGTGTGTAATAGGAAGTCCAGAACCATCACCAATCATAATCTCATCTATGAAATCATAACTGTTGTGAAGAGCAAGATTATTGATATTAGCAGTGACATGGTACGATGAAACTGTCAAGTAACTATGGATGACCAAAGAGGTTGTGTAAGCCCCAAAAAATTTCAGTAAATAATTCCAGAATGAACTTCGAAAATAAACCCCAAAAATCACTCCAAATTAAAACGAACTTTGACTAGCCCTAAATCACGAAAATCCAGAAATTTTTAATCTTGAGAAAAATAAGAATCCTTAAAAATAAAATAAGAACTCAAGATACTTCAAATCCAAAACCACTACATATAACAAATTCTATACGTAACTCTGACTTATAAAATCAGGTAATATAGAACCAAAAACAAATTATTAAAAAGTAAATAACGATGAAACTTTGGAAATAAAACTCAATAAGAATTGAAAATATTAAGGGATATTAAATACCTACAAAAATAAAATTTAAATAATTATCTCAATCTAAATATGTTACATAAACATAAAACGTCAGTTTCCAAATTGGCAACGATCTAAACCAGAAAACCATCTGAAAACCCTAAGTGGAATACGGTAGTTTAAGTCTGGCAATCTCGCGCCCTTAACCCTAGAGACCGAGGTGTAGTTTAAGTGTGTAGAATTGCTCGTAGTAATATAAGTTCGCTTAAAAATATCAGATTAATAAATTTTTGACCTATTTCGAACCCGTTCGGATACAGACTTTGAAAAGCGTGTCCCAGGGCTCGAGATATAAAAAATATACCATTAATACCGTTCGACTTGTATTTTCATAAGGATTTCAAAAATATAAGTTTTATAATTTTTCGATAACTACAATTATTTGATTTTGCGATTATATTCGTATTTCATTACTACGGTAATTAACTGGTCTTTTGTACTATTCACTACATTCATTACACAATTTTATTATTTTAAACCCTTATATTTTTAGATAAATATTTTATATATCCTAGAAATTTCGTTTTTCCAAAATTTAGTTAGTTTCGGGTTTTTACGGGATCAGTTTCTATTTAAGACTTGATAAAAAAATAAAATAAATAATTTAATAATTGAAAAATATTTGAGAAATATTTTATTTTCATAAAATAATTTTTTATAATTTTTCGGGTTATAAAAATAACAATTATAGCTCATGTTTGCATATTTTGATCATATCGGTAACTTTTTTGATAATTCACTAAAATAAATTAATTATTTATCTTATTTTAATTATGAAAAATCTGCTACAAATATTTGGAATGAATTTTCTATTTTTATTTTATTTTATTAAGAAAGTACTCTTACAACCCATACTTTTAAATACACCTTTCACACATCACCTCTTTTTCACTTAAATCTTTCTACACTTTATTATATCACTTCATGGTAGATTTTTCTCTTCTTTATGGCTGCCTTGACTCTTGAAATACTCCAAAAATTGGTTAAAATAACCCTCTTTCAATCTTTCTCAAAGAAGCTACACTTACATATTAATTACACATTACATTTTCAAGTCAAAAACCAACCAAACCTCTCTCTCTCTTGCTCATTTTCACGCCTGTCCTTGTACTTTTATTGCTTCCCATTTATTTAATTTTTTCTTCATTTAATGTGTCTTTAACTCATTTTTATCTTTCTCTCTCATTCACACATTAACCCATTGTCATTCTTTACACTTTTCCTCTCTATTTTCCTTTCTTTCTTTCTTCCTTTGTTCTTGTTCTTGCAAGAATACTTGCTGCCTCTATTTCTTCTATGAGCTCCTACACATATTTCTTCAAGATTCTTTGATAAAACTCTTGTCCAAAGCTTCCATAGATGATATAGGTAAAGTATAGTGAGAGTTTCATGTATCAAATGACCTTCCATAAGCTTAAAAGCTAAGGATGATGATGTCAAAAATGAAACACTTCTTCTCCATGATTGTTATCTTGTATCATTATTATTTTCTTCTAAAAGTAGTTATATTTTGTAGATTAACTTTTTTGCTTTGATTTTTGTTTATTTTAGATCTTGTTATTTGAGTTATTATTTTTGTTATTGCTAATGATTTATGCATATATTCACCATTCACAAACTATCTTAGTGTTCATGCATTTATAACTAATATGGTAAACTAGATCTAGTTGTTTTAGGTTCAAAATGCATTAGACTTTTGATTTATTTTCTTCAATAACTTCAATAGCTTGATGATAGTAGAAAAGTTTTAGAAAGCTCAATATTTATTTTAGGTTCAACAAAAATCATTTTTGAAAATTCGGATTAAAATGGAACCATATTGAGAAAAGCTATTTTTCAACTTCAAAATGTGTATTTTTCATTTAAAATGAAGGGCTTAAGGAATAGATATCATAAATGAATGATTTTGAGGAGTAAAGTTTAGATCTATGAATTTATAGTTTACTACCATGCATTTCTTTTATATTCATGTTCATATTATGTGTAGATCTTAGATTTGAATTTGAATCAAAATAGTAAAATTCGTATCTTGATAAAACCTATATTTAAAAACCACTTTCCAAGTCTCAAATGGAAGTTTTAGTTGAGAAAATGAAGGCTTAGTGTATATATATCATCAAGACTTCATTTTATATGGTTCAAAATGATTTTCAAAGATTATTTTTCAAAACAAAATTCCTATTTTCGGATTTAGGCTAAGGCATAACTTAAAAACATTTTCCAACTCAAAAATGAGTTTTTATTTAAGATATAAGATGCTCTTAAGATAGTTATGTAAGGAGGAATTTTATAAGCTTAGATAGATTTTATCAAAAGATATGTCCAAAAATAAATTTTGTAAATTCGGATCTCAACCAAGACCAATTTTGAAAACCCATTTTTCAACTTAAACAAGGTTTTTATTAAAGAAATGGAAGCCTTAAGGTTAGGTTTGATTAGGAAATGGTTTTTGAAAGACTAAATGAGTTTTACAAAGAAAACAAACTCAAATGAATTTTCAAAATTGGATTTGAAAATAGAGCCACCATTTAACACCTTTTCCAAATGCCAAAATGATAATTTTTATAGGAAAAATGGAAGTCTAGGGAATATATATAACAAAGACCAATTTGACAAATAAGAAAGGTTTATCAAAATATAACCTTAGAACAACAAATGGTTTTCAAGAATAAGTTAAACAATATTTTCATTTTTAAAATTTTGTAAAATTCGTACTTAGCAAATCATCTATATAAACATCTATTTTCTAACCCCAAAATGAAGGTTTTTATTGAAAATAATAGGTGATGGTTATGTAGGTCATCAAGGTTGAGTTTTGATAAAAGTAAGTATGATTTTACAAGAAGAAAAACTATTTTTCGTAAGTTTAGTAAAATTCATAGTTTTGCAAAGTAAAAATTTTCAAAAAGAATTCTTGATACTATATGTATACATATAGATAGATCATCCCATAACCTTGATAACAATAGCTTGTAGGTATTACATATGTATATGATGCATTTGTAGAAATAAAGTAGAAAATTTGAGTTACTTGTCTTTTTAAAAAATTCGTAATAATGGAGTAATTGCATGAAAACACTTACTTTCCAAACTCAAAATAGAAGTTTTATTAAAGAAATGAAGTCCTTAGTGGCTAGGTATGGTTGAGCCTTAATTTTCTAAGTATCAAGTGATTTTTACTTAAAGGAATCATCACAAAAGCAATTTTACAAAATTCGGATTTTGGGATGAACCAAATTTTAAAAACATGTTTACAAAGTGTAAAATGGAAATTTTTATTGAAAAACAAAGGCCTTAGGGGATATACATAATGAAGGCTTAATTTGGACAAGAATAAACAAAATTTATCAAGGAATTTTTCTAAAAACAAGTGGGGATTGTCAAGAATATAAGACTAGCTTTTCTAAGATGATTTTTCATAAAGTTTTACAAAGAAAAAGTTTTCTAAAAATTTTCTTTTATTCAATATCATCAAGAACATGTATATATATATCTCATGACATATCATTTATGATAGAAACTTGTTCATATTGCATGTATATTTGTTTTGGATAGTAGAAACTTCATGAACTTTCACAAAATCAATTTTCTAAATCGGTTTTCACTACTGTTCTGATCTGATCCAAACTTTTAGAAGCTTCAAAGTTTTCAAAACTTAAATATAATATTAGAATTAGATAGATCTTTCGAAGTAGATAGAAATTGATATATAATTTGCTAAATTCCGAGTTAAAACGACCATGTTATGGCCGTTTTAAGTTGGAATTCCCGCTTAGGACTAGAATTACGAATTTGATAGTTTTTATAAGATAGTTTGGATTAGTTAAGTGATGAAATACTTATTAGGGTATTTCTTCCTTTATAGGTGACCCCAAAATCGACGATTCCATACCACCGGATTATTTTTACTAAGAGACCAGTGATCCAATGGCCGAGTGAGTTTCCTCTTATTTTGTTACCTTGCTTGTGCTTGTAGCTAGTTGCATTAGAATTAGGAAAAGATAAAATTGAAATGAATTGTGATATAATCTTGGTTGAACAAATGATAAGTATATCGAGGCGGGACTTATTGTAAGATCATTGTATGAGTTAGCATAGACTTGAATTGTTTGAAATTCTCTATGATCGCACTTAATCTACTTAATTAACATGCCAAGGATTATATGAATAAACTGTACATGCATATCACTTATGTGAGTCATATTGCATAGATTATTATACCTTTGTCGAAGAAGGCATAATAATTGGGCAACAAGGAGCCTGTAAACTCGAATGTTGGCGTATGGGTTGGAACTGAAAATGTGTGTAGGTGAGCACTTGTAACAACCACAGTAAAATTTAAAAGTGTGGGTGTGGGCACTGTATCAACCACAGTAAAATTTAAAAGTGGTGGCTGGGCACCTGTATCAACCACAATAAGAATGAGAATTTAAATGTTGGTCGTATAGGCCTGAAACACCTAACCTGAGTGGAGGGCATAAATCCATTCACATATGGCTACCGGAAAGTCATATGCTTGTCTGCTCATGCGTTTGTTCATGCATAGCATATAGATGAATTATAACTTGCTTGTTATGGTACAAAATTAAGGGAACTCTCACTAAGCTAATGTGCTATACCCAATAGATGTTTAAATAAACAGGTTGACGGAGAATGCTACTTAGGGATTGAGATGGTTAGAGCCAAATATAATTTCAAGATTCGGCAGGAAGCAAGAATGCTTGAAGATATTAGCTGGGTGTTATGAACTCTTGTATAGTTTGTGTAGTGAAATCTGTGGATGAATTGTATATGAAGTATAGTGAATTGTATTTCCTTTACATTATAGCTCAAGTTGTATCAATATAAAGTGTATCTCTCCAATGTGTCTCCTCCATGTTTAGACGCTTGTATATTATGAAAGCCTTCGCACGATTGAAGCGGTCATTCCTAGGCTTAATATTGTGTACAGCGGACTGCACGTTTAGGATACCCTTTAGGGCATGATAGGTTGAGTTAACGACAAGAGCTTGTGCTTTTCAATGAGGTGTAATGTAAGATTGAGTTGGTACAATAGCTTGAGGTGGTGGTTGTGTAAACCCCGGTAATTCTCAGTAGCTAGGAAACCTCGGGAATTGGAAGCGAAACCCTAATCCGATCAAGTTGAGTTTAGTGAATGAAGCCTAGGAACCCTAAATCCGGCTTTCCTTCGTTTCATAGTAAAATAAATATTATGAGGTAAATGAATTTGAATTATTGTTCCAAAGTACATTTCAAACCTTTGAAAGTTTTAAAATTCGGAATTTTTCAATTCCGGCCTTCCCGAGCCCAATTACGGAAAGGCGTGCCACGGACACGGATTCAGAAAAATGTTCCGGAATATTCATTAGAACCGTAATTTTATAAGGATTCCAAAAATATCAATTTTATAATTTTCCGAGCTATAAAGATTACAATTATAGCTTTTCCCGTGTTTTCGGAACAACCGTAAAGTAGATGTCTTGTCTACTATTCATAAGTACAACCTATACTACACACTATTGGGAATTTACGATCCAAATCTAAATCGTGCAGCGGAAAATCGTTTTTTTTTTTAAATTCCCAATTGGATCCAAGCATTTCAATTAAATCAGAAATAAAAGGAAGTGTACCTTTTTATTTTGATGATGGGATCAAGGAGATGCAGATTATACCAACTCCTCTACCGGTATCCACGCGAATGAATTGGATCTTCGTGTGTGCTAGCACGTCGAAAAATTTCGACCTTTGGGAATCCCTTTCTTTCTTTCTAGGTTACGAATTTTCTTTTCTAAAATGACGGCCAGCGTCAGATGATCAAAAATTAACCTAGAAAGAGAATATATATAGAAGGGTTATGTCCCTTCACATTACTGATATATTATATAACGGTTATGTCTTTTCAAATTACCCTGAACAAATTAGGGTTTATGTAGAAAGACATATATATCCTTATTATCTTAATTTATTTATTTGTTAATTTTAATCTAATTAAAATCGACAAATAAATAATTAATCAATTCCCAATACGAATCGAAGATCCATCTTATTCATTCTTTATGTGTGACCCTGTAGGTTCACATAAAATTGGTAGTAGCTCTTAACATTTTTAGGACTACAAGACATAATTGGTCTCTAGCAAGACATTATGTCTACCCAATTTTAGTGAAGATCGATGATCCGACTTTACCTACTAACAGTTAGTCATTCAATCCTTTTGTTACACGATATCTTATAATCAAACATAAGGTGTGGATCAAAACACTCTTATATTGTCTAATTACTTATTTCTTGAATCTAGAGTTTGACTGATTAAACAAATGATATTGATAACTTTATCAATTCATTCGAGCATGCGGCCATGCATTTCTCAGTCTTACTCATCAAGAGGCCCGATAGATATCTCTCTCAAATTAATGAGATGAACAAATCCCTTCACTAACACTCACATTCCTCTATATAACATATTGCATGCCCAAGTTATTCTTGCAATCATCCGATTAAAGATGATGAAGAGATGAATCAAAACATGAAAACTGTTATATAGGAATCCATGGTGCCATTAGGTCAAAGGACTCAAACAACATTGTAAAAAGAATACTTATTGCATTGATCCATACAGTATTCTTATAATTGGTCAATCCAATACAATACATCCTGTTTGTTCTATGTGCTGAATTAATATCTCATATCCATGATGTAAAACTGATCATCATACAGCAATCATACTAGTCTTAATTCATTATCATTCCACATAATGAGTGACTAGGGATAATTTAGATAAAGTTATAATTCAGCTTATGGTTCTACTATTAAAGTCACATACTTTAATGACATAAGGCATAACTAAATATTCAAGGAATAACATTACCAAAGTAAATAGGCCAAAAATAACTTTGATAATTAAAATGACTTGATAATAAACATACAAATGATAAAGAATCATATGGCCTAGGCACATAACTAGCAATCTCCCACTTGCACTAGGCCTGGCTAACAACAGATTTGATGCCTAAACGCACAAGTATGACCATCATGCTTAGACTGGGAAAGAGGCTTAGTAATGGATCAGCAACAATTGTCATCTGTGTGTACTCTGCATATCTTGACATCTCCCTATACGACGATCTCTCGAATGAGATGGTTCGTGAGTATGTGTTTGGATCGCTGATGTGATCTTGGTTCCTTAGCCTGTGCAATGGCTCCATTGTTGTCACAATAGAGGGCTACAGGATCTGCAATACTAGGAAAACTCCCAAAGAAGTAATGAACTTCTTGATCCAAACTGCTTCTTAGCTGCATCTGATGTGCTATATACTCAGCTTCTGTTGTAGAATCTGCGACTGTATCCTGTTTGGAACTTTTCCAGCTTACAGCACCTCCATTCAAACAAAAACTCAAACCAGATTGCGATCTGTAATCATCTAAATCGGACTGAAAACTGGCATCCGTGTAACCATTAACAACCAGATCGCCTTCTTGTCCTCCATATGTCAAAACTACATCCTTAGTCCTTCGTAAGTACTTTAGAATGTTTTTGACTGCTATCCAGTGACTCTCACCTGGATCTGATTGATATCTACTAGTGATGCTTAATGCATAAGCGACATCCTGGTCGAGTGCATAACAATGGCATACATGATGGAACCAATAGCCGAGCATATGGAATCCTACTCATGCGTTCCCGCTCTTCTTTAGAAGCAGGACATTGAGTCTTATCAATTTGATTCCATGTGACATTGGTAGGAATCCTCTTTGGAGTTTTCCATACTAAACCTTTTAAGTACTTTGTCAATGTATGCACTTTGACTCAGGTTAATGATCTTTCTAGATCTATCTCTATAGCTCTTGATGCCTAGAATAAGGCAGCTTCAATAAGTCCTTCATTGAGAAACAATTTACCTAACCATGTTTTTGTCTGTATGTAGGAATATCGTTTCCAATGAGTAATATGTCGTTCTACATAAAGCACCAAGAAAACTATTGCGCTCCCACTAACTTTTTGTAAACACAAGTTCATCTTCATTCTTGATGAAATCAAATTGTTTGATTGCTGCTCAACCGAAGATTCCAACTCCGAGATGTTGCTTCAATCCATAAATGGACCTTTGAGCTTGCAAACTTTATGAATTTCCTGGAATGTCAAACCTTCAGGTTGTGTCATGTACACATCCTCGAGAAGGCTTCCATTCAAGAAAGCTGTTTTGACATCCATTTGCCATATTTCGTAGTCATAATACGCAGCTATAGCAAGGAGAATTCTAATAGATTTAAGCATGACTACAGGTGAAAAGGTTTCATCATAGTCTATACCATGAGTTTGTTTAAAACCTTTTGCGACTAGTCGAGCTTTATATGTATGTACTTTACCATCCATGTCAGTTTTCTTTTTGAAAACCCATTTACACCCAATGGTTTTGACACCATCAGGTGGATCAATCAAAGTCCAAACTTGATTATCATACATGGATTGCATTTCCGTTTTCATGGCTGCTAACCATTTCTCAGAGTCAGGGCCCTTTATCGCTTCCTGGTATGACACGGGCTCACTTTGATCTATGAGTATCACATCACGATCATCAGTGACTAGAAATCCATATCTCAAAGGCTCATGATGAATCCTACCAGATCTGCGCGGGCCTTCAGCTAGTGGTGCAGGCTCAACAACATTTTGTGAGTCTGATTGAATATCCATCAAAGGTGTTATGTCTGTTTGTGGTTCTCGAACTTCTTCGAGTTGTACTTTACTCCCACTAGTTCCTTTAGAGACAAATTCTCTTTCTAGGAAGTGACCGTTACGAGCAACAAACACTTTGTTCTCGGATCGGTTGTAGAAGTAGTATCCTTTTGTTTCTTTTGGGTATCCCACAAACAAACATTTATCAGATTTGGGTGCCAATTTGTCAGACAATTGACGTTTGACATAAGCATCACAGCCCCATATCTTTAGAAAAGACAAGCTAGGACGTTTTCCAGTCCATAATTCATATGGTGTCTTTTCAACTGATTTTGATGGAACTCTATTTAATATGAACGCAGCAGTTTCAAGGGCATATCCCCAAAAGGATATTGGAAGATCTGTCTGACTCATCATCGATCTAACCATATCTAATAAGGTACGATTCCTCCTTTCAGAAACGCCATTCCATTGTGGTGTTCCTGGAGGAGTCAATTGTGAGACTATCCCACAATCCTTAAGATAGTCAGAAAATTCTTGGTTTAAATATTCACCACCTCGATCTGATCGAATGGCCTTATATTTTTACCAAGTTGATTTTGCACTTCATTTTTGAACATCTTGAACTTTTCAAAAGATTCAGATTTATGCTTCATGAGATACAGATATCCATACCTACTGAAGTCATCAGTGAAAGTAATGAAGTACAAATAACCTCCTCTAGCAGGTGAACTTAATGGTCCACATACATCTGTATGTATTAGGGCCAATAAGTCAATGGCTCTCTCACCTTTTCCAGTGAAAGGAGCTTTTGTCATCTTACCCATTAAACAAGATTCACATGATTCATATGATTCAAAGTCAAATGAATTCAGAAGTCCATCTTGATGAAGCTTAGATATGCGTTTCTCATTAATGTGTCCCAAGCGACAATGCCAGAAGTAGGTTGGATTCAAATTATTAGATTTGAATCTTTTGGTATTAATGTTATGGATGGACTTATTATCAGAATCATCAAAGTTCAGAACATAGAGACCATTCACTAAATGAGCAAGACCATAAAAGATGTCTCTATGATGGATAGAAATTATATTATTCTCAATAATAAATTTAAAACCATCCTTGTCTAAACAAGAAACTGAAATAATGTTGCAGCTCATAGCTGGCACATAATAACAATTATTTAAAATTAAAATAAGTCCAGAAGGCAAAGTCAATTCAAAAGTTCCTATGGCTAGTGCAGCAACCTTTGCTCCATTTGCCACGCGTAAGTCCACTTCGCCTTTAGTCAACTTTCTACTTTGCTTGAGACCCTGCACATTTGCACAAATGTGAGATCCACAGCCAGTATCTAATACCCATGATGCAGAAGTAGATAAATTGATTTGTATGACATAAATACCTGAAGTGGTAGTCTCACTACCCTTCTTCTTTTTCAGATCCTCCAAATATAGCTTGCAATTTCTTTTCCAATGACCCGGTTCATTGCAGAAAAAGCAAATCCCTTCTTTGGGTGGCTTGGCCTTTTTCTGAGATTTGGGCTTTTTAGCATTGGTCTGACCTTTTGCTTTTCCCTTTCCCTTACGTTTGCCATTGCCATTCCCTTTTTTTCTTCCCTGTCCCGCTTGAACCATCAGAACATTATTGTTTGTCTTAATGTTCTGTTCTGCATTCTTAAGCATCCCATGCAGCTCCATTATAGACGTATCCATTTTGTGCATGTTATAATTCATCACAAACTGGTTATAGCTAGGAGGTAAAGAGCCTAGGATCATATCCGTGGCTAACTCCTACTAATAGGAGAACCAAGTCTCTCAAGTCTATCAATGTAGCTCTTCATTTTGAGTACATGTGCACTCACTGAGCTACCTGGAGCCATCTTACAAGAATTCAATTCCTGTGTGACTGTAAATCTTTCATGCCTTGCCTGTTCTTGGAACATTTCCTTAAGGTGTACGATCATATCGTACGCCGACTTGTGTTCCATCAGCTTCTGAAGCTCAGGTTCCATGCTAGCAAGCATGATGCAAGTCACATCCATTAAATCCTCTTTATGCTTGTTATAAGCATTTTTCTCGGCTCTTGGAGCATCAGCAGTAGGTTCATTTGGGATTGGCTCATCAATCACATACAACTTCCTTTCGAGTTAAGAACAATTCTTAAGTTTCGATGCCAATCAAGGAAGTTTGTATTATTTAGTTTATCCTTTTCAATGATTGAACGCAAAGATGCATTGTTTGTTGCCATGATCTACATATAGAAGAATGCAGAGTTTAATATCTTTATTCAAGTCATCTTACATAGTTCCACTATATTATCAAATTAAAACCCTCCAAAATTAATTTGAAGTTACTTTTAAAAACATATAGTGGGTGAAGATCCATATTTGACTAAATATTGAGTCAGCTATGGCATGACACTCAATATTCAGTTAATTAGGTAGGAAACTCATTCCAATTACATCATATGTAATTCTTGTTTACGGGATTGACATTATAAGTACTGGCCTATTAATCCCATTCAATGCCATAGGCCCAAAACCGTTTTGATGGCCTATTTAAGTCTAACCATTACGACATGCAAATAACACTATTATTCACTCCTGTCTACTAGGATGGTCTTTTGTACCCTGCTTTGGCAGAACCTA
Organism: Combretum micranthum; assembly: GCA_024138025.1. Lineage (NCBI taxonomy): Eukaryota > Viridiplantae > Streptophyta > Magnoliopsida > Myrtales > Combretaceae > Combretum > Combretum micranthum. The sequence goes on from JAMXBD010002531.1 coordinate 48,893, forward strand.
CAATTGGACAATCTAAGTCTTGACAGGTGTCGAAACATGGAAGGCATTTTATGACTTAGTATTTTGTAAAGGTTTATTTTATCTATATGTTAAAACCTTATCATATTAGATGGATACTAAGCATGTAAATGTGCAAACGTGGTATCACATACATTCACATATATCATCATATATGGTATAACATGCTTATAAAGAAAAAGAGAAAGTGTCATAGTATGGCCCTTAATCTATGTTAATCTTCATAAGCCAATATGAAGATCAACGGTCCAAACCTAAGGTGAGAATCCATAAGCATGGATTTAAAATGATAGAACTCATATCTTCATCATGGTGCTTTGACTTCTCCATCATCATGGGTTCGAAAAGTCTTCATTACATCTTCATGTCTTCATTACAAGATAAAGAAGATACAACAAAACCTACTACTACTAGTAGAATATAAATTACAACAAAACAAAACGACACGCAGGCCGTATTTATAAAATTACAACCCAAGATGTAAAAGAAAGCAACCTGCCAATCACATAGGTCTTAGGGCCATACTATGCACCATGCATTCAACACAACATATATGAAAATTATACATATGGCTTAAAACAATTCAAAACCACTCACATATGTTGACTATCATAATAGTCGAAAAATTGCAGGGGTCAAGGGGACAGCGTCCCCTTGCGGTGGTCCCGCTAACCGGTTAGCGGGCAGGGGTCAAGGGGACAGCGTCCCCTGTGGGGTTTCAGGGGCAACGCCCCTGAAACCTAGAAAATTGAAAAAGAGAGTAACAATTTTCTTTACAAAACTGAGTTGTAAGAAAAATTTTTCAATGAGAATCCATAAATTTATGTTCAAAACTGTTAAGGCGTTTGTTCATGTATAGCAGAAATAAATATAAGAAACCATTCTGCTATCATATTCTCATTGAGAGTGGTAAACAAATTTGATAAATAAATCAAATCATAACGTCCTTTAAAATTGCAGATCACTATTCATCTAATTGCAGGAGTCCAAACATTTGAAAACCGATTTAAAACCATTAAATATGATCTGCACGGTAAGAACATTATCTATTACTTTTGTAATCCGATTACAAAACAAAACAAAAATTCAATTTCGTCCAACGCTGAGAACCCTAAACTTTGATGTAATCACATTACAATGATCTGTTCCATAACGAACAAAAACGAACAGATTCGTTACTCATGTCAAAAACCCTAGATTCTGATGTAATCACATTATATTCAAAATTAATGCGATCATATTACATCCAAACCTTTTCAACAATTGAACAGAATAAGACGATCCAACATTCAAATATTATCAACATATATTTGTCAGATTTGATGTAATCCGATTACACAAAATAATAGCGAAAAAGGGTTTCGTAATAAGCATGCATAAAATTGAAATTCAAAATTTCGAATTATATGTCATTACAAGCATGAACAGATCCGAAATCAAATCCCAATGAAACAATTTCAATAAGCGTAAAATTATCACATGCATATCCTTAACACGATTTCAAAACTTGTACATGTATCACACATACATACAGTCTAGAGAATCGATTTAATTGAATCGCAAGTGGCTCTGATACCACTGTTGGGAATTTACGATCCAAATCTGAATCGTGCAGCGGAAAATCGTTTTTTTTTTTTAAATTCCCAATCGGATCCAAGCATTTCAATTAAATCAGAAATAAAAGGGAATCGTGTACCTTTTTATTTTGATGATGGGATCAAGGAGATGCAGATTATACCAACTCCCTCTACCGGTATCCACGCGAATGAATTGGATCTTCGTGTGTGCTAGCACGTCGAAAAATTTCGACCTTTGGGAATCCCTCTCTCTTTCTTTCTAGGTTACGAATTTTCTTTTCTAAAATGACGGCCAGCGTCAGATGATCAAAAATTAACCTAGAAAGAGAATATATATAGAAGGGTTATGTCCCTTCAATTACCCTGATATATATATAAGGTTATGTCTTTTCAAATTACCCTGAACAAATTAGGGTTTATGTAGAAAGACATATATATCCTTATTATCTTAATTTATTTATTTGTTAATTTTAATCTAATTAAAATCGACAAATAAATAATTAATCAATTCCCAATACGATTATCGAAGATCCATCTTATTCATTCTTTATGTGTGACCCTGTAGGTTCACATAAAATTGGTAGTAGCTCTTAAACATTTTTTAGGACTACAAGACATAATTGGTCTCTAGCAAGACATTATGTCTACCCAATTTTAGTGAAGATCGATGATCCGACTTTACCTACTAACAGTTAGTCATTCATCCTTTTGTTACACGATATCTTATAATCAAACATAAGGTGTGGATCAAAACACTCTTATATTGTCTAATTACTTATTTCTTGAATCTAGAGTTTGACTGACTTAAACAAATGATATTGATAACTCTTTATCAATTCATTCGAGCATGGCCATGCATTTCTCAGTCTTACTCATCAAGAGGCCCGATAGATATCTCTCTCAAATTAATGAGATGAACAAATCCCTTCACTAACACTCACATTCCTCTATATAACATATTGCATGCCCAAGTTTATTCTTGCAATCATCCGATTAAAGATGATGAAGAGATGAATCAAAACATGAAAACTGTTATATAGGAATCCATGGTGCCATTAGGTCAAAGGACTCAAACAACATTGTAAAAAAAATACTTATTGCATTGATCCATACAGTATTCTTATAATTGGTCAATCCAATACAATACACTCCTGTTTGTATCTATGTGCTGAATTAATATCCCATATCCATGATCAGTAAAACTTGATCATCATACAGCAATCATACTAGTCTTAATTCATTATCATTCCACATAATGAGTGACTAGGGATAATTTAGAATAAAGTTATAATTCAGCTTATGGTTCTACTATTAAAGTCACATACTTTAATGACATAAGGCATAACTAAATATTCAAGGAATAACATTACCAAAGTAAATAGGCCAAAAATAACTTTGATAATTAAAATGACTTGATAAAAACATACAAATGATAAAGAATCCATATGGCCTAGGGCACATAACTAGCAATCTCCCACTTGCACTAGCCTGGCTAACAACAGATTTGATGCCTAACGCACAAGTATGACACATCATTCTAGACTGGAAAGAGGCTTGTCAAAAATGAAATATTGAAAATTCGGATGAAATGGAAACCCACCTTGAAAACTACCAAAATCACTTTCAAACTCATATTTCATAAGAAAAATGGAGGGTATGTGTATAGACATGTTGAAGGAATTATTTTCATGAGTTTAGATGAGTTTAGGCATAATAAAAATAAGGAAACAAGAGGTGAAGTTAGAAGAAAAATGTTACTTTGGATGTGTAGTCAAATTCGTAATTTTGGGTAATGCCTAAATAAACACTTAGTATTTAAGTCTAAAATGGATGTTTTATAAGCTAAATGAAGTCCTTGGATAAAGTATACATTGGAGCTTCACTTTTTAATGTATTAGGCAAGATTTCCTTAAGAAAAATGCAAGAATGAAATTTGGAAAATTCGGATTTTTACAAGTGGCTTATTTAAAAACATGTTTACCAAATGCAAAATGTGAATTTTTATGCATAAATGGAGGCCATGACCATTATAGACTTTGGGAACTTATTTTTAGGTAGAAAACATGTGGACTACAAGACTAAAAGTCAAGGAAACCCTAAGGAGTATAATGTGGAAAAATAGTTCTTCTAGAAATAACCTTTGCAAGATTTTCTAACACCTAGGAGTTCATAAGGGTTTATTACCACAAAAATTATCATGACCATGCACATAAAGTTCATTACATGGCATGCACATAGTAAATCATTCCTATATCATTCATGCATGAACTACCGACTAGGAACATTTCTTATCAAGAGCAAAACACATTTTCAAAATTGGATCAATTGCGGAACAGAACTGATCCCACTGTTTCGTGACCTTACTATTTTCAAAACTTGAATTTAATATTGGAAATAGATAGATCTTTTGAAGTAGATGAAGATCGATATAAAATTTGCGAAATTCCGAGTTAAAATGACCAATTATGGCCGTTTTAAGTCGGGACTTCCGCAAATAGCGAGAATCCGAATTCAAACTAGTCTAGATGTATAGTTTGCTTTAGTTACATGATGAGAATCTCATTAGATTATTCTTGCTTGGTAGTGATCTCGAGCAGGACGACACGCTACCTCCCGACTACTATTATTAGGAAGTTACGTCCAATGGCCGAGTGAGTTTACTTCCACTCTCATTAATGCATGTGATTGTAATGTAGTGGCACTAGTGATGTAGGCAAAGATAAAAGAAATGTATAAAGCCTGATGGGGTATATGGAATTATTTATGTTGTTTATTTTGATATGTGAAATGGAGCTTAAGGTATATCGAAACCGGGTGTTAAGATATTGACTGCTTTACTAGTATCTATGATGAATGTCTGCGAATACTTTTGGTCACTTAAAAGAATTGATTAATGAATATTCGACTCCGACTATAAATTGAATTCATTCATGTCACGATGGGGTTGGAGCATTCGCATTGTTGGTTAATCGTGATCCATAAAAGAATTTGTTGGTTAATCGTGATCCATAAAACGACTTATTGGTTTAACGTGATCCATAAAACGAATATTATTAGTTGACCGTGAGCTTAAACCGTCGTACCGCAGGATTCGCTAATCTGCTAACCCGGATGGAGGGCGCAAGTCCATCCACATATGATTTCCGGACGGTCATATGTTTGATGATCACATTTGTTTGATGCATTCACTTGCCTGAATAAATACTTGTTTGAATGACTTACACTTAATTCGTTATGGAAGTTATTACTCACTAAGCTAGTTAGCTTACGCCCCCATGGTTTCTACTATCTTTGCAGCATGATTTTATATCTTAGCCGAGACAAGCCACAGCAGGTACCGAGATAGGAGTTTCCCATAGAATTTAATCCATTCCTTTTTGTATAGACTTCCATTGAAAACTAAAGACTGGATGGCTGTAATAGACTGTTATTCTTTTGCGGGGAATTCCTTTAGATCTTGTAAACTTTAATTATGCGTTTTGATTTATTGTCTATGGCTAATGAATGCCTCGTTAAACTGTTTAACTCCATTTGTTGAAGTATTCTATTGTCGTAAAGGAACGCTTTACATCTACTTAAGACTTCCGAAGGCCCCGGGTAGGGAACTCGAGAGTCTTACTTAGTATGTGGCGGCTGTTACGTTTAGAATACCCTACGGGGAGTGACAGGTTGTGCATGAGGATATTGTTGGCAAAACAGTGGGCATTGTGAAACAACATGTCCTTGTGCATGACATCACTAGCATTACTAACAAATGGTCGGGCTGAGCGGTGTATCCAAGTGTTAGCAGGTCTGGTGGAATGTGTTATAGCTGGAATAAATTGTTGAGATGAACCATTAGTAGACCGAGGAAGATGCTTGCATGCAGACCACTAATTTGAGCGCATGTTGGAGAGATGTGCAGATGCTGGTAGAAACAAAGATTAAAAAATTTGAAGAGCCAACTTTTTATTGATGAGTTTTTCATATAGTTCATCAAAGGAAATGATGTATCACACCTATTTATCACATCTATTACAGATTTATAATTTTCATCAAGTCCTTCCAAGACTTTTTCAATCAATCTTCTTGATCTAAAGTTTACAAGGTAGCAAGCTCATTCTACACGAGTTTTGATAGCTTGCATGTAATCTATGATAGAAAGAAAGCCTTTAGTATGCTTTTCAAATTATCCTTAAGTTGCTTGTGTTCCTCGAAAGGGTTTGAGCATAATGTTGGCTAGAGTTTGCCATGCCTCTTAAGATGTTTTTGATTGAGTGACAAGTGGTACAATATTTGGAAAAGAGTACCTATAATCTCTAAATAGAAGTTTGTCTTGTCTTAGCCATGTTTGATATGTTGGATTGGTGGTTACGTTATTAATGTGATAGTGTTTTGAGGAGAAGGATGAGAACCATCAATGAACTTCTGCAGGTCATAGCCGATTAGAATCACTTCCATTTGAGTTTCTAAGAAGATAGTTTATAAGGTGAGTTTCACTGAGTTGTGAATTGTGATCACAATTAATAGATTTGAAGGTTCTTGAGTGTTTTGAATAATCATGGGAGAGTTCTCGTTTGCCATGGAAGGAAAGAAAAAGGTTGGTAGAGATTAAGAACCTACGACCGAAATTTTTACAAAGTACGACCAAGGTTCTGATACCATGAAAGAATAAGAGGAGAAAGGTTTTTTCTATTTTCAATATCTTGTTTAACATACAAACATATATATATATATATATACTATTGGAATATCTCTCTTTCCATTATATTAATTACATTGTTTGACTAGTCTTATCATCCAATACTAAAAGCCATACTTTAGTATGTATAATTAGTGAATCTCATACTGTATCCATTCCCATAAGCTTTCATCATTTCTATAGATCAGCACAATATGGTAATTTAGATGATCACGCAAGGAATGCAGTTCTAGACATAACTAGCAGGATTAAAAAAACAATGTGGTATAGATTAGATGAATCATGCTAAGGAATGCAATTATGGACAAGTGGGAACCTAGTTATTTATTTAATTTAAATTTTAAAGGGACTAGTAAGAATAGGAATCAAAAGAAAAATGCAAAAAGAAGGAAGTGACGAAACAATGGTTATCGATGTTGTAACGCCCTACTATGAAGGCATTACAGCTTACCAAGTGTTCTTACTAGAAAAGAACACACTAAGGCTATGATTCCACTAAATCACAAATAACATAAACCATATGACATCAATCTCTCACATATAGGGGTACCTGTTTTAAAAAAAAAATCATGATAACTGAACTTTTGAATAACTTAGTTGTCATAAACCAAAAGCCCATTTAAATCAAACTCAAAACATCATAATAAAAGGTCTTCCAAAAATTCAAAATCATAAAACCATTTAACATTTTATAAAGTCTTATATTCTTGCTATCTCTAATCCAAAATATATAAAATCAGTTGGAAGGTCAACTCCACTATCATCTCACCATAATAAAAAGATACATCATATCCTGACAAATCGAACCTTATTGCACCTGTACTTGAAAAATAAAAGAATGAGCACAAAGGTTCAATACGCCATACCATAAACACATGCAAATCAACATACAACATACAAATCTACATGCTACCGAGTAACTCATGCAACAATCATAGGTTATTATCTTTGATTAGCCAGCAAACTATATTTTGCACGAATTTTCATTATTTAAGTTGTATTATTTATAAGTTTGTCATTATGAGGGTTTAGTATAAATACCCTCTTGTGTTAGAAAACCATAGCAAGAAACATCACTTTCCAACACTTCTTTGTATTGTCTTTCATTTGAAAGCCAAAACAAATAGTTCTTATCAATCTATTGTGATTATAGTGAACAACTACTCAATCTACCTCGTGAGTCATAACAAGGTGAGAGAGAGTGTAGTTCGGGTTACTATCGGTGTGTAATATCCGATATTAACACGTTCATATCTTTATTTTCATTGCAAATCCTTTTTCAAGGCCTACTATGTCATAATACAAGCTAGAAGCGTATCGGTCTCTCTCTCTCTCTCTCTCTAAAGGAAGCTTCTTGGAGTGGAGTGGTTGCCCGTACTATATTAGATGATGTGGCTCTAGAAGAGAAGTGGTGTCAATTTGAGCTAATATGTTGAGAGTAAGTTAGATTAATGAACACCTGAGCTATTGTGAGGTTCTACCCCCTCTGTGCCAAGCTAGGTCAAGAGGTGTTAAGCTATACAGAGGAAGACTCTAGAGTATTGACACATGATGTGTGATGAATTGACTAGTGTGTTGGAGATCTGATGTAGACTGGGATCTTGTGGAAGATTCTCCCTGAAGTATGGATGGGTTGTTGAGGAAGTTAGAAATGCATGTTTCGTTCACTTCTTCATATAAATAAAAAGGGAAAATTGAATTCTAATTTAATATGAATGTAATAGAATTGTAATATCCATTACAATGTTAACTTAGTATAAAAAAAAATAAAGTAAGTAATTATTGAAGTAAGAGTAAAATATATATAATGCTTCTTGTTTTTATTATAAAAAGATAATAATTGCGTACATTTTCAACATAAAGGTATTTATGACAAATATTGAAGAGAAATCATTGGATGACAATTTGTGTATATAGGGATAGAATAGCAATTTATTGTGAATTTTCATTCCATTTTACTAAACATTGTAATAGCAACTTTATGTAAAGTGAAGAGAGAATGAATAGTTGTTCTTCTCAAGTGAATAGGTTATCAAATTATTATGAGTAAGAAAACGTATGAAGATAGGTGTTAAGTCTCTATCGAGCATATTTGTGTGGCATAGACATGTCAAACACTGCAACTCTTTCGATTTCCTTTGGGGGAATCTGATAGTGAAAATTTATGTTAATGACATGCCTCGACATCCATTGTTTGGCTTTCTTAAGGATCTACCCCTATAAATATTCCATCTTCTTCATTTTCCCTTACTATATTCATTTTCTTCTTCTTCTTGGCTATTGTCTCCTTACAGCCTTCTCTTTCTCAAGATCACTCTAACTTCTCTTATTTTCATAATTCTTCATTGAAGGTTAAAAATGGCAAGTTATGTTAGTAATGTTACGTCTTCTTCTTTGTTTCAAACCATCGAAGACAATCCAATGGTTGTCCACAAACACTGGGGAGGTTTACTACTCCCAAAGCAATAGTAGTAGTAGACAACTGGGTTAGTGAAGTTCCACGATTAATTACTTAGTGGTGCATGTGCATGGATGTGTTGAATAGGAATTCATACCCTGATGAAAGGTGATGGTGAAGATGGTAACAAGCAGTGGATTCATACCTTCATCACACTTAGGGAAATGGAGTGTCTTCCGAGTCGTGTGTTTTTGTATAATCATAAGATGTTAATCTCTTATAATACAAGTTAGTTTCATTGATTATTATATTATTTTTTGTAATGTGACCCTTGTAGTCAAGCCATTGAAAGAGTTGTCAAAGACCTAACTTACGAGCAAAAAAGGAAGGGGAAGGCGTTGGATGAGCCCTCCTAAGAAATCAAAGAAGAGGCGTGAATGAAAGCTTTCCTAATAGGGGTGAACTATGTAGCTAGTTGAGAACCCACCAGACCAAGCCTGTTAAGTTTACCCCCTTCTCCGTAAGTCTCAGCCTTCATAAGTTGTTATATCATTTAATATATCAAATAAGTGGCCTAAATCCATAGGTTGGCCCATAATTTCATCGGCTAATTGCTTATAGGTCCAATTTAGGGGTAACGGAAAATCATGTAGCCTCTACCTCTAAAGCTGAAGGAAGGTATTAACCCAGGCTTTCTCTCTGATAGAAAATCCACCATATAAGATAATTTTTCCCTGGCCAGTTTCATATAACCAGGTGGAGTCGCACAAGATCTGCCTCTTGGCTCATGTTGAGATATTGATTCTTATACACAACAATTTGCTTCTAGCTGTTGGTCTATATAATGATATGCCTCGATAACATAATCATTAGGACATCAATGAAGTGGGTCGTTGATTGATTACCTAAAGTCTTAACTTATAGTAACTTTAAGGCTTTGGATATTTCAGGGTATAAGTGATTAGATATGGACATGCTATTTAAGAATCTGACACACCAACTAATAATCCCAAACTACACTAATCCTAAATTGATATGATGTACAATTTAGTAAAAGTGGTTTATTCATCACAATCTTACTAGATTGATGAGAACTTGAGAAAGATGATTGCTAGAACTCACATTAATATTTCATAAACCACAAACAATCAATAAAGTTTATACAAAAGGCGGTATTTATATTAAATCCTCACAATGATAAAATAGTAAATAAAACAACTTAAATATAAAATAAACACATGTTTTTGTGCTGATCATCATAGGACCGGTAAGTTGGTCCATAAACCATTTTGTGTTCAATTTACGAGCTAAATTAAATTAAACTATATTTGAAACTGTTTGATTCAAATTCTTAATAAAATAAACCACCTTTAAAGGTTTAAGATTTTGACAAATGCAGTTTGATTTGATATGACTTGGTTTGAATCACTTTTAAAAACACTTATTTTAGTTAATTTAATAATACTAAAAATTATAAGAATTTTTTAATAAAAATGAATATTTAATTTGAATAATACTATGCAAGAATTAAAGTCGTATGACATTATAAAGTGAAGGCAAGTTATAAAGTCCGGCAAGATAGGAGAAACAAAGAGGAAAAGGTAAATAGAGGGTAGAATAAAATGTTTAAGATTTAAAACTAGAAGTTTCCATTTTTTTATCTTTGGTTGAAAGCAATTAAATTTGAGTTCAAACAATTGGACTCAATTCAATGGCCCGAACCAAATTATTATTATTAATAATTTTCTAAATTGTATTGTTTGGTTTGGTTTTGATGAACATTCAAATTCTTCCAATTGGATATAATGCTTGTGTTTCTTTTAAATTTAATATATTCAATTATATAATATAAAGAGAGGAATTTGAAGATATTATTTTAGTATAACAATTTAATTTCAATAATAACCACTCCTATTTAGATTGTCAGATTTTTATTTGTACTGGATCAGTATCAGTTCGATATCAGTTTAGTATCGGTATTGGTTCGGTTCGGTCAATTATGAGTAAAACTATCGATTTTTCATTGGTATCATATCTATATCAGTTTATTATTGATTCAGTATTGGTTCGATTTAAAAACGGTGTCAAAACAACAATCTAGATACGTATGGCCAAGCATCACTGTCACGCCCCGAAGGGTATCCTAAACGTGACAGTCCGCCGTACACAATATTAAAGCCTAGGAATGACCGCCTCAGTCATGCGAAGGCTTCCATACTATGTACAAGGCGTCTAACACATAGAGGAGACACATTGGAGAGATACATTTTATATTGATACACTTGAGTAACAATGTAAAGGAAATACAATTCACTATACTGCAGATACAAATCACTATACTTCATAATACAAATCATTAAACTTCAATTACATTCATCCAAAGACTTCCCTACATAAACTATTACAAGGCAAATCATAAAACCTAGCTGATAACTTCAAACATTCTTATTCTTGCCGAAATCCCGAAGTCATTCTCGGCTCCAACCATTTCGGTCCCCACTTTGCATTCTTGAGATAACCTGTTCATTTAAACAACTATTGGGGTATAAGCTACACTAGCTTAGTGAGAATTCCCTTAATTCCGTACCATAACAAACAAGTTATAATCAACCATATGCTATGCATGAACAAACACATGAGCAAACAATTATGTATGGGTATCCGGAACCCACACACAGAACGGATTTACGCCCTCCGTATCTTGGGTTAGGAATGGTATTGAAGTCTACACGACCGCTGCTAGTCCCCAAGCCCGGCTCATAGCACTCGACTCGGCTAGGCTCATTCATGAAATGCATCCACATGCGCCTTAGTACCCATGAATGAGCTCTGGCACCAGTCTCGTTATCCAAACGAGTCATCAACGGACCATACCGATCGACCTGCGTAGGAGTAGCACGCTACCAAATGCAATATGTCCGATGCGATGCATGACCAATTTAATTTTTGCTTAGGTCAAAATATTCATACATTCTTTAGAGTGACCAACCAATATCACACACATAACAGAAATAATATGAACAGTGCAGTTATCCAATCGAATCGTGGTTTCGATATGCTTTAGTATTCCTTGGCATACATTCATCACAGTCTCATCATATATCCCATCCCCATTCATATCGATTTTTATCTTGTTCCTATAATTCTAATGCAACTAGCTACAAGCACAAACAAGGTAACAAAATAAGGAGAAAACTCACTCAGCCATTGGATCACCGGTCTTTTAGTAAAAGTAATCCGGTGGTAGGGAATCGTCGATTTCGGGATCACCTAAAAAGGAAGAAATACTCTAATAAGTATTTCAACTCAAACTAATCCAAACGATCTTATACGAACTATCAAATTCGTAATTCTCGTCCTAAGCGGAATTCCAACTTAAAACGGCCATAACTTGGTCATTTTAACTCGGAATCTCGCAAATTATATATCGATTTCTATCTACTTCGAAAGATCTATCTATTTCTAATATTATATTTAAGTTTTGAAAACTTTGAAGCTTCGAAAAGGTCCGATCAGATTAGGACAGTAACAATTTCAATTTCCAAAAAAATAGTTTTGTAAATGTTTGTAATGTTCCTACTATATAGATTAGCTATACATGCAATATGAATGTTTTCCTAACATGAATGACATGAGATGAGCTTAATGTATGCATGATCTTGATGATTTTTGCTAAAAGGAAATTTTATAACTCTTTATATTGCAAGACTTCAAGGATAACTACTTTTAAGAATACTAGTTTCCTAACTTTGATCATTTCCATTTGTTTTGGATTTATTACTTAAGAAAATATAATTATTTTTGTTAAAATTGAGTCTTCATTATATCTATTACTTATGACCTTCATTTCTACATAAAATTTTCCATTTTGCACTTTGTAAACATGTTTTCAAGTAGGGTTGAATCCAAAATCCGAATTTTGTAAAATTAGTTTTTGAGTGATTCCTTTAAGTAAAAGTCATTTGATACTTAGAAAATTAAGGCTCAACCATACATAACCACTAAGGACTTCACTTTTTCATAGAAATTTGCATTTTACACTTTGCAATATGTTTTCAAATAGGATTTACTCAAAAATCCGAATTTTTAGAAATCCACTTTTTGAATGATTCCTTTGGGAAAAACTTGTTTAATGCATTAAAATTTAAGACTTTATGGTACCTATTACTTAAGGACTCCATTTAATACATAAAACTTTTATTTTGAACTTGGATAATGGGTGTTTACATAGGCATCATCCAAAGTTACGAATTTTATAAGTTGAACACTAACTCAAAATTTTCCATCTTGATTCTACTTTTTGTTTTACACATTAATCTCATCAAAACTCATTTCAACTTGTAAAAATCACTACTTAATGATACCTATTACCTATACCCTTCATTTTTCACATAAATCATGAGTTTTGGAGTTGATAAATGGGTTTTCAAAATTGGTCTTGGTTGAGATCCGAATTTACACAATTTATTCTTGGACATTCCTTTTGATAAAATCTATCTAAACTTATGAAAATCCATTCCTTACATATCATATCTTAAGAGCCTTCCATATCTTGAATAAAAACTTCATTTTTGAGTTGGAAAACATGTTTTTAAAATATGCCTTGGCCAAAATCCGAAAATGAGATTTTTATTGAAAATAACTTTTGAAAATCACCTTTGATTCTTGTAAAAAGAAGTCTTGATGATATACATACATTAAGCCTTCATTATCTTAAGTAAAAACTTCATTTTGACACTTGGAAAGTGGTTTTTAAATAGGGTCTTGCCAAAATACGAATTTCACAATTTTTGTTTAAGTTCAAAACCAAGATCTACACTTAATATGAACATAAATCTAAAAGAAACCCATGGTAGTAAACTATAAACTCATAGATCTAAACTTTACTCATCAAAATCACTCATTTATGTTATCTATACCCTAAGCCCTTCATTTTCAATGAAAAATACACATTTTGAAGTTGAAAAACAACTTTTCTAAATATGGTTCCATTTTCATCCGAATTTTCAAAAATGATTTTTGTTGAAAATAAAATAGATCTTGAGTTTTCTAAAACATTCCTACTATCATCATGCTACTACAAGTTGTTTATGAACATAAAACAAAAGTCTAATGCATTTATGAACTCCAAAACACTAGATCTAGTTTTCTATACTAGTTTTAAATGCATGAACACATGTGAATGAGGAATATATGCATAAATCATAAGCAATAACAAAAATAATAACTCAAATAACAAGATCTAAGGCATAAACAAAAATCAAAGCTACAAAAAGTTAGATCTACAAGATATAACTACTTTAAACAAGAAAATAATAATAATACAAGTGAATAATCATGGAGAAGAGGAGTGTTTCATTTTGGCATCATCATCCTTAGCTTTTAAGCTCATGGAATGTCATTTGATGCATGAAACTCTCATTATACTTTACCTATATCACCTATGGAAGCTTTGGACAAGAGTTTTATTCAAAAATCTTGAAGAAATATGTGTAGGAGCTCAAAGAAGAAGAAGGGGAGCTTGTGTTCTTGAAGAAACAAGAACAAAATGAAGAAGAAAAGAGAGGAAAAAGAGAGAGAAAAAGTTAAGGAATGAAAAAGGGAAAGAGGAGTAAATGAAAGAGAGAGAAAAATGAGTGTATTAATGAATGAAAGAAGAAAAAAAATAAAACAAGGCAGAAATTTGGGGGGGAGTTCACGTGAATGAGGGGAGAGAGAGAGGGAGGAATTTGTTGAAATTTGACTTGAAATTAAATTGTGTAATTAATGTGTATGTGTTGCTTCTTTAAGAAGGAGTGGAATATAATTATTTTAGTCAAAATGGAGTAAATTAAAGGACAATGGCAGCCAAAAGAAGTAAAAAAAATCTGCCAAGAATTGATAATGAAGTGTAGAAAGATTGAAGTGAAAAAGAAGTGATGTGTGAAAGGTGTACTTGAAAGTATGGGTTGTAAGAGTACTTTCTTAATAAAATAAAATAAAAATAGAAAATTTATTCCAAATATTTGTAGCAGATTTTTCATAATTAAAATAACATAATTAATTAATTTATTTTAGTGAATTATCAAATAAGTTACCGGTATGATCAAAATACGCGAATATGGGCTATAAATGATATTTTTATAACCCGAAAAATTCTAAAAATTTATTTTATGAAAATAAAAATATTTTTAAAATATTTTTCAATTATTAAATTAATTTATTTTATTTTTAGTATCGGGTCTTAAACAGAATCTGATCCCGTAAAAACCCGAAACGAACTAAATTTAGAAAAACAAAATTTTCTATATTATAAAATATTTATCTAAAAATATAAGGCTTTATAAGAATAATAAAATTGTGTAATGAAATAAAAGTGAATAGTGCAAAAGACTAATTAATTACCGGTAGTAATGAAAATACGATAAAAAGGTTATAACTGTAACTTTTATAACCCGAAAAATTATATAACTGATATATTTGAAATCTTATGAAATTCGAGTCCAACGGTACTAATGGTATATTTTTGATATCTCGAGCCCGGGACACGCTTCTCGAAGTTTGTATCCGAACGGGTTCGAAATAGGTCAAAAATTTACCAATCTGATCTTTTTAAGCAAGCTTATATTACTACGAGCTATTCTACATATTTAGACTACATCCGCCTCTAGGGTTAAGGGCGCTAGATTGCCGGACTTAAGCTATTGTATTCCACTTAGGGTTTCCGGGTGATTTTTCCGGTTTATCTTTGCCAATTTGGAAACTGATATTTTATGTTTATACAACATATTTGATTTAAGAAATTTATCTTAAATTTTATTTTTGTAAGTATTTAATATCTTTTAACGTTTTCGGGATTCTTGAATTGAGTTTTATTTCCGAAGGTTAATTCATTATTTACTTTTTAATAATTTGTTTTTGGGTTTTATATTACCCGATTTTAAAAGCCAGAGTTAAATATGAAATTTGTCATACGTAGTGGTTTTGGAATTGAAGTATGTTGAGTTCTTATTTTGTTTTTAAGAATTCTTATTTTTCTCAAGATTCGAAATCTTTGGATTTGCTCGTGTTTTTGGACTAGTTCAAGTTTGGTTTTAATTTGGAGTGATTTTTAGGGTTATTTTCGAAGTTCATCTTGGAATTATTTACTGAAATTTTCCGGGCTTACAATCAACACAGTAATCATGTGTTCACTAGGTTTGATCTAATAAATTAAAATTAATTAATTTTAAAAGGAACATAATTTTTTTTTACCTCAAAATAAATTTTTTGGGAAGCATTTTTAATTAAAGTAAAAATTCAAATTCAAAACACTATATTACACCTTAATTGCCGGAACATGTACTCATAGATATATATTTTTATAATTAGTAATCACCTATTTATTTTGTACGATTCTATTCATTTTTATGGATCGCCCATTCTTAGGGAAAGGAAAAAACTAATAATATTTAAATAACAAAGTTATAAAAAAATGTTGTTAGATCATAAATAATTATAAAAATAGGTACTTCAATTAGCCTCTTAAAATTTAATGACTTTATGTCCTAGTATCATTCTTCTGATATCTCATATGAGAGATCTCAAGCTCAAATCTCCCATTCCAATTGTAATTGGGAAAAAAAAAAAAACTTATCTCAAACGAGTTTAAAGACAAATATATGTTGAATTAAACTCATCTTTTAAAGACAGAAATTCATTAAAATTTTATTGAATTTGTCTTTTTAAAATATAAGTTAATAAATCAATTCATTTCTTAAGTTCATTACAATTCAAACTCGTTTTTTAAAAAGAGAATCTCAACATGTCTATTCTTGAAACTATTTTTAATATAGTCACAATTTTGCAATTTTTTTATTAAAAAATTATGATTTTTTCCTTTTCCCATTCTCAACCAAACATGTTATACTTTCATAAATAATTCTTTCTAAATTCATTATATTTCATATAAGAGAGCTTCTTAATTTGATGACAGTTGAGTAAGCTGTGAGCTCTTGGATAATTAGGAACCACTTCTATCAAAATTAATGACATGACCATAAAGTTTCCCTTCATATAAATATACAAAAGCTAATTGGTAATCATGTTAAACCGATATATAATACATATGCAAATAATTAAACAATAATATCACCCACCAATTGTAAAAATATACGAAGATACATCACTAATTTGTTCATGATTATTAATTAAATAAATTGATTAATTTCAGTAATAAGTGATATCCTTAAATCTTTTTTTGGTAATTAAATAACACCAACATTGAATAATTACAATATGGAGAATCGATTTTGATATCTCAAGGATGGAACCTTTATAAGGTTTGAAAACAAAATTAGTGCATAACGTCTTCCATTTAGTTAAATTATAGTAATTATGGTGCATATACATATACTATACATATATATATATATACAATGCATGTACATAGAATAAAAGAAAAGCATAAAAAAAACCTATTTTTCTTTCTTTAGCCCCTTACAAAACAAAATATCGTTAGCTCCATAAAGTAATAACCCTGCCCTATTGTGATACCTAGGGATGAGCATGGATCAATTTGATTCGGTTTTTCCTAAAACTAAAACAAAATTCAATTTATGGTTTGATGTTTTTTTATCCCAAACTAAACCTTAAGTAATAGTTTGGTTTGGATTACAAATTTTTAAACAATTAAATAATAGTTTGGTTTGGTTTGGTTTAGATTATGGATAAATCAAAATTCTAATTAAAGATTTTCTTTGTTCTAGTTTTATATTTTTGTTGATATTTAAATATTTGTATTACTTTACAAAGTTTATATTATAAACTATGATAAATACTTTATGAATTCATCATACTTTTAATCTATAATTCTCTATAAAATCAGTCATCCTCCAATAAAATATATTCACTAATTAATACATAGTAAGTCATAATTTATAATTTCTAATAGAATCATCAAGTTGATCATCTATCAATAAATTTAGCCAAAATAAAAAATTATCTATCAATAAATTCATTAATGAGTAAAATGATCAGCTGGCAAAATACATTAAACAATTAATACATAATAAAAGTTTATAACTAAATAGATAAATTTCATACTTTATAAAATTAAAAACTTTTAAAAAACAATAGTTTATCATCAACAAAAAGATATATATTGTGAACCTAAAAAACAAATTTAAAAATGAACAAGTTGATTTTAAGTAATATTCACAAAATAATAAATATCAATTGTAATCATATGAACTAGGGGTGTTCATGGTTTGGTTTGGTTTGATTTAGGGGTTGAACAAAAGCAAACTGCATTTGAAACGGTTCGACACAAATTTGTAATTAACCGAACCGTTTTTAACAATTCGGAGTTTTGAACCGAACCACTTGCTTTTAAAAGATTTAGTTTTAACAAATAATATTAATAGTCATTTGAGTTCGCATGAAAAAAAAAAAGATGTTTAGATTGAGAAGTATCGCACAAAAATTAAAGTCACTTATCATTATATCAAGTCATATATTAAAAAATTTCAAAGACATATATTATCTCGTTTTAAAAATATTTTTCAATATGAATTTAAAATAACATATTTTTAATAAATCTATAACACTAACTAAGAAAATATTCTTTTGCATGAATTCTACATTTACTTAAAATATTCTTCCTTTATAATGTATTTAAATTTTCATTGTACTAATTAGTTTAAAGTTTTAAATTATCTTGGTGTTGTTGGTTATAGATGTTGCAACCTAGTATAAAACTTACTCTTATAAATGTATTCTATAATAAGAATTTTGATTTTTGTTGAATTAATCATAGAGCAATATAAGTCCTAATATGTAATGCTCAAGAGTTATAAATAAATAAAATAGCTCTTATTTATTTTTTTATTTCTTTTAATGTGAAGTAGTTCGGTTCCGTTCAACTCTTCGAGCTGAACCTTAACCATTTAGGCTCTTCTTGAACAAAATTACAAACCGAATCAAAATATAAAAAAACCGCATTTTACGGTTTGATTCGGTGAACAATCTTAATATGAATATATATGACTTTTAATGAATCATTATAAAAAAATCTATAATTACAAGTAGATTATTATTATATTTTTTTAAAAAATGATTTGATTCAATTTTATGGATTTAATTTATTTTTTATTTATGGTTTAGATTAAAAAAAAATTTAAATTAAATTATTGAAAAAGCCATATTTTTGTTGTTTGTTGGACTACTTCTTTCGTAAGGTGGGTTTGCCCACCCGTGGCACCTTCTCTGCTATTCGCTTCAACAAATCAACAGCTGCTTCCACCCCTCCCTGTTTCTCCCCAAAACGGTGCAATTAGACCGATCGTCCGCCACTCTCAACTACCTTGGACTCTCTCTCCTCCTTGCCCCAATCCTGTCTCATTGTACTCTCTGCAGCAACCTTCTCTATTCCTTCTCTTCCGCATTGCCGCGCCACATCCCCAAACCTTTACTCAAAACCCTAATTTTAAGACCTCTTTGTCTTGGCTTGCTATAAAGTTCAGTCCTTCATTGCCGAGTAAGATATTTTGGGACTTCTGATTCTACTTTGCTTTTGAGTTATGCTCACATAAGGGTATACATGCATATATATATATATATATATATATATATATATATTCGGCGTCCATTAGGTTGATTTTGGGTCATCGTTGTGTTTAATTATTGGGGAGCTAGATTGCTGTGATAAAATTCTATTCATTGGGGAGGAAACACAAGAGGAAGTAGACTTAAGAGTGTTGGATGAAGGTCATGTGGAGAAGGAGCAGTTAAAAGGAGGAGTAGATAATGATGATGAAGAGCTCTCCTGGTCGTCGGATTCCGAAATCGGCGATGCCTTAGATTGCTTAGATGTTAAAGATGGTGGTGAGGCTGTTGATGAGGCTTTTGCACCCAATGCAAGACGTCCTGACGCACATGGCGGGCTACATTCGCGACCCAACACGTCTACGCTTCAACAGCTTTCGAACCGTAATCAGAAGTTTGCCAGTCGCACTCGGGCTTCGCCTTTGGAGGTTGGAGTTCCTTGTGACACTTTTCTGATCTATCAGTGGTTTTGTGGGTTAAATTTGTTTGCTTTTTGATGCTTTGCTCTTGGTTTTTGTGCTCAGCTAATATGTTAACTATATTGTAGGAGTGGGAGGGCCGGATGAATGTCGGTATGTCCAGCTCTGTGACTGCTTCGATCCGAGAAAGTGTTCGAGATATGGCGACTGGAAAGATTAGGCATCACGATAAGGCTGAAAGGGCGACTGTTGGCTGGTAAATTCCTTTTGTCTGGCTTTAGTTTTTTTGTCGAGACTCAGAATTTGAATGTGGACTAAGTTTTATTCAAGTGAATTAAACAACTAAACAAATAAATAAGTAAAATACTTGAACATAAAACCCGATTCTTTGTAATAATTTTTAACTAATGTGGCGTGCTGTTCTTAAAGAGTCATTTGTTGTATCTGGAAAGAGCAGAAGTGGGAAAATTCGAAGCATCGGAGTCAGCTCTCTTCTGGATCCCTCATTCTTCTAAGTAATTTTGGCATCTGTGCAATTATTAAATCTAATATGTAATATATTTTTGTCCACAGAATATCATATTAGAAGTGAAGTACAGAAATCTTATTGTTTGAACTTTGAAGCTGGATGAAGACTCAGATTCCTAGTTTATAGTGGCATGTTATTTTGGCACACAAATTTTGACGAGTTAGTAATTTTCATTGTACATTCGGTGATTTCATTCTTTCAACTATGAAGTAGCAAGTCTCCTTAAGCATTTAACTTTCATATATTTTCTTGGTAGAATAGTAGTGTTTTTAAAATCTGAACTGTGTAATCTGCTAAAGAATCAATTGCAGGAGCTTATCCCAGTTTTTTTTAATTTTCAGTTAGGCCCTCGATTGTAGAACTTGCATGGTTCTCTTGAAGATGCTTAACCGAGGGGTCTTTAATGACATCAGTGGCTGTATTTCCACAGGAAAAGAGGTAGACAAATTCTTGTCTACTATCAGGCATTACAATGCAAGCATTGCTTTAAGCCTCCATGCTATTGTTAAATTCTTGCTTTAGTATGTTGATAAAGTTTTAAACAATTACGATTGCTTAGCTAATTTTTGTTGGATTGTAGGCAAATGTATATCATGCAACTAATTCTGATGGACAGGAGTTAGCAGTTAAAGTCTACAAGACTTCAATTTTGGTTTTCAAGTAAGTTTATCACAACTTTTGAGCTAGGTAAATTGACCTCCTCCCTTCCACCTCATGCCGCCTTAAAGGGGCTGGGGGATAGTAAGGCTAGGTTGAAGCATGATTTTTCCTTGTTTGAATGCTTGATCTTGTGATGAGGGATTTGTCGGATGGGTAATTTTTATAGAATATAGGAAAAAAAAATAAAAGGAAAACACTAGAGGAAAGGAAAGAGAAAAAAGGTATATTTTACATGTTTGGGGTTTGCATTATTAGTGAAAGATATAAACTCAATGGGCAAATTCCTACTGGCTCTTATCACTTCTTTGGACTGCATATCTTCCATCTGCTTTGGAAGGTGGTCAGATGCAACTGCGATAGTGCATTTCGGTTCTGTCTGCTTGTTTTGACCCATTTACTTATAGTTTAATCCCCATTCTAGTCTCTTTAATTATGCCATAGAAAATTGACTAGTTGTCAATTTTAGGGATTGTGACCGCTATGTGCAAGGTGATTACCGATTCAGACATGCATACAGCAAGCATGACCCCAGAAAAATGGTAAAAACATGGGCTGAAAAAGAAATGAGAAATCTTATGAGGTAAAATTCTGCATGTCCCCTCTTGATTGCAATGTTTCTGTTCTTTGTTTCTTTAGCCTAATCACAAGTTATCAGTTCATGTGTTTGTGGAGCTATGATTGTTATTGTTCGATTGTTTATTAGGAGAGAATAGAGATATAATTTGGTGCTTTGAGTTGACATGGTTTTCTCTCTCAGGAGGCTAAAGGCGGCTGGAATTAGATGCCCTACTCCACATCTACTGAGACTTCACATGCTTGTCATGGAATTCATAGGTGCTTTATTTGTTTCCATTCTTTAGGTCATTATGCTGGAACTGTGTTGAGAGGTTCTTTGTTTACTTTCATAATTCAAGAGGGAAACATCATCTATGTGAAATTAAAATGTTCAGCTGTTTTTAAGGATTCTTTCTACGTTATCTTCTTTTGTAAGTGTCATCATTATATTATGCATTTTATACTCTCTTTGTATATGACATTCTTTTCGTGAGTGTCTTCATTCTATTGCATGTTTTTCCAGAATAGGTTCTCATATCATTTGGTTATAGTATGTCTTCTTTCTTTTTGAGAGAGATACACCTAGGATGTTTTCTGTCACTAGCTTTTCTTTCTTTGTTCACTTGCTCATAGCTGGTGCTTTGCCTACTCTAGATTATATATTTGGAAGAGTTGGCTCAGAGCAAGCAACAAGAAGTAGATTCTTTGACTTGGGAGGTCTTTCCTAAAATGTTCAAGTTCATTGATTTACAGTATGACATTTTATTTATTTATTTATTTTTTCGGCCGTCCACTATGACATTTTATTGGAGTATGCAAATTGGAGGTAAATGATCCATGGTATTGCACAGATTTTCACCCAAGACTCATTCTTCTTATCCATATTGCAGGAAAGGTCAGTTGGGCTGCACCGTGTCTTAAAGATGCTGCTTTGTCTTTGGACAGGTTACGTGAAGCTTATGTGGAGGTATGTTCACCACTGTTGTGTGTCATCGAATGATAGTTCTGAAAATCATCACTGTGCGTGCTATTGCAAGTAAAAAGATGCATCAGCTAATTAGCAATGCAAATTTGCGATGATCTGAGTGTATTGGCTCTGATTTCTGTTGAACTGAGATACATTACAAAATAGCTGGATTTACTTTATGCATCGCATCAATGAAAACAATTTCTTTTTGTTATCAAAATTAGAGGTACATGTGAGAAAAGGAGGGTTAAAAAAAAAAAAAAAGTGAAAATATAGTTACATTCATCTGAGTACGTGTCACTGCAAGTTTTCTTTAAAAATATTGTTGTTTGGTTGGGTTTGCTTTTCCTGATGTTCAGTAAATTGTATGTTGTTTTGTCAGAATAGTAGAGGCAAGTTGATGTCGACATGGTTTTAATTTGGAATCTTTATTTTTCTTTTGTAGATGATCATTGCAATGAGAACATTATATCAAAAGTGCAAACTTGTTCATGGATATCTAAGTGAATACAACATACTATACTTTGAGGTAAGTATACTTTCTCATCAAATTCTTGTAGGCTTTTGACTAAGATCAGGGACAGGGAGCAGGACAACTTTCTAACTAATCTTCTTTTAATATACTTTTGGCAGGATCTCCTTTACATAATCGATGTTTCACAATCTGTTGATCTTGACCACCCTCACCATCTTGATTTTCTTCGTTAAGATTGTCTTCATGTTTCTGTAAGTTTTTCTTCTTTAGATCAGACCTGTTAATTTCCCCACAATGTTTTATTCAGTTAGGAAGGTCCAGTCTGATTGAGTTGCATGATCGATATGCAGGATTTCCTCAGGAAACATGGTGTTGCAGTAATGACAATCGGGGAGCTATTTGACTTATTGTGGATTACATTCATCATAGATGATTCAATTGATAGTTATTTGGAAGAGGTTTCGCCATCATATGTTTGAATAGGTTTCCATACATTTTGTGCAGTTATGATCATAACATACAAACCTTTTCATTTTAGGCTCAAAGCAAAATCCAGGCAAGAGGAAATGAGGTATCTGTGGGAGATCAAATTTCAGAGACTGTTTTTATACAGTTTAGTTTGGAACTGTTAAACAATTCGTTATTTAGAAATCTTAGCACTAGGCTTTTCTTATGTATCTTCACTTCTAACAAAAATTTTAATTTATTTCTGTGTGAAATTTCATTAATTTCTTTATGAAGACATTGTAAGTGGACCAGTATAATCTAAAATAATATTCTGGTAAGGTGAATTTATTGGCAAGAAAAGATGAAGAATTTTATCCCATTACCATTGGGCAATTTCAGAGGCATTGCTGTCTGTGCAAATCTTTTGCAACAACAAGTGTATGGGTGAAATAGGAGTGTTATAATTGGACAGACAAATTTATCTGGGTCTTGGATATTACAGAAATGGGATTGCATCTGTCCAGCAGGTTAGGGAAACATCCTTTTGTTATTAAAGATGTCTTTTCCAAAGCATATTGCATTGTTATGCAACTATTACCAGTTTTATCATCAGGAAATTGCTTATGTTATGAATTCTCTCTGTATTCCATTTTTTTCACTGTCCGACTGCTTGATGCATTTGCATTTGTGGGCCAATTTGTGGAGAGGTTGCAGTAATGATTCACTGATGTCTTTGTCTAGTCATTCTTGTTAAAGCACTAGATGGCAATAATCCATTTGTGTAATTTCGTTTGTTATTTTTTGTTTGCATTTTCCAGTCATATTCCGAAGACATTGGAACAAGTGAAGAATGCGGAGGAAGATGTATTCCGGCTACCAAGTGGAAAGGATACGAAAGACTTGTATCACCGGACGGTTACAGGACTAAAGCAGGCTCTTGCTGGGAAAAATGATTAGCAAGGAGACAATGCTAGCAGAGTGGAGCAGCCTGGCAGTCCTGCTTGCGCATCAAAACCTCTGGATGATGAATCAAATTCAGGGACTGATGGAGATGGATATTCAGACAGATCCTCATCTGAAACAGAGAAGCAGACTCTTGATAAGAAAGCTACCAGAAAGGAGCACAAGAAGAAGGTCAAAGAAGAAGAGAGGGAAGCTAGAAAAAGTAAGATTCCTAAGGCAGTGAAAAAGAGAAAGGGAAAACTGGGTAAAGCTAAGCGTAACAGGTAGTCTTGTTATGGATGGCCCACAAGTACGCTGCTGCAGAGATCAGATCACAGAGTTGCTCGTTCTCCTTAGAGATCCAATTTGGGCAGATAGATCATGCAGTTTGTTACACTTACGCATGCAAAATTTTGACTTGTTATTATATGCAATGGGGTTTAAGTTATTTACGCCAAGAACTCGTTTTGTATCCCCTCCACTCTTTTCGGAATGATCTGAAAATTTTTATATCATTTGAAATGATATGCAATGAATATGAGCGAGGAAAAAATTAGTTGTGGAAGTAGCTTGATGCTTTTTTTATGATTATCTTTCTGGTGAATTGCTGTTTCTCTTTAGAGTTACCCTTTCATAATTGCACACGAAGACCACAGTCAACCCTTCACATGTTCAAATTGGAAGAGCCCCTGCCTTTCGTTTAATTCTTACTTGTGAAGTAGGGTGTACTAATCAAACAGTGGATATTCGTTCGGTTTTACCTGTACCCGTGTGAATTAATGTTATGTTCTGGCGAAAACTAAGCCTGGTGCCGTGCGGAATTTTAAAAGCTTTGATCTCGGCTTGTTTAATAAACTAATGAGTTTGAGTTAGAATCGGACATTTTAACAAGCTTGAAAACCATAGGCTATTGGTATTAATGAGTTTCAGCTGAAGTGGGCTTTTTAAGAAGCTTGATAACTATTGGCTTAATCTAAAGTTCATTATTCATGAGTTCAAGCTCAGCTTGTAAGCTTGTTCAAATAAATAGTTATATGTAAAAATTATATTTATAATATTATATTAATATAAAAAGCTTTAGTAAAAAATTCTATTAAATACTTGAAGTTTGGTTTTGAACAATTTGATACCTGAATGAAGTTTTTATGGATTTTTTTCATACCTGAAGTTTGGTTTTGACAATTTCGGTAGTTGAATAAAGTTTTTGTAATTTTTTATGCATATCTAATTAACTTGCTTTAGGTAAGGAAAAAGTTATATAAAAACTTTGTTCAAGTACTAAAATTGTTAAAACTAAACTTTCGGTATAAAAAAAGGTGTACAAAAACTTTTTTCAGGTATTAAATTATTTAAAATAAAACTTTAGCTACCTGATTGAATATTTTGTAGAAATTCAGATACAATTTCTATTATTAACCCTCTAAATAATTGTATATAATAAAATTGTCACCCCCACCCACCCACCCTCCTCGGTTCATACGGACAAGGCAGCTGAGATGGGTCATTAATTGGCTATTACAAATCATGGTTTATAAAATATAAATATGGTTGATTACAATTCTTAGGGGCATACCCCGCTATTGTCTTCAAGTCAATATAAATACACTTATTAGAAATTTCCAAAATACTAACATATTACATAACATATATTACATATAAGAAATCTTACAAAGTAACATCATCCTATGTTCCCATTGCCTTCATAAAAGTTTAACATCCATCCATGACTTCCTTAATATTATGATCTTCGATTAAAGCCACGGGTATACCTGTTTCAACAAAATCTATGGGAGTATAAGCTTACAACTAACTTAGTGAGGTGTTCATTTTCATTCGCACCATGATTTCAAACAAGTTCATTTAATTTTTCACGCATATGCTATGCAACAATCACGTGATTACACAAATATATATAGTTATTTGAAAACCATATAGAGAACGGATTCACCCCTCCGTATCAAAGGTTAGATAATTGTTGATGAAGATCATTGACCTTCTACTACTGGTTCCCAGGTCTTCGCTTAAAGCGTTCGATTGGCTCGGCTTTAAACCTAGAGTCACGTTCCCCGAGCAATGTGGATTCTCTAGGAAGAAACAGGGCCCGTGTCTCAGCACGATAATAGCCCATCCAACTCCACGCGTGAGAGTAGCAGCCTTTCGAAAGAAATGTGACTCGATGGATGCCATGCGTGAGCGTTTTATTTTTCTTAAGTCAAACCTTATTAAGGTTTTTTAGGAGTAATCAAACAATTTAGCAAAAATAATTAAACATACATGTAAGTAAACAAAATACTTAAACAAACAATTCGAAATTACGATATTCTTAATTTTCATTTCATCACATAAGTATATAATCACATATATACATATCTCTGAATTCTCCATACATGTCAATTTTTATCTTTTCTCAATTTTCTAATGCCACTATTCTACAAGCACAAGCAAGTAACGAAATTAAGAAGAATAACTTACTCATCTATTTTGTAATCTTTTTAGTCGTAATAATCCTCAAAAAGGGAAATTTCATATTCCGTGTCACCTAAACAAAAGAAATACCCGGGATGAGTATTTCGTAAAAATTCTACTTAAACTTTCTAATTCTATTTCACTATATTCATAAAAAATTCACATATAATGAAATTCCAACTTAACATGGCTATAACTTGCTCATTTTAACTCGAAATTTCGCATATAACATACTGTTTTCTACCTATTCGAAAAGATCTATCAATTTCTAAGGTTATTTTTGTCATATCAGGTCATTTGGGTTTCGAAACCATAAGGTACATATTCATCATGAAAATTGTAGTTATTCAAAACACAAGTTTGTAAACTTTTTTTTATCCGAAAATACTTGTATCAAAATGTAGATATTTGTCTAGTTGAAGAAATCCTTTGGAAACATATATATATAGCCTCATATAGTATGCAAAATTTAATGGTGTTGTCTCGACGGTTATTTTTCACAAAGTAATTCATCTTACAGTGTTGAAAAATTGAATTTTTAACATTTTCTTTTCTAGTTGTTTTGAAAAAACTTCATAAATTCTTGAGTTATTGTAAATGAATATATTTCTTATTTTGTCTTTTAATTTATTTTCTAAAATAAGTTAATTTTTCTTAACTTTAATTTCCTACAAATTTTTACTTATGGTATTAAGGATTGAAATTTCTAAAATTGCTGTTAAGTCGTTGGTATCATATAAATTTTGAGTTATTCATATTTCTCCTTTTAAAAGGAAACGATTTGATAACAAAATCTTTTCCCCATTATATTTTTATAAATTTTTTGTTTCTAAACTTGCTCTCTTAAGTCTTTTACCACTTTTATTTGGAAGGAAAATCATGTTTCATTACAAAATCCTATGTTGTTGATAATAACTATTGTTTTTCGAAATTTATCAAGTTGATATTCTTTGTATTTCTTTGAAAATAGGTATATTACTTAAACTTGGAAACCTTTATTTTTCTAAATGAGTTTATAAATTAGTGGATTGATTTTATCTTATCTTCGAAAACTAGTTTACTTTTAGTTTTTATTAAGAAGTTGACAAGATTCCAATCTTAAGCTTTTTATGAAAAACTTGTATATCACAACTTATTAATATTAAGTTTTATAACTTTATGTGACTCATCATGATAAAAGAAAATATTTACTTTGTTAGTTAACCTCTTTTAGAACATCATCTTATTGTTATTTAGGAAAATCTTAGTGAGTTTGAAAAGAAAGTGAAAAAGAAAAAGAAAAATTTTCCTATGGATGTGATAACAAAGTCTTGATTTGCTGACAAAGATTTATATATTAAGAAAGGTTGGTTTCATTTCCTTTATTAAAAAAAATTCTATTTTAGATTTTGTTGAGACAATAACATTATGATGATGAATGTATATGAGTATATAGTATGAAAATGAAAACATAAGAAAGATGTAAGAAGCAAATAATAACCAAGATAATAATGTAAAGTATTGAGAACCTTAGCTTCATCAAGGTAACCGATCAAGTATTGGGAGCCTTAGCTTCATCAAGGTATCCCCGGATTAAGAATAGACTACTCTCAAAAAGAAAAAGAAAGGAAAAAAAAAGTTGTTTTGATTTGATGAGGACAAGTCTAAGACTAGAAAGACTAGTCTTAAAATAGCATGGAATAAGTAAATAAATTGCAAAGCATGAAAATAAAAAATAACATGTGAACTTATATGCTCTAAAGAATATATATAGATACATAAATATATTTAGTTATATATAAATAAGAAGTTAGCATAATAACAACATAAAAAATATAGAAATTGATGTTTATGAATAAGAACAATATATGAACATAGTGTAGCTTTCATAACATTAAGTTTAAGAAACTCACATCATGGTCATGTAAAGTTACATGACATGATAGTAAAAATATGAAAATAATTTTTACCTAAATAGAAGTTGAGAGTAGTATATGTGAATGGGTTTTGTGTATGAAGAAGAAGAAAGTTTGGGAGTGTTTTGGGAGAGTAGTGGGGAGAGTATTTGAGAAGAGATTTTGAAAGAGTTGTAGTAGTAAAATGAGTTGTGTCAAAAAATAAAGGAGGGAATGAGTATTTATAGAGTTTTATAGTGAAAATAAGATGTAATTAAATAAATTGAAAAAAGAAAATAATTTGAGAGTGAAGAGAGAGAGGGGTGGACGACATCAAGGGAAGGGAGAGAGAGAAGTGATTAAAAATTAATTTTAGAAGAAAAATGTAAGAGAAGAGTAATAATATGTACGTAGAATTTTTATGGAAAAAGAAAATTGTAAGAAATAGGTATATAGGTTGTAAGACTAGGTAGTAGAAAAAGTAAAGATAGATGAATAGTAATAAATAGTAGAAATAGTATTATGAATAATATACTAGATAAATAATGTACCGGTAGTAATAAAAATACGCGTAAATGGGTTATATCAGATATTTTTAGATACCGAAAAATTATGAAACTGATATTTTTGGATTTCTTATATTATTACGAGTCTAATGGTATTAATGGCATATTTTTACCGTCCGATGTACCAAGGCATGGTTTTCGGAGACTAATCCCGTTCGGATTCGAAAGATACTAGAAATTTGCGAATATGATATTTTTAAGCTTCCCTATATTATTACGAACTATTATCAACAATTATTTTAGTTCTGTTATTTAGGGTTTAAGAGTATGGGACTGTCGGATCTTAAACTTAGGGTTTGTTGTAGGCTTCGTTGACTTTTAGGGTTCTGGTTTGACTTCCAGCTTGTTGATTTTATTTGTAAGATCATAAAATTTCGGGGTTGTGTCTATGTTATATTTTTGGTTCAACATCTATGGTTTATTTTATTTTATTTGTGATTATTTAATATTTTCCAATTCTAGGGATTGTTTAATCGAGTCAAGGGTTATGGGTTGACTCAGTTTAACTTTGGTGGCAAGTAAAATTTTTTATTCTAAAATTCACCGAAGGATTTAAGATTTTATTTTTTTGTTGTCGAGAGTTATTTGGATATATCATCTTGATTTACGTGTTAGGAATCGAATAGATGATTTGATTGGGGTACATATGTTGAATCAATCAATTGTTGGATTTTCCGTTTTGTTTTAAGAGTTCTCTTCTTGTTAAGGTTAAAGATTTTCATATTTTGATCTTATTTAGAATTTGGTTTTAAGTTAGGTCGATTTTCAAGGTTTTGGTTTTAGTTTTTGACTTCTAAAATAATTTTCTAAGAATTAAAAATTTTAGGGGTTTACAATCATGGTATAGAGATATCAATTTTTGTCTCAATTCCTTTCTCGCTCCTACAACCACTCTACTTTTCTTCCTCAACAGACCATCCTCAATAGAAAAAATTTTCACCAATGCTCCTTCGACTATCAGCTGGTAGATAGTTTGATAAGAACTATCAGCCATGACATTAGCCTTAACTTCATCTGAATTTCTTGGGATACACTAATAGTGTGGACCATCGTCTTCAAATCTGCAAATCCTACACGAGCAAGAGCGTCAGCAACTTTATTGGTCTAGTCACTTTTTTATTGGATCTCATAATCCAAGCTAAGTAGCTTTTTAAACCACTTTTGTTGGCTATTAGTAGTTATGTGTTGTTCCAACAAGAATTTTAAACTTTGGTGATCTGTTTTAATAATGAAGTGCCTTCCCATCAAATAATATCTCCACTTATCAATAGCTTGGACTATAACCATCATTTCCTTCTCGTAAATGGATAGCTCTCCCTGTCTTTCCCCTAATGCTCTACTCAAGAAAGCAATAGGATGTTGTTCTTGCATCAGGACAACACCAATGCCTTCATCACAGGCATCGATTTCAATTACAAATGGTTTAGAGAAATCAGGCAACCTTAAAACCGGTGCTCTAGTTAGCACTTTCTTCACTAACTCAAATGCCTCGTCAACCTTACTATCCCATGCAAATGTATTCTTCTTCAGTAACTATGTGAGTGGCTTAGTAATGGATCCATAGCCTTGAATGAACCTTCGATAATATCCAACAGGTCCTACGAATCCCCTGAGTTGTCCGACATTCGTAGGTTTAGGCCACTTATGTACCGCTTCAACCTTTTCAAGATCAGTAGTGACCCCATGTTTTGAAATAATGTGCCCCAAGTACTCAATATAGATTACCCCAAACTCATAGTTACTTTTCTTCAACAATAATTTTTCTCTTCTTAAGATCTGCATAGCAGTTCTGAAGTGTTGGACATGTTCATCCAAATTTTGGCTACAGATAAAAATATCATCGAAGAAAACCAATATGAATTTTCTCAAATGTTCTCTAAACAAATCATTCATCAAACTTTGAAACTTAGAAGGAGCATTAGTTAAGCTGAAATGCATAACTACACACTCGTAGTGTCCTTCATGAGTTTTGAAAGCTATCTTGTAGATTTCCTTAGGATCCATCAAGATTTGATGGTATCCTGAGGTAGATCAAGCTTACTGAAATAATACGCCCCATATAATTCATCAAACAAACCATCAATTAGTGGAATAGGATACCTGACTTTGATAGTGAGCTTATTGAGCTCACGGTAGTCAGCACACATTCTCCACGTATTTTCCTTCTTCCTTACTAACACCACAACAGATGAAAAGGGACTATGGTTAAGGCGTATCATGCCTTACTCTAGCAACTCTTTAACCATGGCCTCTAACACATTCTTTTGAGCTGCTGAATGTCTATAAAGTCGCAAGTTAATTGGATGAGCTCCATCCTGTAGATAAATGTGATGTTCATGCCCTCTTTGTGATGTGGTTCCTCAAAGAGATTACTGAAATCTTCAATGACATTCAATAAGGCTGGAGGTATCCTTCTCAACTTTTCCTTCTCACCACCAACCTATTGTCCCATCACCATCTAGCACTGGATGTCAATTCTAGTTTTTTGTTCCGTAACTAGCTTAGTTAAGTGTTTCCCATCAATGTTCTTTAAGGATTCCTTAACCCCCAACAACTTACATGGTCTACCATTGTGAGCAAACTCCATGGTAAGCTCCTTGAAGTTCCAAACGATGTTCCATAGCCGCTTTAACCATGGATTCTAAATACAACATCTTCTCCATCCAATGTTAATATATTATAGTCTATGTCAAATGTATTGCCCCGCATCAACAGACTCAGTTGTGGCACATAACCTCTTGTATAGATAAGGGTTCCATCTGCTAACACAACCTTGAGGGATTTGGTACTCTCTACTGGACATCCTGGTTGTTTTGATACTCATTCATCCACGAAAGTAAGAGAACTACCATAGTCAACAAAGACACTTAACATTTTCCTTTTGTAAAGAGCATGAAATCTCATCATCTCTAGTTATTGGGCTTGATTAACAGCACTTAATGTTAACTGGGAGAATTCTTCTTCTAGTGTTGGAGTGTCATCAAAATTTTCCACTCCCTCTAGTTCTCTACCCTCTTCGTCGATCACCAACATTTTAAAGGGTCTGTTATTGCAACGATGACTTGGTGCAAAAGTTTCATTACACTAGAAGCATTGGTAATTTTTTCATTTCTCATCTAATTCCTCTAGTGTGAAACGTCTGGTTGTGTGACCTGATGTGGGTTTTGGTATACGTTTGGGTAGTTATTTGTGGCTTAGGCTTTATGGGTCTAGTTAGGTGGTTAAGTGTTTGTGTGGTTGTGTGGGTTTGGGGTAAAGTAATGTTTTCTATGTTGAGAAGTGGCTAGTCTGTGTGTTGCTAGGATGGTTAATATTGGGCGCTCTACATGGAAATTTGGTAGCGTGGTTTCTTGTAGTTGGCAAGTGTACAGGCATGTTGTAAGGATTGGGATCGAAACATGCGAACTGGGTATTGAATTTCGGGTTTAAGACCACTTGGGAAGCAACTTATTTTGTGGGTTTTGAGTAAATGCACCAAGGTTGTCAAATACTCAAATTTGACCCAATATTCCTTCAACGTGCCTTGTTGTACTAATTCCTTAAGTGCAGCTATAGGGTCATCAAAGTTTCCAGTACTGAATCTATGTGGTAACCCCAACACAAACTATTCCGAACTAATAGGAGTGGGAGAAACCCAGTTTTGAACAAAGCAATGATACCAATGCAATGCTAAGCCTTCTAAATGCATAGTAGCAACTTTAACCCTTAGATGGCATGGAGTATCATCTAGTTCAAAGAAATGCTCTATCTCAATTAACCAAGATTTCAAGTCCTCACTAGAAAATATTGGAAAACCCAAGTGAGTAGCTTTGGAAGGTAGCTGATAATGAGTTTCATTTATGTCCAAGGGTCCTTTCATTATAGCCTTCGCCTTGTTTTGTCTAGAGCCACTGGATGTGGTGTCAATGTTGACTGCTTCACACAAGCTACCGAATTGCATTTGATTAGGACTAACAGCATCATTGACTTTCTTTTGTAGGTCTCCCAGTATAGCACCATACCGATCCAATGTCATTTGCTGCTGCTTAAACAACTTGGTGAAGGTCTTGAGTAATCACTCCTCCTGATGTTTTCGCAAGGTCTTCACAGTCTCATCCATCCTCTCACTCTGGCGAGTCTTGACCATCTACCCACAAAGGCTCTGATACCAATTGGAGTGGTGGTTACAAAAATTTTCTAAATTTAGACATAGTAAACATACAATATGGAGAGAAGATACATTTGGGGAGCAATGTTTATATTTTTCATTGATTTTTATGGGTCATTACATTGTAAATATATAGGTGCAATGACCATAAAGTAGTATAATAATATTCCCCCATGTGATTGCATTTGACAGGTGGCAAAATTTGTCTAGCTGTAACTATATTACTAACTAATTTTTGTTATTTCCGTTATGCTAGTTATTATTATATTTCTTGAGCCATGAACTATGGTCCAACCCAAGGCCCAGCACTAAATGGACTCTTCCTACTAGGCTTGTCCAGCTCATTCATTAATTCCACCATTCGTTTAGTCTTGCCTATCTTAACCCGATCAACATATGCTTTTGTTTCCTCCACGTTTTCACACTCTTTCCCAGTTAAAGACTTATTTTCTGTTTTGTCCACTGTCTTCTTCCTAAACCCTAACTTAGCTTGTTGTCTATCGTTTGCCTCACAACATCGTTCGAATCAATATGTTATAAAATCTTGTACAATATTCATTTAAAAATTTTTGTAAATGTTCAAATATCTACAAATTAAAAGGCGAATTTATTTTCCTTATTAAGTAAAGTTGTAAATTGAACATCAAATAATTCTGAGTAAGTTAACCCCAACTAAAATCTTTGGTTTTCTAAAACCAAAAGAAAAGGAAATTTTGTTTTTAAAATAGACTTATGATTAGATATTTTAGCCATACACCCGGTCATGGTTTGAACTTTGAATGATAAAGTTGGAGAGTAGAAGTTACCGCATGCTTGTAATTACTATGTGTTAGGGAAGTAGGTGCATTGGGTACTCCCATGTGATGCTTTCCTTTATTCAGCTACCAATTTTGTATAATTTTCCTTTTGTGTAAATTATTTTGGCTTGGTTTAATCTAATAATTCAAACCTGAATGTCGTATTTACTAATGTTGCCTTTTGAGTGATATTATTTAAAATATGGATTGATATTCTCCTTCATTTTATTTTTTGTCTATTGCTTTGTTAAAACTCTTTCACTTTTTGGTTGATAGGTTCGAAGAAGAACAAGGAGAATATGGGAAGGATTGGATTAATAACGCTCACGCTTTTGGTTATGTGTTAGCCTGATCTTATTAGTTCGGCCAGCCCACACAATAACCTTAATACCCGCCTCACTTCTTTACAGAGTCGCAAAGGTAAAGTGACTCTCAGAACTCTCTCGTGTTTCCTCTTGTCTCTTGTGTTTCCCTATTTTGTAACCCTAATCTATTCTAATATGCTTTGGTGTTGTTGCTAGGTAAAAGGAGGAAAATAATTTGCTAATTCAAGCTTAGTAAGGCTCCAAGACTCAGTCTTTGTTCGGCAGGGTAAAAGCTACCTTTTCTACCTTGTTATCTTGTATTTATATATTTTTCCAGATCTGTTCCAGCTGTTAAGAATAAGCTAGAATCTATTACAATATGTTATTTAGTTTGTTTTCTTACTCTATTTTGTACTATCAACTCTATTCTAATTACAATCCGTGAATCACATGTAATTTGTAAATCCACTTGTGATACAGTCTTTAGCCAAATGGTGGTTTGCGAGATCATGTTGTATCAGATGTCTCCTCCTCTTCAAAAATAACCTTTTCCTCAAGGTTATAAGATGAGTATAACCTAGAAAACGAGGACCAATTTTCCATGATGTTTCTTATGGTGGTAGACCACTCCATTGGACTAGAACTTGTTTAATAGGAACTCGTGTCTGAAAATAGTTA
Organism: Combretum micranthum; assembly: GCA_024138025.1. Lineage (NCBI taxonomy): Eukaryota > Viridiplantae > Streptophyta > Magnoliopsida > Myrtales > Combretaceae > Combretum > Combretum micranthum. The sequence goes on from JAMXBD010002531.1 coordinate 83,957, forward strand.
TGGATCCCAATATAGTAAGAGGTGTCAACACTGGTTGACTACCCACAGCTTCCTTGTAATGCTAAAGTGGATACTTAGATCCGTGAGCCTTCTTTAGTAAAGAAACATGAAACACATCGTGAATCTTGGCATAATGGTAATTGAAGCTTGTAAGCAAAATTACCAATTTCTGAACCACAGCAAAGGGACCATAGTATCTTCTAGATAGGTTATGTGTCTTCTTTAAAGCCACAGAATTGTCGATAAGGTTGTAGCTGACAAAAACAAGGTCTCCAATCTGAAACTCAACATTTGTCTTATGTGGTCTGCATAAAACTTCATCTTTGCTCGAGCTTGAAGTAGGTTGGTCTTGAGTTTTTCAAAAGCTCATCTCGAGAATGCAGCTCTTGATCAATAGCATCTAATTTAGAAGCACCTTGTATATAAGAGAGTATAGAGGGAGGTGGCCTGCCATATACCAATTCAAATGGTGTAGTTCCTGATCCTTCATGATAGGAAGTATTATAAGCAAATTCCGCCCAAGGTAAATATGTCACCCACTTAGTGGACAATCCATAGTATAGCACCTCAAATATTGTTGCAAGGCTCTATTCATGACCTTGGTTTGACCATCACTCTGGGGATGATATGCATTGCTAACCTCAGTTTGGTGTCGCTCAATGTAAAAAGTTCCTTCCAAAAAGAACTCACGAATATCGAGTCTCTGTTAGATGCTATAGATCTTGGATAACCATGTAACTTGAACACCATGTATAAGAATAATGATGCCACTTTAGGTGCTATGTAGTGAGTATCCAATGCTCCTAAATGACAGTATTTAGTGAGCTGATTGACCACTACAAATATCATAGTAAAGCCTTAGGATTTAGGAAGACTAGTGATAAAATCCATGCTAATGTCTTCCCATATTTGATCAGGAATTGGCAATGGTTGTAAGAGTCCGGATGGAGTTTTGGTAGAATACTTGACTTGTTGACAAGTCTGATAGTTTTCGAATGAACTGTTCTACCATAGACCTCATACCCTCGCCCAAAAAAAAAAAAATCTGAAGAGATTCGTTTAAATGTCTTCAAAAATCCAAAATGCTCAGAACTTGGAGAAACATGATATTCTGTCAATAATGGTTGGATAAGAGCTGATCAAGGAGTTAAAAATACTTTGTGATCAGTGTAATATTCCATTCTTCCAGGATAGATTATATTTGAATGTGTTCCCTTGTTCTAAGGAAGAAATAATATTATGAAATTCTTTCAAACTCTTATATTCATATTTCAATGTGTCAACCCACTGAAACCTAGGTGTGCTCCAAGTTAAATAAGATCCTTCTGGAGCATATTGTCTGGATAAAGCATTAGTAAATCTATTGTCTACTGCCTTCTTATAAACAATAGTGTAATCATACCCAAGCAATTTGGTCAAATACTTTTGTTGCTCAAGTGTTTGGATCACTTGTGTTAACAGCTCCTTTAAACTTTGATGATCGGTCTTGATGAGAAAATGGGAGCCCAGCAAATATTGTCTCCATTTCCTTACTGCTTCCACTATTGCATATAATTCCCGAACATAAGCTGATGCTTTTTGTAGATGATTGGGCATCTTCTTACTAAAGAAAGCTACTGGCTTATTGCATTGCAACAACACAGCCCCAACTCCTAAGCCAGAAGCATCCATCTCTAGTACAAAAGGCTCCTTGAAATTAGGCAAGGCTAAAATGGGAGCTTGTATTAAAGCTTTCTTTAATTCCTCAAAGGATGCTGTAGTTGTAGCAGTCCAATGAAAAGAATCCTTCTGTAATAAGTTGGTTAATGGACTTGCTATTGCTGCATATCTTCTTATAAATCGATGATAATACCCAAAAAGTCCCAAAAAAAGCTATGAGTTGCTTCAATGAAGTAGGAATGGGCCAGTTTACCACAGCTCAAACCTTCTGATCCTTAGGTTGTACCGCATTGACAGACACAATATGGCCAAGATACTCAATTGTGCCCACTTTAAAGCTGCATTTGGATTGCTTGAGATAAAAGTGGTTGTCAAGCAATATGCGAAAACCTGATCCAAGTGGTCTAAATGTTGTGCTTTTTCATATTGTAAACTAAAATATCATCAAAGAACACTATAATAAACTTTCTAAAAAATGGCGGAAAATTTTGTTCAATACTTTGAAAAGTAGTAGGGGCGTTGCTTAAACCAAATGGCATTTGAGGAACTTGTAATGGCCTTCATGTGTCAGAAAGCAGTTTTCTAATATCTCTAGGGTGCATTCGAATCTGATGGTACCCACTTGAGATCCAATTTTGAGAAAACCGAAGCACCATGTAACTCATCCAAGAGCTCATCAATGGTTGGAATAGGAAACTAATCCTTAACAGTAATATGATTAAGAGCTCTATAGTCAATACAAAATCGCCAAGTTCCATCTTTTTTCTTCACTAGTAACATTAGGGAAGAATAAGGCTAATATTATGTTGAATGATACCCTATTGCAGCATGTCATTGACTTGCTTTTCAATCTCTGTCTTTTGGAAATGTGGGTATCTGTAAGCTTTTACATTCACTGGTCCTTTGCCTTCCTAATGTAGATCTGGTGTTGAATATCCTGAGTGGTGGTAATGATGTAGGTGCTTCAAACACTTGGGAATATTTGCCCAACAAGTCCCGTAAGGCTTGGCTACTAGTGAAATTCCCAGATGTGTTACAAACAGACCTGAGCCACAAATTGAAAACAAGCCAAAATTGCGTCTGTTTGCACCAAACGCTTGAACTGATGCTGATTAATACCCATTAGTGTCTCCTGTTCACCCTGTAAGGAAACAAGAATGCCCTGATAATTGAATTGCATAGTTAACTGACTATAATCAATAATTACAGGTCCCAAAAGTTGTAACCACTGCACTCCCAAAACCAATTCAGCCCCTTGTATATGTAACACATGAAATGTGTCCTTGAATAACACCCTTTGAATGTAGAACTGCACATCCTCACAATTACCCTCACTGGCCATCTTTGTACCATCACCAATAAGGACATTAAACAAAGGTGATTGAGTGACTCTCAAATTTAAATACTTGACCAATCTGGATTATACAAAATTATGTGTACTCCCAGAATTTACTAAGATAGCAACTGGTTCATTGTTACTAATACCCTTAAAATCTATTGTTTTAGCGACATTAGTGCCAGACAATGCATGGTAATGATAGTACAATCATCTAACTGAAAATAGGTGCTGATGTTGGTCAAGTTGTGACATATCATCTAAAACAGTATCATCCTCAACATCACTCATCATGATAAAAAAATTGGCTTTGCATTTGTGATTTCGATTATACTTTTCATCACAATTAAAGCATAATCCCTTTTCTCTTCTCATGTATCTCTTCCTTTGCCAATTTTCGAATAGGAAGTGTGGGTTTAGATGATGATGCAATCTGTTGCTAGCAGTAGATATAGCTGATTTTGAAAATTGCAAGGTATTGGAATGCGACAATGATGATGACTTAGGAAAAAATGTCGACTTAGGCATGTAATTCATATAAGCTAATTTTGATTCATGCATTTTTGCCAGCCATAATGCATGTTCCATGTTATCAGGTCTAGCAATCTGAACTTCTCTCTAATATACGGTTTTAAACCAGAGATAAAACAACTCAACAAGAATTTATCTGATAAACCTACAATTCTAGTAGACAAAGCTTCAAATTCAGCTTGATAGTTATCAATAGTACTTGTCTGAACAAGTTTAGAAAGAGTACCTTGAACATCATCATAATCTAAAGGACCAAATCTAGCCTTTAATGATTTTAAGAATGCTTGCCATGTTGAAATTTGACCATTTTGCTCCATCCACTCATACCACTTTAATGCTCGACCTTTGAATGCAAATGAAGTGATGATCAATCGTTGCTCTTCAAGAACGCCATGAAAATTAAAGAATTTCTATGCTTGAAATATCCATCCTAATGGATTTTCTCCTTCAAAAGTTGGAATCTCCAATTTCATGCCTTTACGCATATTTTCTGTCACTGAAAGTGATGAACCATGGAAATTTTGATCTTGAGATGTATTAGTATGGTTTTGATTCAAACTAGTGGTATGGATCTGTTCTTGTAATTGTTGAATAGAATGTTGCATATCTTTGTTTGCATTTGACTGTTCTTGCACCTGTTGTTGCATCTTGTTGATTGATTCGGCAATGGAAAACACTAATGATTGTAATTTTGCGAATTCCTCCTGTTGAGATGCTTGTGTTCTTGTTGTCACCATTGATGTTGGGATGAGAGCACCAAAATATTGGGCCTGATCTTATTAGTTCGGCCCAGCCCACACAATAACCCTAAGACTTACCTTACTTCCTCACAGAGTCACAAAGGTAAAGTGACTCTCATAACTCTCTCGTGTTTCCTCTCGTCTCTTGTGTTTCCCTATTTTGTAACCTTAATATGTTCTAATACACTTTGGTGTTGTTGCTAGGTAAAAGGAGGAAGATAATTTGCTAATTCGAGTTTAGCAAGGCTCTAAGACTCAGTCTTTGTTCGATAGGGTAAAAACTACCTTTTCTGCCTTGTTATCTTGTATTTATATATTTTTCCATATCTGTTCTAGCTATTAAGAATAAGCTAGAATATGTTACAATTTGTTATTTTAGTTTGTTTTCTTACTCTATTTCGTAACTATCAACTATATTCTAGTTACAATTCGTGAATCACATGTAATTTGTAAATCCACTTGTGACATAATCTTTAGCCAAAATGGTGGTTTGCGAGCTCATGTAGTATCATTATGCTTCTTATGGCTTATGCACAACCACAACCACAACCATTGTGAAAACTTCTTGGAATAGGTACGGAAAAAAAAAAAAAAAAGAAGAAGCTAAATTTTTAGGTTTTAGTCACTTATAATTTTTTTTGGATAAATTAGAGTCATTTCTAAATAATTTTAATTAATTATTTATTTCATGTATAAAGATGGCATTACGTTTAGCTATTCTAGAATTTAGTTTTGGAACTATTTCCTAAGTTTAATATTTTTCCATAGAATAGACATGTAATATTCACGTAAATTAAAGAGAAGAAGTTATAAGAATTAACAATTAACAAGAAAATAGGAAAAGGGTAGATGGATAAATATCACATATTAATTGATGAGTTAATTAAGGGAATTGGGCTTTAGGAAGAACTGAACACCATAGTTATTTATATGATATAGTATAAGAATTAGATGGCTTTTTCAACAAATTTAGGTTTTTGTTTTTTTGGTTGGGTTGAGTACAACGAAGGAATGGGAAGTCCATGCTACTGGGTTATAAATAATTTTACATCCATATTTTAAATTTATGGCAAAAAATTTAAGTTTTACCTATTAACATGTATCTACTCTTTTTTATAAATTTTCATTTCGCAACTTGATCTTTGGTTGGATTCCATGATTTGCTATCAAATTTATAGAAAATGCATATAAATGCATGAACAATAGATAGTTGTCTATGAGTTAAATTAATTATAACATGTACAAATGATCCCTCCAAAGGAGGTCAAATTCTATATTTTATTGTTTGTTTTTGCTCTTGTTTTTGAACTCGCAGGGTAGAAAGAGACACAACAAATGAGAGCCTAGACAAATTACCTATGAAGTGGGAGAGAAGAGAGAGAAATCAATCACAAGAATAGGCGGCGTAGGGGTTCGCGGAGGTGGTGGCTAGTTGCGCGGAGGAGGTGGCAGGGGGAGGCAAGGTGGTGGCGGGGCGCTTGGAAATGGAGATAACTTAGGTAGCAGGTGGATTCCTGGTAGATAAGGCCATGAGGCATAGGGTGGCACCAACTTGATCAATATTCATTCTCTTCGGTCGATCTTTACATGCTTATTGTCGCTGTGGCTATGTTTTTTATATTAGGGGATTTGTATAAGCATGTTATTATACTAAGCATACTCTAGAGCATGTAAGTTAACATATGCATCTTTCTTTTCATGACATATAACATATATATATATATATATCTTCTATCATATTAAAGTGGAGACAGAGATTAATGTTTTTTTAGAAATTATATATATATATATATGTTTAAATGGTCGTGTAAAAATGTCTACCCTCCTACAATTTTAACAAATATAAATTATATAAAATTAATTACTAAAATATAAACGCAAAATCTTATAAAATAACTAGTTTGTTGTCTTTGTTTATGAAATTTGAAAGCTATAAGTCCCTAGCTTCTGCTTCATGTTCTATGATTAGTACAATTTAATGTTTGATTTCATTTCAGGTTCTTTTATATCGTAACTAAGACTTGTTCCTATTACAAATTACTTCTTGTGTTATGCAACAGATTTTCTTGGTAGCGGTTGAGAATCTTGTCAATTTTCATTTTGGGTCATTTGCTTCGGACTAAAGAATTTTTGTGCAAAAATCTCAACTTTCATATTCTGCAATTTTATAAGTTAAAAATTCTTTGGATTTTGTAATTTCATGTCTAAGCTTTTTAAGAAAGGTTAATGAATCAAGTTTTAATGTTATATGCATTGTAATTGGAAAAAAAAAAGAAGGAAAATTCTCATTTAGATATTGGTTTTTTCTTGAGCCAGTTTTTTAATGTTCTTTAAACTTACCAGTTCGTCATTTTGTATTTGAAATTTATTATAGTCATCACACAGTATGAGCACGATACATATTTCTAGCTGGACAAGAAAATATGACATTAAGATTTATGCTCTTGGGTTCTTCCTGTTTAAAATTGGTCACATGAAATAATTTTCCTGATAGGATGAACAACAAAAAATCCAGTGATAATGTACTATTAAATCAACATACATAGAATCTATTTTAATCGAGTGTAACAAGCAATATTTATTGATTTATATTCATTAAGCCGGTGAACCCATCATGTGTTAGATAAGTTACACCAATCTTTAAACCAGATAATAAAATCAGACTGAAACCATGAATTTTTTTTAGCGATTCAGTGTAGGAAATTTTTAAGCTAGAAAAAAGGGTAAATTAATGGTTGCTTTGAATAAGTTAATTGAATGGAATTGTAAAAAGAGAAAAATATCCTTACTGTGACGTAGTACTTAAAAAGAAATTTTACTTTCCGTTTATTAAAATGTATATTTATATAACTTTTGTGGCTATAATTTATAAATTTTATATAAAGGTTCCCTCAAAATGTTTACTAGATTATAATGTTATGAATAAAATTAATTGGTAATAGATATTTGAAATTATTTTTAGTTGCATGAAATTTTTTAGTAGGATGAATATAGACTTTATTGACCCCTTATATGATTCCATAATTGTTTTAATTAGAACTTATACTTTATATATGAGCTTATATGTTATGCAAATATATTTTTAAAATTATAAAATATACTTCATTCTGTAAACCAAATTAAAATTCTATAGTTTCAAAAAAAAAATTTAATCCGAATCGTATGGTTTAGATTAAAATTATTAAAATCCAAATTTCATGGCTTAGAGTAGCTCAAAAAGAAAGGTGAACAAACTAAATTACACCTCCCCATGTATGATACTAATATAACGGGGCCCACAAATTAATCATATGCAATGCATAATTTGGAATGGCCTACACTATCTCCCATTGTGATCACATATTCATCTCATGTGGAGTTCATTACTTATATAATACCACTAAGAGTACAAATTTATGGTCATATTTCAAAATAGTCCCATCTAGGGCTGGGGAAAAAACTAGACAAATTGTAAACCAAACCTAAATTTTGATTTTTTTCCTAAACAGTTTGATTCAGTAGTAGGTATTTAGTTTACGGTTTGATTTAGAGTCATGAACCGAACCGGAGCATTTTATTTAAAAAAAAAAAAGACTCATGTTCATGTTCATTGGGAACTTTGGTTAATTGACTTGATGTGTAGTTACATTTATACTTTTGAATGGTATCATTAAATTATTAGCAAATACAAGAGACATATTCTAATTTTTTGTCTTTCCTTTTTCCTTATGATATAGGAATCAAATTGATTATTTGAAGGGCTTATGAATGTAGAACTATTTACTTTTGGTGCCACAAAAATAAATGTATCTTACCCACACAAAATATGTTCTAGGAAACAATTATAGGTGTTTATTTATTGTGAGAGTTTTGTGTTTGCAATCCCATTTTGTGGATACTGTTAATTAATTAAATATGCAATATTATATAGCAAGTCTACAATTTTCAGTTCTACTAAAGTGGATAAAGAAGTACGGTTTGGTCACCGATTACTGTTACACATTGGTGGAAAGATCAGAGTAAAAGGAAATATATTAGAGATTTTATATGTTTTCATGCTATCAACATTCAAATGTTTTTTAATAAAAAGATGAAAAAAATACACATGTAGTGGGAATAGTAAATGGTTTTAACTGTATACCAAACCGTCTATTTTAGGTTTGAAAAAATGACTATGGTTCGATTTTATAAAAAAGAAAAAAAAAACGAAAACCATAATTTTGATTTATTCCAAAACCGGATCGAACCGTACTGTGCCTACCCCAAGTCTCATCCTACCGACCTCGATACGTTTAGTCTGCATCATTCCTGCTCAACTGATGCATACTGATACAAGTTGTAGTTCCCTTATATTGTCTACTCGCTGTAAAACTAATTTTAACGGCTAGATGGGTGTAAATTGAGTTTTAGAGTAATTTTTCCTTTTTTTAATTATAATGCTAAATAATTTAATTTAAAAACTAAAAATTAATAAAAATAAAATGTGATAAAGTAAAAGATGAAAACAATCCCAATTTAACATGGTGTTATCTCTTATTCGTACACAAATGGGTTTTTTTTTTTTTTTTTTTTTTCTGTTCTTGTTCTTGTTCTTGTTCTTGTTCTTATGTAAAATTATAATTCGGGCCTTCATTCGTTAAAGCCTAATATGTATCAAATCGAATTGGGCCTAAATGTTTTAATTCAAAGTACTAGGCAAACTAATAAAAGGACTTGCTTAGCGGCATGTGCAGGTTAAGGTTCATAGGCTCCATTCCCGTGCCTCATCCTCATTAGCTTCCACCACAAAAGCTTTTTGTTTTTAAATCTTTGAGGAAAGTGCCGTTTGATAGTCTAGTCTTTAGTGTGAGTGGTTGTCTACCGTGATTTCGCCAAGAAAATTGCATCGATGGCCTTTCTTCAAAGTCTTGAGATACAAAGTGTTCTTCTTTTTTGGTTTCCTTGGCCATTGGAAATTGGTTTTTGATTGAAATTGGGTGGGGTTTTTCGGATTTGTCCCGAAATGGGACGGGGAGGAAAAATATTCGAGGTGGGGGATGGTGTAGGCGCTGTCGTTGACGGCGCCTTTGGGTCGTAGGGAAGGTGCCGTTGCGAACGGCGCCTTTAGGTCGTGGGGAAGGCGTTGTTGCAAACGGCGCCTTTGGGTCGGAGGAGAGGCACCGTTACAAACGATGCCTTTAGGCTATATAATACTCCCCCGAATCTTCTTCTAGCCCCCATTTCTCCCTTCCACTTTATCTTCCTCTCTTCCTCTCATTCTCTTCCGCCGGTCAGCCTCTGTTCCTCCACCAAATCTCCACTTTTGGCCGATTTTTGCGCGGATTAAGCTCTCCAATCTCAGGTAAGTTCATCGTTTATCAATATAGTGTAATTTTTTCACAATTTCGGTGTTAAAATCATGAAAAATGGACTTGTATGTGGTTGTATAATTTTGTCAAATCTAGATGTTTTAGCGAATGATTCTGAGTTATGAAGTATTGTAGGAGTAGTATATAGTGTATATGTGAAATTTGCGGAATTGCATTGGCTGATCTAGGGAGTTTTCATGGAGAATTTTTTCATGCATATAAGGTGTTCGATGAAATGCTTCAATAGCTTAAGTTGAGGATTATGATGTTTACATGAACATAAGTGATAAGGAATGTGATTATACGTGAGTTTGTTTGTTTTGAGTGAATGATGTAGATCGATAAAGTTGTGTAGGAGTAGTATATGCGAATGATTAAAAGTGGTGTAGGAGTAGTAATGGGAAGTGGTTTTGAGTGGTGAAGTGGTGTAAAAGATATCGGTTTGTGACTCATGTTGTTGAATTAAAATGTGAGTGAATGCTGTTTGAAGTGTTGTGTTGACATTTTAGTTTGTTGTGGATAGGTTTTGGAATGGCTAATTATGTAAGGTTCATTGTTTATGCTCATGGCTACATAGTGGATGGAAATTATGGGCCACAATATGACAGGCTGCCCATCGGGAAGGTGAAGGTTAGGGTGAATGCCAACTTCGAAAATTTTAAGGCAATCATTTGTGGCAAGATAGGTGTGGATTGTAATCATAGTGATGTGGAGATAATACACAGACACGCACATTATATGAGTCATGGGGTTGTGTATATGTTAATGCCAATTGCAGATAATGACAGTTTTGAGGATCTGATTTCCCTTGCTGTTGAGTTGGGTGCTAGGCTAATTCAGGAAATATTTGTGAAGATCACTGATCGAGCTGTGACTCATGAAAATGTAGGTCATGCTCCATATGAGTTGAATGAACAACATGGTGACATGTTTGGTGGGCAGCAGTTTCAATTTCAGCTTGGTTCGTCTTCGAATATTTGCTCACAGAATGAAGGAGCTGTGCCAGCTTCGCCCATGCATTGTGAACAATATGAACCCATGCCATTTGATGAGACACTGTCAGAATTTGAGAATAGAGTAGCACAGGAAGTGGCACCAGTGTTTGCTACCGGGATAGAAGATGATCACTCTGATGGTGGTTTTAATGTGGATGAAAATGGGGATACAATCGAAGATGAGGTAGACGAGGAGGATGACAATACAGTAGGAGAAGAAGTTCAAAGGGGAAACATTGCAGGTGTTGCTGGCCCATATAGTTCACTTCCACGAGATTTAATGTCAAGTTAGGCTTCGGTAAGAGACTCAATTCCCTATTTCAATGTAGGTGGAGGCGGTGATGGCTATGTGACATTTGAAGATGAAATGGATGCTATGTTTGCAAATATTTGTGATAGCCAAGAATTAGTGAAGGGGATGATGTTCAAGACAAAGAATGATCTAATTGAGACTGTGAAAGCTGCTCACATTAGAACACACTGCAACTTCCGAGTTGATGAGTCTAAGAAAAATCTATGGATCGCTCATTGCAGTAAAAGTGATCAAGGTTGTCTGTAGCGGATACGAGCTTGTTTGAAAAAACTAGAAGGACTTTTTGTAATCACCAAGCTTGATGGTCCCCATTCTTGCACTAATCCGTTACTTGGACAGGACCATTCACAGATAGACTCGAATATCCTAGCTCGAGAGTTTATCAGTTTTGTCCGAAAAAATCCAGATTGCAAAGGAAAGGAGCTCGAGTCTCATTGTTTGACGGTATATGGGTACATGGTTTCTAGTAGAAGGATTTGGGAAGGAAAAAAAAAGCAATTGCTATGGTTTATGGTGACTGGGTCAAATCTTACAATGAACTTCCAAAGCTTTTCAATGCAATCAAGTCAAGTAATCCGGGGTCGATAGTAGAGTGGGGGTGGACAAGATCACCTATACCCGATGAGGCGCATTTTAAGTGGTTTTTCTGGAGTTTGGTCCTTGCGTTGAGGCATTTAAGCATTGCAGGCCTGTTATTAGTATTGATGGTACATTTCTATACGGCAAATACAAGCATGTGTTACTCGTGGCATGTGGTGTAGATGGAGACAATCACATCTTACCATTAGCGTTCTGTCTAGCTCTATCCGAGTCGAAAGAAGCATGGTCATGGTTTTTGAGGAAGTAAAAACGAGGGGTTATAGGACACAGGGGAGAAGAGACTGTATGCATCATCTCAGACAGGGGGGCTGGTATTATTGGGCTGTTGCGGATGAATCAAATGGGTGGCAACCTCCCTTTGCGGTGCATCGATTTTGCGTACGGCATATTGCCAGCAATTTCAACAAAGTTTATAAGAATCAAAGGTGCAAAAACTTAGTGACATATGCTGCATTTCAGGCTCAGGCGCGAAAATTCGAGAAGTCTATGGAGCTTGTGAAGAATATTGACGAAGAAGCAGTAGAGTGGTTCAATCAAGTACAATCAAATGGAGATATGATCCTACCCAAGGAGTCTTGGACACTAGCATTTGATGGATGTTACCGTTTTGGGTACATGACTACAAACATGTCAGAAACATACAATTCTGTCATCAAGGGAGCTAGAGGATTACCTGTATGTGGGCTGGTGAAAAAAATCTTTTACAACTGTGTCATGTATTGGGAAGAAAGACTGTCTGCAGCGAGGAATGCCATTATGAGCGGCGAGGTTTTCACAACTTATGCGAAGAAGAAGATAGATTTATGGGCTTCACGGGCTACTTCACATCAAGTAACTCGATTTAATAGAGGTACTGGATTGTTCGAGGTACGTACGGGTACTCGACGGGAGAAAGGTCGCTTGAAGCGTGGTGGTAGAACACATAAGGTTGACTTTTCGCAACTTCATGCACATGCAACAAATGGCAAATATACCGACTGCCATGTTCCCATGTAATGGCAGCTGCAGGATTTGCTAATGTGGATTGGACTTCCTTTGTCGGCCCATGGTATAGGTGGACGAATGAAGTGCAATGTTATGAATCTCATTTCTACCAATTGGAGATGAACTCGATGGCCATCCCCAGCCAACTTCCCTTGCCTTATTCCTGATCCGCGAGTGCAAGGGGAAAAGGAAAACCTAGGACAAAGCGATATACAATGGAAATGGATTGGAGAGAACGGCCCGATAGAGTAACCTGTGGCCTATGTAGACGGGATGGTCACAATAGGAGGAGTTGTCCAGACAGAGCAGGACAAAGTTCGTCAAGGTTTGGTGATATCGTGGTTTGAATTTGTCGAATGTTGTTTCATTTTCGATTATGTAGTTATCATATTTTAATCACATTTTCTCATTTCATGTAATCTCACTTCCTTCTTACATGCAGGGTAGATGGAGCCAGGCCCCATTGATGATTCAGTACTTTCCCAGCAGGGCAGACATCGTTCCTCAGCTGTTTGGTTAGATGAGGTACCAAATCACATACTGCACTTCCATTTTCAGCTTTGTGGATTCACAATATCAACATGGGTAATAACGTTTCATGTATTTCTTCCAGGCATCCGCTACAACGCTCCTTGTTAGGCAGGGAACCGACCTCCAGGCACGACCAGGTTGGACGCCCTATAGACGAGCGTATATTGCCTTATTTGGAGCAGGCTGGATTCATTGGTCTTGCACGTCTCCCCTACATTCAGCTTGATTGGCATCTCATTTCTGCATTGGTGGAGAGATGGCGTCCAGAGACTCACACCTTCCACTTGCCTCATGGGGAGATGACCATCACGTTACAGGATGTGGAGGTCCAGTTAGGACTGCCAGTACATGGTTTACCAGTAGTTGGTAGCACATCCATTGCTACCGGGTGGCAGTCAGAGTGCATGAGGCTATTAGGGGCTTACCCACAGGGTGGTACTTCTCGTGGAGGTCGTTGAGCCTTACTTGGCTACGGTCACATTTTGCACATTTACCGGATGATGCACCAGAGGAGCAGATCATGAGGCATGCTCGTGCTTACATACTGCAGCTAATGGGTGGGTGTATATTTGCAGATAAATCTGGTTCACTAGTACACTCTATGTTCCTGCCATTGTTAGAGGACTTCGCTCAGGCGGGCCAGTACAGCTGGGGTAGTGCCTGCCTTAGCTGGTTATACCATCAGCTTTGTCGTGCTTCTCTCGAGGGTGTGGAGCAGATTGGTGGAGCGCTTGTGCTATTGCAGGTGTGGGCATGGGATCGATTCCCTGTTATAGCACCTCGAGCACGTTTTGGTCCACCATTGCATGCTGCAGCGCCCCTTGCTGCACGATGGTCGATCATCCGGGACACTACTCGCTACCCATCTCACGTCATCTCAGCTTATAGGGAGGCGTTTGACATGATAGGGTCTGAACAGGTATAAATCCTTTCACATTCACCCTAAAAGTTACATAAGTATTATTGTTTCTTTGTGTAACGAGTTTTGTTTTATGGCACAGATTGTTTGGCTCCCTTACACAGATGACATCCTCCATAGACTTCCACCATACTGTCGTCAGGGTATGGATGTCTGGACAGCCCGGGTCCCCCTCATTTGCTTTTCATACATCGAGTGGTTTCCCAGATCGTGTCATTCGACAGTTTGGGGGTTACCAGAGAGTTCCAACTGGATGTAACACGGATAGGGACCTGCATAAGATAGATTTGAGGGGGCGGGTCGACACTAATTGGATTGTTCATCACGCTGTGTATCATGAAATGTGGAATGAGAGACATGATCGCCTGGTCGATGTTGACCTTCCATTCGGGGTCGACCCTGACTACTTGCGTTGGTTTAGACGTGTCACCAGGAGATATATTAGCCATACTGGTGCTATGGTCGGTGGTTTGGTGAGACATAGATATTATATTTCATTTCTCATATATAAAGATATGCAATTGCGAATCTTACTTCCTCCATTATTGCAGGCCGATCGATTTAGGAGGATCAGGATGACTTCTGATATAGCAGAAGCTCATTCCATTGCAGATGAGGCCATACAGACTGTAGATGAGCATGGTGTTATCGACCATCTTTATCCTGAGTCTCGGTACACCGCACCTACCGATTGAAGCTGCTGCAGAGGATGAGTGAGCATGATCAGCAGCAGTACCAGACTGTTCGTCATGCTCCATCACTAGCTCGATCCACATCTACAGTTGTCAGGGGACGCCATAGCACCTCATCATTGCCTTCCTACCATACTCCATACAGCGAGGTTGGCTCTTCATCTCAGCCTCCACCACCGCCGCAGAAGAGGCGTCCAGTACCTCCACCTGATGATGCCGATATGGGTGAGGGAGTTACACAGTTATCACAGCATAGGAGACCCATCCATGCCTCCCCTGTCCTCCACCAGATTTCAGTGCATCACCTACTGAGGAGGCTGATCCTCCTGAGCCAGCACCTGCACAGCGTGGTGCACGATCCATATTGTCTAGGATCTCTAGGAGCGTACGGAGGCCCCCTAGGAGGAGATAGCGTTATATTTTCCTACTTTGTATTTACTTTTCATTTAAACTATTAAACTCATATGTATTTATGGCATGTAATTATATTTTCTTTATCTTAGTTCTGTTGTCAGTGAATGTTGCTTCTGCACGTTTGGGGTATTGAACTAAGTTTGCAGGATTGAGCTGTTAGATGTGTTGTTGTTGGTGTTACAATTTGTATGTTTTAGGTGTTCGAATTATTTCTGTGGAGTCAGGGAGATAGTATTGGTAATTTTTGTAGGTTGAAAATCTTCGATTCACACTTTGCTTTCACTGTTTCTACAAAGGCGCCGTTAGGAATGGCACCTTCTTTGTAAACTCGAAGGCGCTGTCCAAGACAGCGCCTTCACCAACCCATTTCTGGAATAATTTTCCAGAATGTCCCATTTTGGGACAAATTTTTCCAAAGGGTCCCATTTTCGCCCAAAAACCTTTGGAAATTAGAGGTCAAAATATAACTGTTAATTTGGATTCTGCAAGAGCTCTAGACACACACTCTTCTTCAAGACTATGCTTACAAGGCTCTTGTTAATCCAAAGGATGGCATTCCCTATAATGGTAAGATAACAGCAATGAGGCTCAATAGTGGAAGTTTAGGGAGAGAGAGGTGTGAGATACGAACATTTTGAAATTCCTAAAGGGGTGATTGTGACCCCACATGTAGAGAATGTTGTATTGGTGTATCAAAATTTAGGAATTGGTCAACAAAATATTATCCACTACCCAATTATGCATATGCAACCTCATTTTCGGCCTCCTTGCTTACAATGGCTCAAATTTGTCAACTACAAATTTATCCATACTAAATTTAGGGTTGTATATCGGGCTTTTTTTGCAGGCAAAGGGGAGTCGGGGGGTGGGTGGGTGGGTGGGGTTGGATTAGTTGAAGGCGCCGTTAGGAACGATGCCTTCTCCTAAACCACTAAAGGTGCTGTTAGGAACGGTGCCTTCTTCGTAAACTTGAAGGCGTTGTCCGAGACAGCGCCTTCACCAACCCATTTCTGGAATAATTTTCCAAAATGTCCCATTTCGGGATAAATTTTTCCAAAGGGTCCCATTTTCGCCCAAAAACCTTTGGAAATTAGAGGTCAAAATATAACTGTTAATTTGGATTCTGCAAGAGCTCTAGACACTCTTCTTCAATACTATGCTTACAAGGCTCTTGTTAATCCAAAGGATGGCATTCCCTATAATGGTAAGATAACAGCAATGAGGCCCAACAGTGGAAGTTTAAGAGAGAGAGGTGTGAGATACGAACATTTTGAAATTCGTAAAGGGGTGATTGTGACCCCACATGTAGAGAATGTTGTATTGGTGTATCAAAATTTGGGGAATTGGTCAACAAAATATTATCCACTACCCAATTATGCATATGCAACCCAGTTTTCGGCCTCCTTGCTTACAATGGCTCAAATTTATCCATGCTGAATTTAGGGTTGTATATCGAGCTTTTTTTGCAGGGCAAGGGGGAGTCGGTAGGGGGGGGGGGGGGGGGGGGGGGGGGGGGGGGGGGGGGGGGGGGGGGGGGGGCATCGTTCTTAAAAGCGTCTTCACTATTTCTACTAAAGGCGCCGTTAGGAACAGCCCTTCTTCGTAAACTCGAAGGCGCTGTCCGAGACAGCGCCTTCACCAACCCATTTATAGATTAATTTTCCAAAATGTCCCATTTCGGATAAATTTTTCCAAAGGGTCCCATTTTCGCCCGAAAACCTTTGGAAATTAGAGGTCAAAATATAACTGTTAATTTGGATTCTGCAAGAGCTCTAGACACTCTTCTTCAACACTATGCTTATAAGGCTCTTATTAATCCAAAGGATGGCATTCCTTATAATGGTAAGATAACAGAAATGAGGTTCAATAGTGGAAGCTTAAGAGAGAGAGGTGTGAGATACGAACATTTTGAAATTCGTAAAGGGGTGATGGCGACCCCACATCTAGAGAATGTTGTATTGGTGTATCAAAATTTGGGGAATTGGTCAACAAAATATTATCCACTGCCCAATTATGCATATGCAACCTTAGTTTTCGGCCTCCTTGCTTACAATGGCTCAAATTTGTCAGCTACAAATTTATCCATGCTAATTTAGGGTTGTATATCGGGCTTTTTTTGCAGGGCAAGGGGGAGTTGCGCGGGGGGGCCGGGGGGTGTGGGGTGGGGTGTAAGCCCCTAGATTTTTCGATAATATTAGCAAACCCTAAGAACCGGAAGTTGAAACGAAACCTAAAGTTAATCTAGTTATATGAGTAGTCTAGTGAATCTAGATCCGGCAATCCCGTGTTCTTAAACCCTAGAAAACGAAATTGAGATAATTGGGAAAATGGTTCGTAATAATATAGGGAAACCTAAAAATATCAGATTCGAATTTTTCTAGTGTCTTTCGGATCCAATCTGGATCAGTTTTCGAAAACCGTGCCCGGAGCACCGGATAGCAAAAATATTCCGACAACACCAATAGATTCTTAAAAATATAAGGTTTTCAAAAATATCAGTTTTAGCATTTTTCGGTAACTAAAAATATCAGATATAGCTTAATTACGCGTACTTTCGTTACTATCGGTATTTTAATTGTCTAGTCTACTATTCATAGTACTTTTCTACTATTCATTACTATTCACCTATCTCTACTTTTTCTTACACTCTACCATACCTATACCTTACAATTTACCTTCCCCATGCAACTTTAATCACATCATACTTTACACATTACTTCTTTTTATTACAAAACAACAAAATTAATCAATTTTTCTCTTCCCCCTAAGCCTTTGCCGTCCACCCTCTCTCTCCTCTTCCTCTCAATTTGTTTTCTTTTCCAATTTATTTTATTACATCTAATTTCCACTCCAAAAATCTATAAATACCCTCTTCCTCTTCCATTCTTTCACACAACAAAAAATTCATACTAAAACTCTCCCAAAATCACTCCACAAAGTTCCTCTCCCAAACATCTCTCTCAAGTTCTCTCTTTTCCTTAGAAAATCCATTCCCACATAATACTACAACCCATTCTTTTCTTCTTCAAACCAACACATAAATTTTAGGTAAAACTTCTCTTATTTACTCATCATGTTCATATAACTTAACATGAGTTTAGTGTATGTTTCTTAGACTCATTGAGTTAAAGAAGCAACAATTTATTCATGTTTTGTTTTTGTTCATGTTCTTATTTTCTTTATGTTACTATTATGTTGATATTGTTATTATTGTTTCTAACCTAACTTATATAAGTATTATGTATATATATTTATTTAGAGTATATAAGCTCACTTGTTATTTATTTATTTATTTTCAAGTCTTGCAATTTATTTATTTACTTGTTTTATGCAATATTAAGACTAGTCTTTCTAGTCTTAGACTTGTCCATATCAAGTCAAAACAATTTTATTTCTTTGCTTTTCTTTTCTTTGAGGACTAGTCCATTCTTAGTCCCGGGATACCTTGATGAAGCTAAGGTTCCCAATACTTAACTTTACTTTTATGTCCTTATTTACCTTATTTATGTTTTTCATGGTTACATATTCTCATTCATGCATGAATATATTATTATTGTCTCAATCATAATAGAAATGAGTTTTCTTAAAATAAGAATAAGAACTCTTTTTAAATATAAATTTTGTCACATAAGAAGTTATTTTCCTTAAAGGTTTGAAATTTATCTTAAACAAATATTTTTCTAAAGTTAGATAAGCTTTAGTAATAATATGTGGCTTTCACCAAGAAATACCTAAAGTAAAGTTATTATAAAAAGAAATAAGAAAGTTTCTTCAGACCTAAACAAAGGATTTCTTAATTGTCGAAGTTTTCCACCAATACTAAAGTCTAAGATAAGTTTTTCAAAATTTACTTATAAGATGATTTCTTTTAAAAGTGGATATAACCATGAAGTATTTAGAAAGATGATGTTTTCCAAAACATTAGAAATAAGGTAGTAGAAATTTGAAAGAGATTAAAACTACTTTTATTTAAGAATTGGAGTTAAAAGAAAGAGATGCTTACTTTTAGTAAAATAAGAAATTTTCTTAACAAAACTAATTTCTTTACAAAAATTAACCTTATCTCGCCTTCAAAACATATTGTACTACAAGAACATTGTTGAGGCAACACTACTAAATTCATGCTTATGTTTTGAGTATATATGTGTATTCAAGGGATTTTTCAACCATACAATATACTTTTGTACAAAAGCCCTTGAGTGAAGAAAGGTTTGAAAACTCTAGTTTTGAAGTTTAGAAAATTCGTATCAAATCTGTACGCTGCAATTCCGAGGCCTAAATAACTTCTTTTGAGAAAAATAACCTTAGAAATAGATAGATCTTTTCGAGTAGGTAGAAATCGATATATAATATGCGAAATTCCGAGTTAAAATGAGCAAGATATGACCATTTTAAGTTGGGATTTCCATTCCATACGTTTTTTACGAATTCTTTAAGATAGAAGTATAAAACTTGAATAGATCTTGGATGAAATACTCATGTTGGGTATTTCTTTTGGTTTAGGTGTCAAGGATCACGATCTTGTCTTCCCTGAGGATTACTTCGACTCCTAGAGCGCTGTGGACGAGTGAGTTTCCTTTACACTTATGTATTCGCACATGTGCTTGTAGAATAGAGCACTAGATATAGGAAAAGATAAAATTGATATACATGTGGGATATTATGGGAATTATGTATGTGATTCATTGTGTGTGATCAATGAACGATAAGTATATCGGAACCCGATTTGTGATTGATATAAATGTTTCCATGTATGTATTGTTATGTATGCAAGTATTGTTTGATCGCTTTAAATGATTTAATGCCATATTGAAATCCCCATATAATAAATTGCTCATGCATATCACTTAGAATATTATTTCGAAGTTTTGCTACTACTCCTCAGTGTGGGACTGGAAAGGTAAGCTGCGTACCTACATCTTGAGGGTTAGGACGTACGGGGAATACGGCCTCAAGGTGTAGCCGAGCCGGATCGACCGCTTTGGGTATGGAAGGTCCGGAGACTAGTAGTACGGTTCGTTGGAACCCCAAGCACGCGCAACTTTTAGGAGGTCATTCGAGACCCAGTTCAAAGCATTTCCTAACCACCGATGGAGGGGTAAATCCATCAAACATACGAAACCGGATAGTCGTATGTAATGTTTGATCATATGGTTGTTGCATTCATATGCTTGATTAATAAACTTGTTTGATTGTCGTTATGAGTACTATTGCGTAAGGAATATCTCACTAAGCTAGTCATGCTTATACTCTTATAGACTTTTGATATTGCAGGATTATCTTTTGCACCCGAGACCACCTTGATTCCCTGGGTAGAATCCTTATTTTTGAGAAGCTTGTGGAGGAACTCTATTTTGAAGTTATAGAGTAGATTTCTTCTAAAATCTTCTAGCTTTAGTTATGTTATATTTAGAACCATGTTATTATGAATTATCGAGGGAATGCCCCTTAGAAGCTGTAAGACTTTTATTTCAATGAAATATATATTAAGTGTTATTTTGCATGTTCCGCTGCCAATGTCTTAAAATGCATTACTCCACCGGTCTCCCTTCGTTGTGAATGTACGCCTTGTACCGATATGGAAGCTTTCGAGTGACTGAGGTAGTCATTCTTAAGTTTTAATATTGTGTACGACGGGCTGTCACGTTTAGGGTACCCGCTGGGGCGAAGGGGAGAGGGCGGGGGGGGGGGGTGGATTAGTTGAAGGCGCCGTTCCTAAAAGCGCCTTCACTGTTTCTACTAAAGGCGCCGTTAGGAACGGCGCTTTCTTCGTAAACTCGAAGGCGCTATCCAAGACAGCGCATTCACCAACCCATTTCTGGAATAATTTTCTAGAATGTCCCATTTCGGGACAAATTTTTCCAAAGGGTCCCATTTTCGCCCAAAAACCTTTGGAAATTAGAGGTCAAAATATAACTGTTAATTTGGATTCTGCAAGAGCTCTAGACACTCTTCTTCAAGACTATACTTACAAGGCTCTTGTTAATCCAAAGGATGACATTCCCTATAATGGTAAGATAACAGCAATGAGGCTCAACAGTGGAAGTTTAAGAGAGAGAGGTGTGAGATACGAACATTTTGAAATTTCTAAAGGGGTGATTGCGACCCCACATGTAAAGAATGTTGTATTGGTGTATCAAAATTTAGGGAATTGGTCAACAAAATATTATCCACTACCCAGTTATGCATATGCAACATCAGTTTTCGGCCTCCTTGCTTACAATGGCTCAAATTTGTCAGCTACAAATTTATCCATGCTAAATTTAAGGTTGTATGTCAAGCTTTTTTTGCAGGGCAAAGGGCAGCAGCCGGGGGAGGGGGGGATCAGTTGAAGGCGCCGTTCCTAAAAGCGCCTTCACTGTTTCTACTAAAGGTGCTGTTAGGAACGGCGCCTTCTCCTAAACCACTAAAGGCACCGTTAGGAACGACGCCTTCTTCGTAAACTCAAAGGCGCTGTCCAAGACAATGCCTTCACCAACCCATTTCTAGAATAATTTTCCAAAATGTCCCATTTTGGGACAAATTTTTCCAAAGGGTCCCATTTTTGGCCAAAAACCTTTGGAAATTAGAGGTCAAAATATAACTGTTAATTTGGATTCTGTAAGAGCTCTAGACACTCTTCTTCAAGACTATGCTTACAAGGCTCTTGTTAATCCAAAGGATGGCATTCCCTACAATGGTAAGATAACAACAATGAGGCTCAACAGTGGAAGTTTAAGAGAGAGAGGTGTGAGATATGAACATTTTGAAATTCGTAAAGGGGTGATTGCAACCCCACATGTAGAGAATGTTGTATTGGTGTATCAAAATTTGGGGAATTGGTCAACAAAATATTATCCGCTACCCAATTATGCATATGCAACCTCAGTTTTCGGCCTCCTTGCTTACAGTGGCTCAAATTTGTTAGCTACAAATTTATCCATGCTAAATTTAGGGTTGTATATCGGGCTTTTTTTGCAAGGTAAGGGGAAGTCGCGGGGAGGGGGGGAGGAGGGTGGATCAGTTGAAGGCACCGTTCCTAAAAGCGCCTTCACTGTTTCTACTAAAGGCGCCGTTAGGAACGGTGCCTTCTTCGAAAACTCGAAGGCGCTGCCCGAGACAGTGCCTTCACCAACCCATTTTTGGAATAATTTTCCAAAATGTCCCATTATGGGACAAATTTTTCCAAAGGGTCCCATTTTCACCCAAAAACCTTTGGAAATTAGAGGTTAAACTATTACTGTTAATTTGGATTCTGCAAGAGCTCTAGACACTCTTCTTCAACACTATGCTTACAAGGCTCTTGTTAATCCAAAGGATGGCATTCCCTATAATGGTAAGATAACAGCAATGAGGCCCAATAGTGGAAGTTTAAGAGAGAGGTGTGAGATACGAACATTTTGAAATTCGTAAAGGGGTGTTTGCGACCCCACATGTAGAGAATGTTGTATTGGTGTATCAAAATTTGGGGAATTGGTCAACAAAATATTGTCCACTGCCCAATTATGCATATGCAACCTCAGTTTTCGACCTCCTTGCTTACAATGGCTCAAATTTGTCAGCTACAAATTTATCCATGCTAAATTTAGGGCTTCTCGTGATCCCATACTGGTCCATGTTTCCACTTTCCCCCTTCCATCTGTTCTTGAATGTAAATGTGTTTGGATTAATTCGCAAGGTGTTGCCCATTTTAGCTACTTGATATCAGGCAAGACCTGTTCAACGAGAGAACCGGGCCATTTCACAGCAGTGCTTACGAAACCTAAGAAAAGATATAGACATTCAGGTTTGAGGGTTTCAATTTATGTGCTGTGTGGAGTAGTATTATTACTATCATTGATAAATGCGTTCAGATGCAGAAGGGCCTGAAGTGAGTGGTGTGGAGGGCATTATTACTATTATTTCATATGCATCTTGATCGGTCAAGTCCAAGTTCTTTTGGTTTTTTTTTTTGGCCAGATGTCAAGTCCAAGTTTACTATTGTAATTTTCACGATCCTGGGTAGTAAGATAGCAGCCTGTTTTGTATTTTCTTTGTCCAACTTATATCTAATTTATGAGTTTAAATTCCTCTAAAATTAATTGTTTTGCATTTTTTTTTTTATAGATAATGGATTAATGTAACCTCTTTTTTTTTTTTTAATTTTTTTAAGCTAAGTTCATATATAGTGAAAAGGTTGAATAGGCCACTAAGTTGCTGCTGTAATTACTTTGGTTTTTTGCCCTCTCGACACTCCCACTTGGATCAATACAAACGAGCACGCAATTGCAGAAGTCGGGCTTTGGAATGAGCTTATATATTTGTGAATGGAATGAATGATAAGCATATGATTTCCTCACGGAATTCTTAAACGAGGTAAGATGAGCTATGGGACATTAAAACCCCAAGCCCAATAAGAAAGGCCATGCGAATTCATGCTAATATTAAACTTAAACCAATTAATTAAGTAAATAATTCCCGAAGTTAATACTGTTCTGAGACGCTATTAGCTTAGGAATGGATTCCAGTAGATAAACTTAGGATTAGATATGAGTGATCTTGAGAAATACATTAACATTATTTTATAGATTAAGACTCTAATAATATTAGATGATATGTTTTCAAATTACATGATAAAGATTAGCAATGAAGCAAAGGCTAAGTATTTCACACACCGGATTTATTTCAAGGGAATTGTGTTGGTCATTTTAAATCAATTGTAGTAGATTAGTAATAAATAACTTAACAATAGAAATCACTCATTTTTGTAAGAAAGATAATAGGAAAACGATAACCACTAGTACTTGAAGATCCCTATGGAAGCAACCCTATGCTTCATTTTGTGGTTAGGAATGGCATTATAGGTGAATTAATTTATAACTCGGTCATTATGACACAATCATTAATCCTATTTTTTTAATTACTCAAAACAATGATAACTTAAATAAAATAATTATAATTACAAAATTTTTTTTTTATTATTATACCTCTTCATATTAACTTTTTATATTTTAACTACATCTTCATGAGAAAACACCATTTTTTTAACTGTACTTATTCAATGATATCTTTTCATATACTTTCATTCCATGAAAAGTCATTTTTTTCCTTATGGATAAAAAAAAAAAAAAAACAAATGCTAATGTTTAAATTTGCGTTAAGTTATATGCAACACTACCCATAACCTTTTTCAATTTCTTTTTAGGTTTTTTTAATTTTTCTCAAATATTTAGGTTCTTATCATAACATTACGTTATATTATTTATGGCATTTATAATTTTCATACTTAAAAATCATACGTAACATTATGAGCAAAAAGTTATTTATAAAAAAGTTGAAACTTTTCATATAATAAAATGCACATGATAATTGGTACATAATGTTATAGTCCCATAAAGCAACGGATTGCAACTTTTTAAAATGTTATAATGTTTTACATGTATTCATCAATAACTATATAAATTATAATATATATATATATATATATATATTATACATTCATATCACACATTCCATAAGATTCTAACAACTAACTAGTTAAAGACGAAATTAATAAAATAATATATAATAAATAATTGAAGACTTATATGTTATCCTAATAGGAAAATGTTGTCTTCATTTAGTAAATCATTATTTATGCACTAACAAAAAATTTGTCTATGATATTTTGTACAAGAAAATCGTAATTTTTTCTTATGGAAACAAAATAATATATGGAGGGTCGAAGCATTTGGCAAAAACATTTGGAGTGGAACGAAGGATTCTTGGAAAGCCTTCTAAAAGATGAAAGATAGATATTTTATGACTAATCAATATGAAAAATATGCTGATCTTCTCTATGGTTTTGAGATTTATTAATAGAGTATTATCATTGATCTGTTGATAATAATTGTTGAGGAACATTGTATATTAGTGTATTAGAATTGTTAAAATTATATTATTAGAAAATGACTCAAAATTTTGGTGCCAAATATAATATTATTCCTTATTTATTATTTTCATTAATCCATGCAAACTACTTTATTCATCCTTGGTGATAATGGTGAGTCTATAAGCTAGTATGTTCGGTTAATTTCTCGAATATTTGTAGGTAAACTTCACTTGGGTGTTGATGGTGCAATTTCAATGATTGCGCTTGCGTTAAAGATATCTGTTTTGGGTCATTAGCTACTGGAGAATTTGTTTTGTAATCGGGGTTTTGTGCCTTAACCAATGCAAAGGATTCACCGAAGCTGAATTCACTTATTTGTGGCTATCAGTGAAGCTTTCCATCTATGCCGGTGTGATGTTGTGGTCATTTTAAGTTAAAGCCCTTCGAACTTTACATGTTTTAGGATAAATGGAGGTAAATGTCTTTACGTTCATTTTTTTTGTAATTTAATATCTTAGTTTTAGATTTTGGTAAATTAGTATCTATACTTTTAAAATATGTGCAATTCGATGTCTCTGTTAAATAATTTCTGACAGATGTTTATTTTGATGATAATATAATGATAGATTAATTACATATACTTTTAATTTTTCAGAAGTTCAGTACCACATGTTTAAATTTTAGTAATTTTTTGGCAAGTATCTGTTGTTATCCTGTCATCAAAATAAATGTCGGTAAGGTATTATTTAATAAAGGTAAGTACAAACACTAATTTATCAAAATATAAAGATGAGATACTAAATTACCAAAAATTAAATATATAGATACTTGACTTGTCTTTATCCTATCAACAAAATCTATCAACGTATTGTACGAACACTACCGTATCCCATAGTATTTATAGTCCATCAAACATATGCTATCACTCCATGAAAAAAAAAACATGTTTACTAGGAAAAAAAAAACCAGGCATACATTACATAAGAATTTGTTACTTGTGCTAGTGAATGTTTGTTAAATTACTTGAATTCAACTCAATTTTCACTCAAGTTCGATCCGAGGATACTTTAAACAAACTCAGACTCAAATTCAAACTACTCAAAACAGTTTATAAAGTCAAAATCAAAATTCATAACATTTAGCTCAATAACTTGCAAGCCTAATCAAACTCGGGTCAAGCATAGATATTAGCTCAATAACTTGCTTACAATGGCTCAAATTTGTCAGCTATAAATTTATCCAAACTAAATTTAGGGGCTTCACATGATCCCATATTGGTCTATGTTTCCACTTTCCCCCTTCCATCTGTTCTTGAATGTAAATGTGTTTGGATTAGTTCACAAGGTGTTGCCCATTTTAGCGACTTGATATCAGGCAAGACCTGCTCAACAAGAAAACCGGGCCATTTCGCAGCAGTGTTTACGAAACCTAAGAAAAGATATAGACCTTCAGGTTCGAGGGTTTCAATGTATGTGCTGTGTGGAGTAGTATTATTACTATCATTGATAAATGCATTCAGACGCAGAAAGGCCTGAAATGAGTGGTGTGAGGGCATTATTACTATTATTTCATTGCATCTTGATCGATCAAGTCCAAGTTTTTATGTTTTTTTGGCCAGAGGTCAAGTGCAAGTTTACTGTTGTAATTTTCACAATCCTGGGTAGTAATATAGCTGCCTGTTTTGTATTTTCTTTATCCAACTTATATCTAATTTATGAGTTTAAATTCCTCTAAAATTAATTGTTTTGCATTTTTTATACATAATGGATTAATGTAACTTTTTTTTTTAAATTTTTTAAAGCTAAGTTCATATATAGTGAAAAGGTTGAATAGGCCACTGAGTTGCTGCTGTAATTACTTTGGTTTTTTGCCTCTCGACACTCACACTCGGATCAATACAAACAAGCACGCAATCGCATATGTACTAAAATCTGCCGCTGTCTCAAGCAAAAATGCTTGTCAACATGGATCTCTCATTCGAGGTCATTACACACCCTAATCATGGTTTGGAACACCAACCTTAGCAAAAAAGTAAGCCAGTTGTGGAAATTCATACATGTCATTAATATAATGAGATGAAACGAGAATCAAGAAAAGTAATTATAAATACCGGCAAAAGGAAAAAAAAATTACAATGGTAGTACAGTGAAAATAAATACTAAAAATCATCGTATCTGAGACACCACCATGAGCCCTTAACAAGTAAGACAGGTGATTTCTGACAAATTATATTAGATTCGTGATGTTCATCTGAAAAAGAACTGTTAACTCCGTCATCAACAGAAGTCTTGTGCATGTCAAAAACATATCACGAGAAGAGAGCAACCGGTCATTGATGCTATACTTGGAGAAAGAGGTCTTTGTTCTACTGATGCATATTTGGCCAGCCATTTAAGGACTTAAGGCACCGTCTTAGTCTATATCATACCTACTCAGCCATACATAGCGCTTGTTTTATTTGTAATGTGCAATGTGCATGGACAAAAGTCACATAACATTGTTAATCAAACACTTTTCTGGCGAATTGAGAGAGAGATCATGTCCACATCTCAGCCCTTCATATCAACTGCCAAGGGTCCTGTTCATTACCAGCCTATGCCAAATTAAGGCTACAGATATTTCCCTTTGTGGCAAAAAAAAATTTGATCCAGGCTACAGCTACCCGAAACAAATGAGATCTGGCTCAAGGAACTATGTTTCAATCATTAAAATCCTTGCCAACCTAAATCACTCCAAAATTGTGAACATGCACCATAATGTGGCCTCATACTCATGCTCATACATCATACTGAACGATCTGTAAGAATTAACAAATGTACATATGACTCATTCTCTTGTAAATGCCACACTGAAGTGGTAAGCATATTTTATGTGATCTGGCTCAAGGAACTATGTTTCATTCATTAAAATCCTTACCAACTTAGATCATTCTAAAATTATGAACATGCACCGTAATATGGCCTCATACTCATGCTCATACATCATACTAAAAAATTTGTAGAAACTAACAATTGTACCTATAACCCATTCTCTTGTAAATGCCACGCTGAAGTGGTAAGCATAATTTATCTTCTTTTAATAAGTTCTACCTAAGTTGTAACAAGAACCTAAAATACAAGTAACTAGACTAATGTGGCACATTCTTCGGTAGATTCCGAATGACATTGTTGTTCATTCCATGTTTAGTCCTCATAGCCTCCACTCCGGACCGATTCATCTCCTTCAACACCTTCATCCTCACCACGTTCTACCTCGACTGTTATGCTTAGCTCTGAGCCTTGCCATCCTTATCCACAAAGGAAATAGATATAACCTACAGATATCCATCAAACAATTAATTCTAAGGTTCAATTGTTTTACAATAACATAAGGATAACAAATAAGTATAACAAAACTAGTAGTAACCATACCTACCTATAATCCTCCTCCCACGTATGCATCCTTCGGTTGCCTCGGCCAATACTTTATGGACCATCTTGACCATTTGGATTTCTTCTAGCTCTCCTTGTTATTGTTCTTTGGACATATCCAAATATCCTCACGAATCCGTAAATAACATGGCCAGTAGCCAATGAGCAAATCAAGAAGTAAAGCAACTGCCGCCCAAATTGTGAATCAGAACGTAGTCCAAAACCATGAGAATGGTCGAAATGAACATCATCTACCGATGCAATGATCAAATAAGCCCACATGTTTACGTAGAATGCAACCCATGTGAATCCTAAGCAACGATACAGAGAGTGTGTTTCTTAGTGGTAATCCACTAATTACAGCCAGGATGACAAACGTTGTTGTGCCAAGACACACTAGGTTGTATCTCTTAAAATCACGAGCATAAGATGCATCCCAATCTTCTGTAACAATAGAAGGTAACTGCATGCGAGCAGTGAACGTGAAACCTGCAATGAGTGTGCTATGAAAACCAATGTGTGCAAGCTTTCCTCTAGCTTTTTTTTCCAATTTCTCTTTCTTTTCCTTTTCATCCGAGGTTGACAAATTGTGGGCACTCGTCGTTGGATGCTCGGTGCGGAATCTTGATCCATTTCTTGAAATTGCTTCCAATCCATTGATTTGTTGGAAACAATTTGCCTGCTCGATATTCTTTAAATCATTCTTTCCTTTTGACAGACAAATATCCCATGCAATAAACCCATAAATGTTGGCTGCATTCATGTCAATATTTTTATATTCTTCGAGTAAAAATTTTATGATCTCCGTTTGACTCTGCAACACTGCCAAATGGAGTATCGTGAATCCCTCTTCGTCTTTTATGTTTGCAACCTCAGTATCACTTGGAATAATTTCCAAAAGATATTTTAAGGTGTCCACCTTGTTATTTTGGACACAGAGGTGTAATATGGTGGATGCTCCTATGAGTGCTGCAGAAGCATGAGGTCAAGCCTTGACCAACTCTCTTAGTATCTCGGTGTGGCCTTTGATTGCGGCTATGTGAAGTGGGTTTCTTCCTTCCCAATCCTTGGCGGTGCATATTTCTGGATCCACCATTAACAACTCCTTTGCTACTAAAATATGCCTATGA
This sequence comes from Combretum micranthum, assembly GCA_024138025.1. Classification (NCBI taxonomy): domain Eukaryota; kingdom Viridiplantae; phylum Streptophyta; class Magnoliopsida; order Myrtales; family Combretaceae; genus Combretum; species Combretum micranthum. The sequence goes on from JAMXBD010002531.1 coordinate 113,367, forward strand.
GCTACAGCAATATGGAGTGGAGTCATGTTTCTAGAGTCCAACTTCTTTGCCATTGCTGGCATGCGAGTTAGGACTTCTTTTGTGAAGTCTAAATTTTCGAACATCGCGGAAATTTGCAGTGGCGTGTCTTTGGAGCACGTGGCAATGCACCTTTCTAGAATAAATTGGTCTTGTTGGAGTAATAGCAACAGAGTTGCTACACTCTCTTCTTTAGCTGCCTGGATTAATTGGTCTCCCATATAACGTGTTTTTTTTTACTAGTGTTTTAAAGAAAAAAGAAGAAGAAAATATTGCAATGTGAGGACTAGAGTTTGAGTTTCTAATAGCATGCGTAAAGAAAAAGGAAGAAGAAAAATATTGCAATGTGAGGAATAGAGTTTGAGTTTCTAACAACATGTATATATAGCTATCACAAAAGTTTGTGATGTTACTTCCTGCATTCGATAATGATGAAAGCGCTTTCGTCTTCTTACATCTTAATCGCTGTGGATGTGGTTTGACAACGATAGATAGGATAAAACCTGACCACGACGTACATTGAAAATATATGTATGGTTAATAGACAGAAAAATCGCAAGCCACAGGTCCAATTCCAAACGTTAATGTGGTTTTTTTACCTCTCTTTTTCTATCTAAATTAACATTGCCCACGCCCACGGTAGGAGCCAGAATACCATGGAAGAGAAGAGTATCTTCTTGGACCTAATTTAATTAGTCTCTGTCATGGATGCATCCAATGTGTCTATTTGTTTATAGCTTTAGATATATCTTCTTATATATTTAAGGGTTGGTTTGTATCGTCTCATTTTTACTTGTATTTTATTTATATATGATATGTATCTATATTTTATATGTATTTGTTCAGTTTATGAGTAAAAATGTATGATTTTCATCTCGATCTGTTTCCTAACAAATATCTATTTAAAAACGATAAAAATAATATGTCAAAATGACCAAACATATGAAACAAAAGAGACTTCGGTATCGATAACATTTTTCTTTTGAAAAGTGTACATAAAAAAACAAAAATTTTGTTTATTTAACATTTTGATAACTACTCATATTCAATAAAATTTTAGATTTCCATATTACATTTAGATGTTCTTCATTTTCGTTTAATTTACAGATTAATGAGTGTGATTATTTAGAATATTAAATATATAAAATAACAATATAATATTATCTTCACTCTTATAATTTTATTTAGTAATTACAGATAATGTCCATATTGTAATAAAGTAAATGAAGATGAGCCGTTTGATGTGAATATATATATATATATATGCTTAAGTTATTGTTTTGATATTATTTCAATTGCATCTGAAGACCTCATCATTACATCACATCACTTGCAATGTGAGGACAGGATTTGAGTTTCCAACCGCACGCATTTAAAGCTATCATAAAAATTTATGATGTTGCTTCCTATTCGATAATCACGAAAGTGTTTTCATCTTTTTACATCTTAATACAGACCTGATGACGGCTAGTACAGGCGAGTTAAAATAGAAAATGATAAAGAAGTTACTTTACATTAGCTTCTTCGGTTGTACTAGATGCAGACCCAGACCGCACAAAATGGAAAAATAGTTAATTACATTTTTTGTATGTAATGTGTGAAAGGTAAATATTAATTATATTGTATTATTAAATTATGAATGATAGATATTTTAAAAACTACTTACATCTCTTTCACTTATTAAAATATGAATAAACATGTTAGTGTATATTAATTATTAAATATTGTTCTTGTAGAATCTCTCTTCGTTTAAATGCAAGTGTCTACATTAAATTAAGTTGGATTACAATTTTTCCCTTCATTTGATGAAAATTTATTTCATTTTGTCTTCTGATATACAGATGAAGTTCATACAAAATTACATAATAAATAAACATACATATATTTTAATAGGTGGAGTGGAATCAAATCAATATTATAACGGAGTGATTAGATGAAACAAACTCTTTTTTCGGATGATTTCAGTTTGTAAAATTGTATTATTACTACATTTCGTGCAAGTTTATCAAATTTCACTAAATATACTGATAACTATGGAAATATATATAATAAAACTTTCATTAGCTTCTGTAATTACAACCAATTTTTCGATATTCTTAGCTCATAAGCTTGCGGGATGGCTCAGTTTAATGTATGACTTACTCTCAATTCAAATGCAATCTTTTTACTTTTACTTTATGTGATATTTGCGTTTGCTGCAATAATTACATAAATACCACAAAGGTCAGTGCTGGGTTGAACCGGTCTTGAACCGTGCCTATGTCTAAATACCGTTATATAAACATGCAATACTTATTTCCATGAATATCACATGTTTAACATACAACACTCAACTTTTTATGAATCTCATATTTGTTATATGAGATGTAATAATGTACAAACATTTCTATGATGCATCTAGCGGCTGGGATTTTCTTGTTAAAATGAGAATCTCATCTGTTAAATATGTTTTGGCATTAGTGTTTTAATAATCAAAATCATATAATTTTTTTTAAAGCAATAATAGACACATGTGTTATTCATTATTATTCTATTATGTAATTCAATTTTAATAACCATCCTTTGAGTGTTTGATAGAGAATTTACACATTTTGGATTAAATAGTGTTTACAATTAAAAATCTAAGTTGCCCTCCAAGCTTGTCATGAACTTGTCTTATTTATCGATTCCTTTGTGACCATAATCACTTTGAAAAAAGGATGTATGATGTAATTATGCTCATATATAAGATAACGTGTGTAAGTTGCATAGTTGATGTTAAAGGTTATCAAGAATGGTCAATATTGATTTGACAATTATATTGTAGTCTTAAAATGATTGTATTAGTATATTTAATTTATATAAAATGATTCCTGTAAGCGGAATAGTTGATGTTGAAAACTAACAAGAATAGTCAATAAGATTCAATGCTTTATTCACCATCATTAGCTAAGGTACGTCACTTAAAGTGAATGACTATTGTATGTTTCTTAATGAAATGTTAGTGTAGAAGAGCTCGCCATATACAATTCTTTATAAATCACTAATTACATTGACATAAAGCAAGTTATGGTCTAAATTGTTATATCTTTGCACTTGTACCCATGTCTTATTAATATAATATTTTTCACCTAATTATCTAATTTTCTCTTATTTAAATACGACAATTGAGAAAGTATCTTTTTGTGACCTGACCTTTGACGAAAAATGTAATGAACCATTTAAACTTTAAAACAATCAATTTGATACTCAATCCATGTTTTCTTGTACATTTACACTACCTAAGGCAACTCTATTACTTCCATTTGCTAAGTTGGCACCCTCATCTAGTTCAAGGTTTACATGTGTGGGTCATCATGAAAATATAAATCTAACTTTTTTTCCTTTGTTTAGAGAGATCATCGAATAGAAGAAAATCAAGATGACCAAAAGTAAAAAAGGGGGGGAAAAAGAACAAAAAGTTGTTCAATCATTCGCCTGTGACTTCCTCGTGACCAAAATCATCTATTTAAAGACAAAAATACCCTTTTATATATTACTATATTATAATTTTATCCTTCATTATGAATTATTTATTTATACTTTACAACATTAAAAAATAATGTATATTAAAAATAGAAACTAACATAAGAGTTACAAACCTCTCCCATTTTCATCTTAATTCGCTAAAATTTAATTTCATTATCTAAAGTGATCAATCTAATAAAAAGGAAGTGCCAACAATGAAAGTGGAAAAATAATTGCAAAAATTTTTTATTTGTGGAATTAACCTTATGAGATAAATGGCTTACAATTTGAAGGGATTAATAAAATAAAATATATTGATGAAAATTAATTTTAATAGGTTTGATAAAAAAAAAAAAAGTGTATTCCTTTAATGTTATGAGTTAAGATGAGAGAATACCTAAATATTTTGGATTCATATTTAATGACTTATATATCCATTAGTCTCATCTCTGTAAAAAGATTCAACTTAACAACTTTCATACAATATATATTCACATATTAATCTTCTTCACTTTAGTACTATTTTTTCGTTATTTTTCTGTTAGCAAATAGCCTTTTTCATTTTAATTCTTTTTTGTATTTTCCAACAAATTATATTGCATCAAATGTTTAAGGAGTTATAAATCTTTTCCTTCTTCTTCTTTGATGAAAAAAGAGGTATAAGTACTGCTGCATAATCGTAGTTCAAGTGCATAGGGAATAGAATTTTGGCCAAAAAAAAAAAAAGGAAATAGAAAAAAATAAAATATGATATGAATTTGTCTTATCATTTTTTATTTCAAATTGTAATATTAGCATATGGATTAAAGGATTGTCCACTGGTGTGTGTGTGTATAGATGTAAGAGAGCCTATAAATTTTGGGAGGCATTGATGATGTTCCTATCTTTTTGTAGGTATGTTGTATATATTTGACATTGAGATAAAGATAAACCTATGTTGCATCAAACCAAAAAAATAATTAACAAATAAATGAACAAAGGGTAAAATATTAATAAAGTAAACAATAAACTAATTAAAATAGAATTAAAAAAATAAAAAACCAAATAATTAAATCAATATGGTTAATAGGCATTGCCGCTTGCTTGAATTTAGTAAGAGCTAAACTTAAGGAAAGTGGGCTTGAGTCGTAGCCAGGGGATAAGTTTGCAAAACAAAAAAGGGCTAGTAGCTTGCTAGACGTGGATCCAACATTACCATTTTGATACTTAAGCGTCTGTTTGGATAGTTTTTTTTGGTAGATATAAACACTTTTTTTAAACTTTTTTTCTAATAAATTATTTATCAAAAAATAGATACAAATAAAAAACATTTGACAGTTCTCCTGAAAAATTTAAATAAATCAAATATAGATAAAAAAAAAGATACAAATCAAATATATTTACATATTTCAAATATGTTGGAAATGGCTATCTATTGAATTTTGTATAATTAACGATGTTCATAAAATTTTGCATCTCTGGTACGTGGATTCGAGGAAATCTTAATCTAGGTGGAAGCTCATGCATATTCGATTAAAATAAATGTATCTATTGGAATTGTGTAGAATAGGGCCGTATTACAAGGTTGGTAGCTCTGTGTTGACTTTTTTCATCTTTCAACGTTCCCTTGAAGTCTAATCGTATTACCCAGTTGTAATTTACTTTTCATTTTTTTCTTAGGCTCTTCTTTTTCAGCCTTTGAATTTTTTTATTTTTCTAGGCCTTTTTTTTCTTAAGTCCTTTTTTCATTTGGTACCATAAACATTTTTTTCCCCCTCTTGTAACATACCATTACAAGACATATTCTTGGAGTCGTTAAGCCCAGTCATATTGCTATGTTGATGCCAGTCTTGCGAGAAGGCTCGATGGAGACGGAGTCCCCGCATCTCCTTCCTATCTGGAAAAAGGAAAGTAAATCTGGGACTGTGCATCTCTAAGGAGTAACGGTTGCATCCTGCATGTGCTTGTGATCTAGGGTTCATGGAAGCTGAGACTAAGGAACTAACTGAAAGTGGAAAGTAGAGCACTAGTGGAACTGAAGCAATTACGAATGCTTCTGTCGTCCTGGGAAATAAAAAGAAATCAGGCTTGTGGTGAAGGGGCCGATGGGCCATGCAACAGATCGGGCTAAGCAACATTGGGCCGAATTAAATAAGAAATGCTAATGGGCTTAGTCTTTAGTAATTGCCAATAGCAGATTTACTATATCTAAATTAGCTAACAAATTAGTACATGGTTATAACAGAATTCACATGATAGACTGTGTACAAATTAGTTAGTAGGCAATATTTATATGTCATCACCTGGAATCCTAGGGACAAATATTATTACATATACTCTGATGTAATAGAAAAGCAGCAGAAATATAGAACTATTTTCCTCCGGTACGTATTCGGCCAGTACTTGCATTCAAGTATTACAATTTAATTCTTATTAGGTCTGCAACAGCTTGTTTGCCCATTTAATTAAATTTGCATCTCCCACATTAAGGATTTCTTGCATAAAATAAAATATTTGCGTGTTTGAATGTTCTGCGTAGTTGAATGGGTTAGTTTACTTTCCAAGTCTTTTATATTTGATTGAATGTTTCCTTTACAAAACAATTTTTTTCTCAAACAAAAAAAAAAAAAAACCTAAAGATTTGCCCTTTTTTCTTCCGTATACATTTTCTAAAACATAGACATTCAGATTAAGGATTTTCAAGGCTTTCTATTAAATAAGGAGATTATAAAAGCTAAAAAAATGTAAAGTGATCTTTTTTAAACATCAAAAGAAATCAACAAATAATTTTTTTTTTTATTATAATTAAAGAAAGAGCAACTATGACGCCTAATTCAAACTAATGAAAACATAAGGAATTTCTTGTCGACCACAAGTACACACACACATAGAAAAAGGTGTCTTTTATGTGTTCTAATTCCCATTTTCGTTAGAATCAATATGTTATAAAATCTTGTAAAATATTCTTTTAAAAAATTTTCAAAGCTAATTTATTTTCCTTATTAAGTAAAGTTGTAAATTGAAAATCAAATACTTCTGAGTAAGTTAACCCCAACTAAAATCTTTGGTTTTCTAAAACCAAAAGAAAAGGAAATTTTGTTTTTAAAACAGACTTGTGATTAGATATTTTAGCCATACACCTAGTCATGGTTTGAACTTTGAACGATAAAGTTGGAAAGTAGAAGTTATTGCATGCATGTAATTACTATGTGTTGGGGAAGCAGGTGCACTGGGTACTCCCATGTGATGCTTTCATTTATTCAACTGCCAATTTTGTATAATTTTCCTTTTGAGTAATTTTTTTTGGCTTGGTTTAAGCTAGTAATTCAAACTTACATGCCGTATTTACTAATGTTGCCTTTTGAGTGATATTATTTAAAATATGTATTGATATTCTCCTTAATTTTATTTTCTGCCTATTGCTTTGTTAAAACTCTTTCACTTTTTGTTCGATAGGTTCAATGAAGAACAAGGAGAATATGGGAAGGATTGGACTAATAGCGCTCGCGCTTTTGATTATGCTTCTTATAGCTTATGCACAACCACAACCATTGCGAAAACTTCTTGGAATAGGTACGAAAAAAAAAGAAGCTAAATTTTTAGGTTTTAGTCACTTATAATTTTTTTTTGGATAAATTAGAGTCATTTCTAAATAATTTTAATTATTTATTTGTTTCATGTATAAAGATGGCATTACGTTTAGCTATTCTAGAATTTAGTTTTTGGAACTATTTCCTAAGTTTAATATTTTTCAATAGAATAGACATGTAATATTCACGTAAATTAAAGAGAAGAAGTGATTAGAATTAACAATTAACGAGAAAATAGGAAAAGGAAAAGGGTATATGAATAAATATCACATATTAATTGATGAGTCAATTAAGGGAATTGGGCTTTAGGAAGAACTGAACACCATAGTTATTTATATGATATAGTATAAGAATTAGATGGCTTTTTCAACAAATTTAGGTTTTTTTTTTTTTTTTTTGGGTTGGGGTGAGTACAATGAAGGAATGGGAATTCCATTCTACTGGGTTATAAATAATTTTACATCCATATTTTAAATTTATGGCAAAAAATTTAAGTTTTACCTATTAACATGTATGTACTCTTTTTTATAAATTTTCATTTTGCAACTTGATCTTTGGTTGGATTCCATGATTTGCTATCAAATTTATAGAAAATGCATATAAATGCATGAACAATAGATAGTTGTCCATGAGTTAAATTAATTATAACGTGTACAAATGATCCCCCCAAAGGAGGTCAAATTCTATATTTTAAATTATTTTTGTTTTTGCTCTTGTTTTTGAACTCGTAGGGGTAGAAAGAGATACATCAAATGAGAGCCTAGACAAATTACACAGTGAAGTGGGAGAGAAAGGAGCGAAATCAATCACAAGAATAGGCGGCGTAGGGGTTCATGGAGGTGGTGGCAGGGGGAGGCAAGGTGATGGCGAGGCGCGTGAAAATGGAGATAACTTAGGCGGTGGGTGGATTCCTGGTAGACAAGGCCATGAGGCATAGGGTGGCACCAACTTGATCAATATCCATTCTCTTCGATGGATCTTTACATGCTTATTATCGTTCCGGCTATATTTTTTATATTAGAGGATTTGTATAAGCATGTTATTATACTAAGCATACTGTAGAGCATGTTAGTTAACATATGCATCTTTCTTTTCATGACATATAACATATATATATCTTCTATCATATTAAAGTGGAGACAGAGATTAATGTTTTTTTTTTAAATATATATATATGTTTAAATGGTCGTGTAAAAATGTCTACCTTCCTACAATTTTAACAAATATAAATTATATAAAATTAATTACTAAAATACAAACGCAAAATCTTATAAAATAACTAATTTGTTGTCTTTGTTTATGAAATTTGAAAGCTATGTCCCTAACTTCTGCTTCATGTTCTATGATTAGTACAATTTAATGTTTGATTTCATTTCAGGTTCTTTTATATCGTAACTAAGATTTGTTCCTATTACAAATTACTTCTTGTGTTATCCAACAGATTTTCTTGGCAGCGGTTGAGAATCTTGTCTATTTTCATTTCTGGGTCATTTGCTTCGGAATAAAGAATTTTTGTGCAAAAATCTCAATCTTCATGTTCTGCATTTTCATAGGTTAAAAATTCTTTGGATTTTGTAATTTCATGTCTAAGCTTTTTAAGAAAGGTCAATGAATCAAGTTTTAATGTTATATGCATTGTAATTAGAAAAAAAAAAGAAAAGAAGGAAAATTCTCTTTTAGATGTTGGTTTTTTCTTGGACCATTTTTTTTAATGTTCTTTAAACTTACCAGTTCGTCATTCTGTATTTGAAATTTATTATAGTCATCACACAGTACGAGCACGATACATATTTCTAGCTGGACAAGAAAATATGACGTTAAGATCTATGCTCTTGGGTTCTTTCTATTTAAAATTGGTCACATGAAGATAGTTTTCTTGATAGGATGAACAACAAAAAATCCAGTGATAACGTACTATTAAATCAACATACATAGAATCTATTTTAATCGAGTGTAACGAGCAATATTTATTGATTTATATTCATTAAGCCTGTGAACCCATCATTTGTTAGATAAGTTACACCAATCTTTAAACCAGATAATAAAATCAGACTTGAAACCATGAATTTTTTTTAAGCGATTCAATGTAGGAAATTTTTAAACTAGAAAAAAGGGTAAATTAATGGTTGCTTTGAATAAGTTAATTGAATGGAATTGTAAAAAGAGAAAAATATCCTTACTGTGACGTAGTACTTAAAAAGAAATTTTACTTTCCGTTTATCAAAATATATATTTATATAACTTTTGTGGCTATAATTTATAAATTTTATATAAAGGTTCCCTCAAAATGTTTACTAGATTGTAATGTTATGAATAAAATTAATTGGTAATAGATATTTGAAATTATTTTTAGTTGCATGAAATTTTTTAGTAGGATAAATATAGACTTTATTGACCCCTTATATGATTCCATAATTTTTTAATTAGAATTTAGTACTTTATATATGAGCTTATATGTTATGCAAATATTTTTTAAAATTATAAAATATACTTCATTCTGTAAACCAAATTAAAATTCTATAGTTTGAAATAAAATTTAATCCCATTGCGATCACATATTCATCTCATGTGGAGTTCATTACTTATATAATACCACTAAGAGTACAAATTTATGGTCATATTTCAAAATAGTCCCATCTAGGGCTGGGAAAAAACTGAACAAATCATAAACCAAACCTAAATTTTGATTTTTTTTTCCTAAACGATTCGATTTAGTAGTAGGTATTTAGTTTACGGTTTGAATTGAAATCATGAACCGAACCGGACCATTTTACTTAAAAAAAAAAAAAAAGACTCATGTTCATGTTCATTGGGAACTTTGGTTAATTGACTTGATGTGTAGTTACAGTTATACTTTTGAATGGTATCATTAAATTATTACCAAAAACAAGAGACATATTCCAACTTTTTGTCTTTCCTTTTTCCTTATGATGTAGGAAAATTGATTATTTAAATGGCTTATGAATGTAGAACTATTTGCTTTTGGTGCCACAAAAATAAATGTATCTTACCCACACAAAAGTATGTTCTAGGAAGCAATTATAGGTGTTTATTTATTGTGAGAGTTTTGCGTTTGCAATCCCATTTTGTGGATACTATTAATTAATTAAATATGCAATACTACATAGCAAGTCTACAATTTTTAGTTCTACTAAAGTGGATAAGGAAGTACAGTTTGGTCATCGATTACTGTTACATGTTGGTGGAAAGATCAGAGTAAATGGGAATATATTAGAGATTTTATAACATTCAATTTTTTTTAATAAAAAGATGAAAAAAATACACATGTAGTGGGAATAGTAAATGGTTTAAACTGTATACCAAACAGTCTATTTTAGGTTTGAAAAAATGACTACGGCTCAATTTTATTAAAAAAAAAAAAACGAAAAACATAATTTTGGTTTATTCCAAAACTGGATCGAACTGTATTGTGACTACTACAAGTCTCATCCTACCGACCTCGATACGTTTAGTCTGCATCATTCCTGCTTAACTGATGCGTACTGATACAAGTTGTAGTTCCCTTATATTGTCTACTCGCTGTAAAACTAATTTTAACGGCTAGACGGTGTAAATTGAGTTTTAGAGTAATTTTTCCTTTGTTTAATTTTAATGCTAAATAATTTAATTTAAAAACTAAACATTAATAAAAATAAAATGTGATAAAGTAAAAGATAAGAAATAGAGAAAACAATCCAATTTAACATGGTGTTATCTCCTATTCTTCACGTGTACACAAATGTTTTTTTTTTTCCTATTATTCTTCTTGTTCTTGTTCTTTTTTGTTTTTGTTAGTTTAATAGTTATTTTATGATCCAATTTTGTTCTGCTTTACAAATTAAATTATAATCCGGGCCTTCATTGGTTAAAGCCTAATATGTATCAAATCGAGTTGGGCCTAAATGTTTTAATTCAAAGTACTAGCAACTGATAAAATGACTTGCTTAGCAGCATGTGCAGGTTAAGGTTCGTAGACACCATTCCCGCGCCTCATCCTCATTAGCTTCCACCACAAAAGCTATTTTTTTTTTAAATGTTTGAGGAAAGTGCCGTTTGATAGTCTAGTCTTCAAGTTTGAGGGTTTCAATGTATGTGCTGTGTGGAGTAGTATTATTACTATCATTGATAAATGCGTTTAGATGCAGAAGGGCCTGAAGTGAGTGGTATGGAGGGCATTATTACTATTATTTCATATGCATCTTGATCGGTCAAGCCCAAGCTTTATGCTTTTTTTTTTTTTTTTTTTTGCCAGAGGTCAAGTGCAAGTTTACTATTGTAATTTTCACGATCCTGGGTAGTAAGATATTATCCTGTTTTGTATTTTCTTTGTCCAACTTATATCTAATTTATGAGTTTAAATTCCTCTAAAATTAATTGTTTTGCATTTTTTTTTATAAATAATGGATTAATGTAACCTTTTTTTTTTAATTTTTTAAAGCTAAGTTCATATATAGTGAAAAGGTTGAATAGGCCACTAAGTTGCTGCTGTAATTACTTTGGTTTTTTGCCCTCTCGACACTCGCACTCGGATCAATACAAACAAGCATGCAATCGCATATGTACTAAAATCTACCGCCTATCTCAAGCGACAATGCTTGTCAACATGGATCTCTCATTCGAGGTCATTACACACCCCCAATCATGGTTTAGAACACCAACCTTAGCAAAAAAGTAAGCTAGTTGTGGAAATTCATACATGTCATTAATAGAATGAGATGAAACGAGAATCAAGAAAAGTAATTATAATTACTGGCAAAAGGAAAAAAAAATTACAATGGTAGTACAGTGAAAATAAATACTAAAAATCATCGTATCTGAGACACCACCATGAGCCCTTAACAAGTAAGACAGGTGATTTCTGACAAATTATATTAGATTCGTGATGTTCATATGAAAAAGAACTGTTAACTCTGTCATCAACAAAGCCTTGTGCGTGTCAAAAACATATCACGAGAAGATACCAACCAGTCATGATGCCATACTTGGAGGAAAGAGGTTTTTCTATGATGCCATATTTGGCCAGCCATTTAAGGATTAAGGCACCCTCTTAGTTAATCATACCTACTCAGCCATACACTACGCTTGTTTTATTTGTAATGTGCAATGTGCATGGACAAAAGTCACATAACATTGTTAATCAAACACTTTCTGACGAATTGAGAGAGAGAGATCATGTCCACATCTCAGCCCTTCATATCAACTGCCAAGAGTCCTGTTCATTACCAGCCTATGCCAAATTAAGGCTACAGATATTTCCCTTTGTGGCAAAAAAAAATTTGATCCAGGCTACAGCTACCCGAAACAAATGAGATCTGGCTCAAGGAACTATGTTTCAATCATTAAAATCCTTGCCAACCTAAATCACTCCAAAATTGTGAACATGCACCATAATGGCCTCATACTCATGCTCATACATCATTAAGAATTAACAAATGTACATATGACTCATTCTCTTGTAAATGCCACACTGAAGTGGTAAGCATATTTTATGAGATCTGGCTCAAGGAACTATGTTTCATTCATTAAAATCCTTACCAACTTAAATCATTCTAAAATTATGAACATGCACCGTAATATGGCCTCATACTCATGCTCATACATCATACTGAAAAATCTGTAAAAACTAACAATTGTACCTATAACCCATTCTCTTGTAAATGCCACGCTGAAGTGGTAAGCATAATTTATCTTCTTTTAATAAGTTCTACCTAAGTTGTAACAAGAACCTAAAATGCAAGCATCTAGACTAATGTGGCACGTTCTTTAGCAGATTTCGAATGACATTATTGTTCATTCCAAGTTTAGTCCTCATAGCCTCCACTCCGAAACGATTCATCTCCTTCAACACCTTCATCCTCACCACGTTCTGCCTCGACTGTTATGCTTAGCTCTGACCCTTGCCATCCTCATCCACAAAAGAAATAGATATAACCTACAGATATCCATCAAACAATTAATTCTAAGGTTCAATTGTTTTACAATAACATAAGGATAACAAATTAGTATAACAAAACTAGTAGTAACCATACCTACCTATAATCCTCCTCCGACGTATGCATCCTTCGATTGCCTCGACCAATACTTTATGGACCATCTTGACCATTCGGATTTCTTCTAGCTCTCCTTGTTATTGTTCTTTGGACGTATCCAAATATCCTCACAAATCCGTAAATAACATGGCCAGCAGCCAATGAGCAAATCAAGAAGTAAAGCAACTGCCCCCCAAATTGTGAATAAGAACGTAGACCAAAACCATGAGAATGGTCGAAATGAATATCATCTACCGATGCAATGATCAAATAAGCCCACATGTTTGCGTAGAGTGCAACCCATGTGATAATCCTAAGCAACCATACAGAAAGTGTGTTTCGTAGTGGTAATCCACTAATTACAGCCAGGATGACAAACGTTGTTGTGCCAAGACACACTAGGTTGTATCTCTTAAAATCACGAGCATAAGATATCCCAATCTTCTGTAACAATAGAAGGTAACTGCATGCGAGCAGTGAGCATGAAACCTGCAATGAGTGTGGCTATGACAACCAATGTGTGCAAGCTTTCCTCTAGCTCTTTTTCCAATTTCTTTCTTTTCCTTTTCATCCGAGGTTGACAAATTATGGGGACTCGTATTTGGATGCTCGGTGCGGAATCTTGATCCATTTCTTGAAATTGCTTCCAACCCATTGATTTGTTGGAAACAATTTGCCAACTCGATATTCTTTAAATCCTTCTTTCCTTTTGAGAGACAAATATCCCATGCAGTAAACCCATAAATGTTGACTGCATTCATGTCAATTTTTTTATATTCTTTGAGCAAAAATTTTACGATCTTCGCCGACTTTGCACCACTGCTAAATGGAGTATCGTGAATCCCTCTTCGTCTTTTATGTTTGCGACCTCATTATCATTTGGAATAATTTCCAAAAAATATTTTAAGGTGTCCACCTTGTTATTTTGGACACAGAGGTGTAATATGATGGACACTCCTACGAGTGCTGCAGAAGCATGAGGTTGAGCCTTGACTAACTCTCTCAGTATCTCGGTGTGGCCTTTGATTACGGCTATGTGAAGTGGGTTTCTTCCTTCCCAATCCTTGACGGCGCATATTTCTGGATCCACCATTAACAACTCCTTTGCTACCAAAATATGCCCGTGAGCTACAACAATATGGAGTGGAGTCATGTTTCTAGAGTCCAACTCCTTTGCCATTGCCGGCATGCGAGTTAGGAATTCTTTTATGAAGTCCAAATTTCCGAACATTGCGGAAATGTGCAGTGGCGTGTCTTTGGAGCACATGGTAATGCACCTTTCTAAAATAAATTGGTCTTGTTGGAGTAATAGCAACAGAGTTGCTACACTCCCTTCTTTAGTTGCCTGGATTAATTAGTCTTCCATATAATGTGTTTTTTTTTTTTCTGTGTTATTAAAGAAAAAAGAAGCAGAAAATATTGCAATGTGAGGACTAGAGTTTAAGTTTCTAACAGCACGCGTAAAGAAAAAGGAAGAAGAAAATATTGCAATGTGAGGACTACAGTTTGAGTTTCTAACAGCAGGCGTAAAGGAAAAGGAAGAAGAAAATATTGCAATGTGAGGACTACAGTTTAAGTCTCTAACAGCATGTATATATAACGATCACAAAAGTTTCCTACATTTCATAATGACGAAAGCGCTTACGTCTTCTTACATCTTAATCACTATGGATGTGGTTTGACAACGATAGATAGGATAACATGGACCACGACCTGTGGCTTGAGACAGAAAAATCTCAAGCCACAGGTCTAATTCCAAACGTTAATGTGGCTTTTTTACCTCTCTTTTTCTATCTAAAATTAACATTGCCCACGCCCACTGTAGGAGCCAAAATACCATGGAAGAGGAGTATCTTCTTGGACCTAATTTAATTAGTCTCTGTCATGGTTGCATCCAATGTGTCTATTTGTTTATAGCTTTAGAATATATCTTCTTATTTAAGGGTTGGTTTGTATTGTTTGATTTTTATTTGTATTTTATTTATATCTGATTTGCATTTATATTTTATATGTATTTGTTTAATTTATGAGTAAAAATATATGTTTTTCATCTCGATCTATTTTTTAATAAATATCTATTTAAAAACGATAAAAAATATGTCAAATGACCAAATAAATGAAACAAACAGACTTCGATATCGATAACATATTTTCTTTTGAAAAATTGTACATAAAAGAAAAGATACATTAGTTTGAATTCTCGAGCTCCTCTTTTCTTCCCAAAACATGTTGAAAGGACTTTAATGAGAATGATTTTACTTAAGATGGTTCGTCATGTCGTAAAAAAACTCATGTTGTAGTATACTCCAAAGCACCAGAATTGACATGTGCTATTGAGAAGGAATTATGTGCTTTTATTTCAATTTGTATCAAAGGTAGAATTTATTTATTATATTTACATTTAAAATTATTTAAAACTAATTTAAATAAATTCCATATTTTAAATTTCAAAAACCATCGAAAAAAAATTTGTTAGAAACAACAAAAATAAATTGTACAAACTATGAAAACAAAATCTAATTAAAGGCACATAGAGGCATATGACATAACATGAGAATAAATAAGCTAGCATGCGAATAGCAAAATAGGCATACGATATGGCATGAAGATGCTATGCGGATGTCACATGGATGGCACACGAATGGCACACGGATGGCAGGCAAATGGCACGCAACATGAGTCAAATGTTATTTTTTCATTTTTTTTATTTATTTAGATACTCTTGAAGCTAGATGGATCTAGCCATGTGTCAGACCCACAAATTGGGTTCCTACGGGCATATTTTGTTAGCGAAGGAACTGCTAATGGTGAATCTAGAAATATGCACCGCTATGGATTAGGAAGGAAAGAACCCACTCCATGTAGTTGCAATTAAAGGATACATGGTGATATTGAAAGAGTTTATCAATGCTTAACCTCACGTTGCTATGGCATTCGTTGGAGCATCCTCGATATTACACCTCTTTTTCCAAAATAACAAGGTTGACACCATTAAATATCTTTTAGAATTTATTCAAAATGATACCGAGTTTGTAAACATCAAGGTCAAGGAGGGATTTACGATACTACATTCAGTAGTGGTGCAAAGTCAGACATAGATAGTAAAGTTTTTACTTAAAGAGTATTAAAAGAAATTGGTGTCGATGTAGTCAACATTTATAGGTTTACTGCGCGGGATCTTTGTTTGGCAAAAGACATGAAGGACTTAAAAAATATAGAGGTAGCAAATTGCTTTCAAAAGAACAATGGGTTTGAAACATTTTCAAGAAGTGGACCACCTCTTCTTCTAGGATCAATGGGTTGAATAAATTTATCATCAGTATCATAAATGGCATGGATGAGTCATTTATAATATATATATATATATATATATAACTTAGTTGAATATTAACTTAAAAAAATACCTCCACCTCTTCTCACCGAATATTAAGACCATCACTTCCTCTAGGCTAACATCAATACCTTCCTATCTCTTCACTCTTCTCTTCTTATATTTGTTAGAGAATAATTTAAAATTTGTTTTCAACAGTCTTTTACTTTTTTTTTTAATAATAAAACCACCTTTATTAAAACATGAAAGCTGCTCAAAGTCTTTTACTTTTAGTTAGTGGGATATTACGTCAGTGGGATACAACTCTTATTTGTTGCATTATTTTCTACTTAAGACTGTGGTCTTTTATGTTAGTGGGATATTACGTCAGTTAGATACTGGTCTTTTCAGTTGCATTATTTTCTTCTTATGACAGTGGTCCTTTTCGTTTGAGGGCGTCAGTGGAGGAGTGCTTTTTTAGTTGCATTATTTTCTACTTAAGACAATGGTCTTTTATGTTAGTGGGCATAAATGGAATAGTGCTCTTTTTAGTTGCATTATTTTCTACTTAAAAATCTCTATGTTTGTCACTTTATAAGCCTATAAATTGGTAGGATATTTCAATCTTTTGCATTGCAATTATCTTTACACTTCGTAACACATCAATTTTTTGCATTGCATTTAAATTCACTATCTATTCTCTCCAACATCAATGCTCTTTTCTCCTTCTTCATCACAACTTAAAAAAATGTTATATGGAAAACCAATAAATCTAGGCAACTAAAGAAGGGAGTGTAGCAACTCTATTGTTATTATTTCAATAAGACCAGTTCATTCTAGAAAGGTGCATTTCCACATACTCTAAAGACATGCCATTGCACATTTCCACGATGTTCAGAAATTGGAACTTCACAAAAGAAGTCCTAACTCGCATGCCAACAATGGCAAAGGAGTTGGACTCTAGAAACATGACTCCACTTCATATTGCTGTAGCTCATGGGCATATTTTAGTAGCGAAGGAGCTGTTAAAAGTGAATCCAGAAATATGCACCACCAAGGATTGGGAAGGAAGAAACCCACTTTCCTTAGCCACAATCAAAGGCCACACTAAGAAAATGAAAGAGTTGGTCAAGGCTCGACCTCATTCTTTTGTAGCATTTGTAGGAGCTTCTACCATATTATGCCTCTGCGTCAAAAATAACAAGGTTGACACCAAAGAATATCTTTTCGAAAGATATTCCAAATGATACTGAGGTTGCAAACATAAAGGATGAAGAAGGATTCATGACACTACATTTAGCAGTGGTGCAGAGTCAAACGAACATTGTAAAATTTTTTCGTGAAGAATATAAAAACGTTGACGTGAATACGGTCAACTTTTATGGTTTTACTGCATGATATATTTGTCTGGCAAAAGGAACGAAGGACTTAAAGAATATAGAGGTGGTAAATTGCTTCAAAAAAACAATAGGCTGGAAGCATTTTAAAGAAATGGATCAAGATTTCGCATGAAGCATACCAATATGAGTCCACGTGAAGAGGAAATGAAAGAGAAAATGGAAAAAGGGCTAGAGAAAAGTTTGAACACATTAGTTGTTATAGCCACACTCATTACAGCTTTCACGTTTGCTACTTGTATGTAGTTACCTGCTATAGTTGCAAAAGATTGGGATGAATCTTACGCTCGTGACTTTAAGAGATATAACCTAGTGTGTTTTAGCACAACAACATTTGTTATCCTAGTTGTAATCAATGGATTACCACAAAGAAACTGACTTTTTGTATGGTTGCTTAAGATTATCGTGGGTTGCGCTCTATGCAACTGTGTGGGCTTATTTGATTATTGCAATGGTAGATTATGTTCATTTTGATTGTGTACATGGTTTTTATGTATGTTCTGATTCGCAATTTAGGGGTGGTTTCTTCACTTCCTAATTTGTTCATTGGCTACTAGCTATGTTATTTATGGACTTATGAGGATGTTTAGATAGTCCAAAGAACAATAACAAGGAGAGCTAGAAGAAATTTGAATGGTTAAGATGGTGCATAAAGTATTGGCTGAGGCAAACGAAGGATGCATAGGTGGGAGGAAGATTATAGTAGATATGGTTCCTACTAGTTTTGTTATCCTTATGTTATTGTAAAACAATTAAACCTTAAAATAAGAAGCCGAGCTAGAACTTCGATGATTATAGTAGCAGATTTTTTCTCAATGAAGAACTTTTGTTTAATTAATGGTATGATAGATATCTACAACTTATGTCTATTTTTTTCGGTCATCATCTTCACTTATTACAATTATGTGGATGAGGATGGCAAGCAACTAGCTGCTGTAGTTGATATGGTAGAAAATGCAGAATTTGTGGGTTCAAAGCTAAAACCCTGTGACGATATTACTAAAGCATTCACTAATTTGAATTCTCAAACTCCTCTTTTCTTCCCAAAACATGTGAAAGGACTTTAATGAGAATGATTTTACTTAAGATGGTTCCTCATATCTTTAAAAGCCGATGTTGCAGCATTCTCTAAAGCACCAAATTGACATGTGCTATAAAGAAGGAATTGGGTGCTTTAGTTTCAATTTGTATCAAAGGTAATTTTATTTATTGCATTTACATTTAAAATTATTTAAAGCTAATTAAGTAAATTCCATAATTTAAATTTCAAAAACCATCGAAAAAAATATGAGTTAGAAATAACAAAAAAAAAAAAAAAAGAGTACAAACTATGGAAACAAAATCTAATTAAAGGCACATGGAGGCATTGACACAATGAGAATAAAGAAAAGCATGCGAAAAGCACGACACACATACGGTATGGCATGACGATGGCACGCGATGTCACACGGATGGCATGCTGATGGCACGCAAATGGCATGCAACATGAGACAAACGTATTTTTTTTTCTTTTCTTTTTATTTAGATCTTCTTTAAGCTAGATGGGTCTAACCATGTGTCACACCGACAAATTGGGTTCCCACGAGCATATTTTTTTAACGAAGGAGCTAGTAATGGCGAATCCAGAAATATGCACCACTATGGATTTGGAAGGAAAGAACCCACTCCATGTAGTTGCAATTAAAGGCTACACGGTGATATTGAAAGAGTTGATCAATGCTCAACCTCATGCTGCTATTGAACTCGTTGGAGCATCTTCGATATTACACCTCTTTGTCCAAAATAACAAGGTAGACACCACAGAGTATCTTTTAGAATTTATTCCAAGTGATACCGAGTTTGTAAACATCAAGGACGATGAGGGATTTACGATACTACATTTAGTAGTGGTGCAAAGTTAGACAAAGATAACAAAGTTTTTGCTTAAAGAGTATTAATAAAAAATTGGCATCAACGTAGTCAACCTTTATAGGTTTATAGCATTGGATCTTTGTCTAGCAAAAAGCATGAAGGACTTAAAAAATATAGAGGTGGAAAATTGCTTCCAAAAGAACAATGGGTTGGAAACATCTTCAAGAAGTGGACCACCTCTTCTTCTAAGAACAATTGGTTGAATGAATTTCTCATCAGTATCATAAATGGCATGGATGAGTCATTTATAATGTATATATATATATATATATAACTTAATTGAATATTAATTTAAAAAAAATACCTCCACTTTTTTTCACCTAATATTAGGACCACCTCTTCTTCTAGGCCAACATCAATACCTTCCCATCTCTTCACTTTTCTCTTCTTATATTTGTTGGAGAATGATTTAAAGTTTGTTGTCAACTGTCTTTTGCTTTTTTTTTTTTAATAATAAAATCACTTTTATTAAAACATGAAGGAGGGGTTAAACCCCGTGACAAGAACATAGGTTGTTCGCAGTCTTTTACTTTTAGTTAGCGGGATATTACGTCAGTAGGATACTGCTTTTATCAGTTGCATTATTTCCTGCTTAAGACAGTAGACTTTTACGTTAGTAGGACATTACATCAGTTAGATACTGGTCTTTTTCAATTGCATTATTTTCTACTTAAAGTTCTCTATGTTTGTCACTTTATAAGCCTATAAATTGGCAGGATATTTCAATTTTTTGCATTGCAATTGTCTTTAGACTTTCTAACACATCAATTTTTTGCATTGCAATTATCTTTAGACTTCGTAACACATCAATTTTCTGCATTTAAATTCATTTTCTTTTCTCTCCAACATCAGTGCTCTCTTCTTCTTCTTCTTCTTCATTTTTTTTCAATAAAACCAACAATATTTGCTTCTACTTTCCAGACAAGTTTAAAAAAAATGTTATAGGAAAACAAATTAATCCAGGTAGCTAAAGAAGGGAGTGTAGCAACTATATTGCTATTCCTCTAACAAGACCAGTTTATTCTAGAAAGGTGCATTTCCATATGCTCCAAAGACACACCATTGCACATTTCTGCGATGTTTGGAAATTTGGACTTCACAAAAGAAGTCCTAACTCCCATGCCAATAGTAGCAAAGGAGTTGGACTCTAGAAACATGACTCCACTTCATATCATTGTAGCTCATGGGCATATTTTAGTAGCGAAGGAGTTGTCAAAAGTGAATCCAGAAATATGCCCCCATGGATTGGGAAGGAAGAAACCCACTTTCCGTAGCCGCAATCAAAGGCTACATCGAGAAAATAAAAGAGTTGGTCAAGGCTTGACCTCATTCTTCTGTAGCACTTGTAGGAACGTCTACCATATTACGCCTCTGTGTCAAAAATAACAAGGTTGACACCAAAGAATATCTTTCCGAAGTTATTCCAAATGATACTAAGGTCGCAAACATAAAGGATGAAGAAGGATTCATGACACTACATTTAGCAGTGGTGCAGAGTCAAACGAACATTGTAAAATTTTTTAGTGAAGAATATAGAAACGTTGATGTGAATACAGTCAACTTTTATGGTTTTACTGTATGACATATTTGTCTGGCAAAAGGAACGAAGGACTTAAAGAATATAGATGTGGTAAATTTCTTCAAAAAAACAATGGGTTAGAAGCATTTTAAAGAAATGGATCAAGATTCTGCATGAAGCATACAAATACGAGTCCACGTGAAGAGGAAAAGAAAGAGAAAATGGAAAAAGGGCTAAAGAAAAGTTTGAACACATCAGTTGTTATAGCTACACTCATTACAGCTTTCACGTTCGCTACTCGTATGTAGTTACCTACTATAGTTGCAGAAGATTGCGATGAATCTTATGCTTTAGACTTCAAGAGATATAACCTAGTGTGTTTTAGCATAACAACATTTATCATCCTAGCTTTAATTAATGGATTACAACCAAGAAACTGACTTTTTGTATGGTTGCTTAATATTATCACGTGGGTTGCGCTCTACGCAAACGTGTGGGCTTATTTGATCATTACATCGGTAGATGATGTTCTTTTTTATTATGTAAATGGTTTTTGTTTATGTTCTGATTCACAATTTTTGGGGGTAGTTTCTTTACATCCTAATTTGTTCATTGGCTACTGGCTATGTTATTTATGGACTCGTGAGGATATTTAGATACTCCAAAGAACAATAACAAGAAGAGTTAGAAGAAATTTTAATGGTTAAGATGGTGCATAAAGTATTGGCTGAAGCAAACGGAGGATGCATATGTGGGAAGAGGGTTATCGGTAGATATGGTTCCTACTAGTTTTGTTATCCTTTTTATATTGTAAAACAATCAAACCATAGAATAAGAAGAAGAAGCCGAGCTCGAAGAGTTCTATGATTATAGCAGCAAATTTTTTCTCAATGAAGAACTTTTGTTTAATTAATGGTTTGATAGATATCTGTAGCTTATGTCTATTTTTCCTTTCATCATCTTCACTTATTACAGTTATGTGGATGAGGATGGCAAACAGCTAGCTGCTGTAGTTGATATGGTAGAAAATGCGGAATTTGTGGGTTCAAAGCTAAAACTCTGTGACGATATTACAAAAGCGTGCACTAGTTTGAATTCTCAAACTCCTCTTTTCTTCCCAAAACATGCTGAGAAGACTTTAATGATCATTACTTAAGATGGTTCCTCATATCTTAAAAAAGCTGATGTTGCAGCATACTCTAAAGGACCAGAGTTGACATGTGCTATCTAGAAGGAATTGGGTGCTTTACTTTCAATTTGTATCAAAGTAAAATTTATTTATTATATTTTCATTTAAAATTATTTAAAACTAATTTAAGTAAATTCCATAATTTAAATTTCTAAAACCAACGAAAAAAAATGTGAGTTAGAAATAACAAAAAAAAAAAAAGTGCAGATTATGGAAACAAAATCCAATTAAAGGCATAGAGGCATATGACACAACATGAGAATAAATAGGCCAGCATGTGAACAACACGACATGTATACGGTATGGCATGAAGATGGCATGTGGATGTCATACGATGGCAAGCGAATGGCACACAAATGGCACGAAAATGGCATGCAACATGAGACAAATTTTTTTTTCTTTTTTTTTTTATTTACATCCTCTCGAAGCTAGATGGGCCTAGCCATATGTCAAACCCGACAAATTAGGTTCCTAGGGGCCCATTTTGTTAACGAAGGAGCCGTTAATGGTGAATGTAGAAATATCCACCGCTATGGATTGAGAAGGAAAGAACCCACTCCATGTAGTTGCAATTAAAGGCTACACGATGATATTGAAAGAGTTGATCAATGCCCAACCTCATGCTGCTATAGCATTCGTTGGAGCGTCCTTGATATTACACCTCTTTGTCCAAAATAACAAGGTAGACACCATAGAGTATCTTTAAGAATTTGTTCCACATGATACTAAGTTTGTAAACATCAAGGACAAGGAGGGATTTACGATACTACATTTAGTAGTGGGGTGAAGTTTGAGAGAGATCGTAAAGTTTTTGCTTAAATAATATTAAAAAAAATTGACATGAATGTGGTCATCCTTTATGGATATACTGCATGGGATCTTTGTCTGGAAAAAGGCATGAAGGACTTAAAAAATCTAGAGGCAGCAAATTGCTTAAAAAAGAACAATAGGTTGGAAACATCTTCAAGAAGTGGACCACCTCTTCTTCTAAGAAATTGGGTTGAATGAATTTCTTATCCGTATCATAAATGGCATGGATGAGTCATTTATAATATATATATATATATATATAACTTAATTGAATATTAACTTTAAAAAATACCTCCACTTCTTTTCACCTAATATTAGGACCACCTCTTCTTCTCGGTTAATATCAAGACCTTCCCATCTCTTCACTCTTCTCTTCTTATATTTGTTGGAGAATGATTTCAAGTTTGTTGTCAATAGTCTTTTGCTTTTTTTTTTTTTTAATAAAACCACTTTTATTAAAACATGAAAGAGGGGTTAAACCCCATGACAAGAATATAGGCTGTTCGCAGTCTTTTACTTTTGGTTAGTGGGATATTACGTCAATTGGATACTGCTCTTATTAGTTGCATTATTTCCTGCTTAAGACAGTGGTGTTTTGCTAGTGGGATATTACATTAGTTAGATATTGGTCTTTTCAGTTGTATTATTTTCTTCTTAAGACAGTGATCTTTTACGTTTGTGGGCTTCAGTGGAATAGTGCCTTTTCAGTTGCACTATTTTCTACTTAAGACAGTAGTCTTATACATTAGTGAGCATCAGTGGAATAGTGCTCTTTTTAGTTGCATTATTTTCATAAAGTTCTCTATGTTTGTCACTTTATAAGCTTATAAATGGGCAGGATATTTCAATTTTTTGCATTGCAATTATCTTCAGATGTCGTAACACCTCAATATTTTGCATTGCATTTCAATTCATTTTCTATTCTCTCCAACATCAATGATCTCTTCTTCTTCTTCTTCTTTTCTTTTTCAATAACACCAACAATATTTTCTTCTTTTTTCCAAAAAGTTAAAAAAAAAGTTATATGGAAAACCAATTAATAGGCAGCTAAAGAAGGGAATGTAGCAACTCTATTGCTATTGCTCCAACAAGACCAGTTAATTCTAGAAAGGAGCATTTCCACATGCTCCAAAGACACGCCATTGCACCTTTCTGCGATGTTCGGAAATTAAGACTTCACAAAAGAACTTCTAACTCTCATGACAACAATGGCAAAGGAGTTGGACTCTAGAAACATGACTCCATTTCATATTGCTGTAGCTCACGGGCATATTTTCGTAGTGAAGGAGTTGTTAAAAGTGAAGATGGAAATATGCGCCACTAAGGATTGGGAAGGAAGAAACCCACTTCACGTAGCCGCAATCAAAGGCTACACTGAGATACTGAAAGAGTTGGTCAAGGCTCAACCTCATGCTTTTGCAGCACTCGTTGGAGCATCCACCATATTACACCTCTATGTCCACAATAACAAGGTTGACACCATAGCATATCTTTTTGAAGTTATTTGAAATTATACCGGGGTCGCAAACATAAAGGACGAAGAAGGATTCATGATACTACATTTAGCAGTGATGTAGAGTCAAACAGACATTGTAAAATCTTTACTTGAAGGATATAGAAATGTAGACGTGAATACAGTCAGCTTTTATGGTTTTACTGCATGAGATATTTATCCGGCAAAAGGAACAAAGTACTTAAGGAATTTAGAGGTGGTAAATTGCCAAAAAAAAAAAAAAAACATGGGATGGAAGCATTTTCAAGAAATGTATCAAGATTTTGCATCAAGCATACGAATACGAGTCCATGTAAAGAGGAAAAGAAAGAGAAAATGGAGAAAGGGCTAAAGAAAAGTTTGAACATGTTGGTTCTTATAGCCGCACTCATTACAGCTTTCACGTTCGCTACTCATATGTAGTTACCTGCTATAGTTACATAAGGTTGGGATGAATCTTATGCTCGTGAATTTATGAGATATAACCTAGTGTGTTTTAGCACAACGACGTTTGTTATCCTAGCTGTAATCAATGGATTACCTCTGAGAAACTGACATTTTGTTTGGTTGCTTAAGATTGTCACATGGGTTGCGCTCTACATAAATGTGTGTGCTTGTTTGATTATTGCATCAGTAGATGGTGTTCATTTTGATTGTGTACATGGTTTTTGTCTATGTTCTAATTCATAATTTGGGGGGTAGTTTCTTTACTTCCTAATTTGTTCATTGGCTACTAGCTCTATTATTTGTGGACTTGTGAGGAAATTTAGATAGTCCAAAGAATAATAACAAGGAGAGCTAGAAGAAATTTGAATGGTCAAGATGGTGCATAAAGTATTGGCTCAGGCAACGAAGGATGCATATGTGGGTGGATGGTTATTGGTAGATATGGTTCCTACTAGTTTTTTTATCCTTTTTATATTGTAAAACAATTAAACCTTAGAGTAAGAAAAAGAAGCCTAGCTAGAAGACTTCTATGAATATAGTAGTAGAATTGACCTCAATCAAGAACTTTTGTTTAATTAATGGTTTGATCGATACCTGTAGCTTATATCTATTTTTTTCGTTCATCATCTTCACTTATTACAGTTAGGTGGATGAGGATGGCAAACAGCTAGCTACTGTAGTTGATATGTTAGAAAATGCGGAATTTGTGGGTTCAAAGCTAAAACCCTGTGACATTTTTACAAAAGCATGCACTATCGAGAAGGAATTGGGTGCTTTAGTTTCAATTTGTATCAAAGGTATAATTTATTTATTTTATTTACATTTAAAATTATTTAAAACAAATTTAAGTAAATTCCATAATTTAAATTTCAAAAACCATCCAAAAAAATATGAGTTGGAAATAAAAAAAAAATATATATAGAAACTATGGAAACAAAATCTAATTAAAGGCACGTAAAGGCATATGACACGACATAAGAATAAATAAGCCAGCATACGAACAGCACAGCACTCATACGGTATGACATAAGGATGGCACGCGGATGTCATACGGATGGCACGCGGATGTCACACGGATGACACGCGGATGGCACGCAAATGACATGCAAGATGAGTTAAATGCAATTTTTTTTTTCTTTTTCTTTTTAGATCCTCTTGACACTAGATGGATCTAACTATGAGTCAGACCCGACAAATTGGGTTCCTACGGGCATAATTTGTTAGCGAGGGAGCTGCTAATGGTGAATCCAGAAATATGCACCGCAATGGATTAGGAAGGAGAGAACCTACTCCATGTAGTTGCAATCAAAGGCTCCACGGTGATATTAGAACAGTTGATCAATGCTCAACCTCATGCTGCTATAGCACTCATTGGAGCGTCCTCGATATTACACCTCTTTGTCCAAAATAGCAAGGTAGACACCATAAAGTATCTTTCAAAATTTATTTCAAATGACACCGAGTGTGTAAACATCAAGGACGGGGAGGGATTTATGATGCTACATTTAGCAGTTACGCCATGTAGTTGCAATTAAAGGCTCCACGGTGATATTAAAAGAGTTTATCAATGATATGTATCTATATTTTATATGCATTTGTTCAGTTTATGAGTAAAAATGTCTGATTTTCATCTCGATCTATTTCCTAACAAATATCTATTTAAAAATGATAAAAATAATATGTCAAAATGACCAAACATATGAAACAAAAGAGAGTTCGGTATCGATAACATTTTTTCTTTTGAAAATAGTGTACATAAAAAAATACAAAAAATTTGTTTATTTAACATTTTAATAACTACTCATATTCCATAAAATTTTAGATTTCCATATTGCATTTAGATGTTCTTCATTTTCGTTTAATTTACAGATTAATGAGTATGATTATTTAGAATCTTAAATATATAAAATAACAATATAATATTATCTTCACTCTTATAATTTTATTTATTAATTACAGATAATGTCCATATTGCAATAAAGTAAATGAAGATGAGCCGTTTGATGTGAATATATATATATATATATATGCTTAAGTTATTGTTTTGATATTATTTCAATTGCATCTGAAGGACCTTATCATTACATCACATCACTTGCAATGTGAGGACAGGGTTTGAGTTTCCAACCGCACGCATTTAAAGCTATCATAAAAATTTATGATGTTGCTTCCTATTCGATAATCACAAAAGCTTTTTCATCTTTTTACATTTTAATAAAGACCTGACGACGGACTAGTACAGGCGAGTATAAATAGAAAATGACAAAGAAGTTACTTTAAATTAGCTTCTTCGGTTGTACTAGATGCAGACTCCAAGCCGCACAAAAATGGAAAAATAGTTAATTACATTTTTTGTATGTAATGTGTAAAAGGTAAATATTAATTATATTGTATTATTAAATTATGAATGATAGATATTTTAAAAACTACTTACATCTCTTTCACTTGTTAAAATATGAATAAACATGTTGGTGCATATTAATTATTAAATATTATTCTTGCAGAATCTCTCTTTGTTCAAATGCAAGTGTCTACATTAAATTAAGTTGGATTACAATTTTGCCCTTCATTTGATGAAAATTTATTTCATTTTGTCTTCTGATATACAGATGAAGTTCATACAAAATTACATAATAAATAAACATACATATATTTTAATAGGTGGAGTGGAATCAAATCAATATTATAATGGAGTGATTAGATGAAACAGTCTTTTTTCGGATGATTTCAGTTTGTAAAATTGTATTATTACTACATTTCGTGCAAGTTTATCAAATTTCACTAAATATACTGATAACTATAGTAATATATATAATAAAACTTTCATTAGCTTCTGTAATTACAACCAATTTTTCGATATTCTTAGCTCATAGGCTTGCGGGATGACTCAGTTTAACGTATGACTTACTCTCAATTCAAATGCAATCTTTTTACTTTTACTGTATGTGATATTTGGGTCTGCTACAATAATTACATAAATACCACTAGAGATCAGTGCCCGGTTGAACCGGTCTTGAACCGTGCCTATGTCTAAATACCGCTATATAAACATGCAATACTTATTTCCACGAATATCACATGTTTAACATACAACACTCAACTTTTTATGAATCTCATATTTGTTATATGCGATATAATAATGTACAAACATTTCTATGATGCATCTAGTGGCTGAGATTTTCTTATTAAAATGAGAATCTCATCTTTTAAATATGTTTTGGCATTAGTGTTTTAATAATCAAAATCATATAATTTTTTTTTAAAGCAATAATAGACACATGCGTTATTCATTATTATTCTGTTATGTAATTCAATTTTGATAACCATCTTTTGAGTGTTTGACAGAGAATTTACACATTTTGGATTAAATAGTGTTTACAATTAAAAATCTAAGCTGCCCTCCAAGCTTGTCATGAACTTGTCTTTAGTATCGATTCCTTTGTGACCATAATCACTTTGAAAAAAGGATGTATGATTTAATTATGCTCATATATAAGATAGCATGTGTAAGTTGCATAGTTGATGTTAATGTTTATCAAGAATGGTCAATATTTATTTGACAATTATATTGCAGTCTTAAAATGATTGTATTAGTATATTTAATTTATATAAAATGATTCCTGTAAGTGGAATAGTTGATGTTGAAATCTAACAAGAATAGTCAATATGATTCAATGCTTTATTCACCATCATTAGCTAAGGTATCTCACTTAAAGGGAATGACTATTGTATGTTTCTTAATGAAATGTTAGTGTAGAAGAGCTTGCCATATACAATTCTTTATAAATCACTAATTACATTGACATAAAGCAAGTTATGGTCTAAATTGTTATATCTTTGCACTTGTATCCATGTCTTATTAATATAATATTTTTTACCTAATTATCTAATTTTCTCTTATTTAAATACGACAATTGAGAAAGTATCTTTTTGTGACTTGACCTTTGACAAATAATGTAATGAACCATTTAAACTTTAAAACAATCAATTTGATACTCAATCCAAGTTTTCGTGTACTTTTACACTACCTAAGGCAACTCTATAACTTCCATTTGCTAAGTTGGCACCCTCATCTAGTTCAAGGTTTACATGTGTCTTTTATGTGTTCTAATTCCCATTTTCGTTAGAATCAATATGTTATAAAATCTTGTACAATATTCTTTTAAAAAATTTTCAAAGCTAATTTATTTTCCTTATTAAGTAAAGTTGTAAATTGAAAATCAAGTACTTCTGAGTAAGTTAACCCCAACTAAAATCTTTGGTTTTCTAAAACCAAAAGAAAAGGAAATTTTGTTTTTAAAATAGACTTGTGATTAGATATTTTATCCATACACTCGGTCATGGTTTGAACTTTGAACGATCAAGTTGGAAAGTAAAAGTTATTGCATGCATGTAATTACTATGTGTTGGGGAAGCAGGTGCGCTGGGTACCCCCATGTGATGCTTTCATTTATTCAACTGCCAATTTTGTATAATTTTCCCTTTGAGTAATTTTTTTTTGGCCTGGTTTAAGCTAGTAATTCAAACCTACATGCCGTATTTACTAATGTTGCCTTTTGAGTGATATTATTTAAAATATGTATTGATATTCTCCTTAATTTTATTTCTGCTAGTGCTTTGTTAAAACTCTTTCACTTTTTGTTTGATAGGTTCAATGAAGAACAAGGAGAATATGGGAAGGATTGGATTAATAGCGCTCACACTTTTGATTATGCTTCTTATAGCTTATGCAAACACAACCATAAACAACCATTGCGAAAACTTCTTAGAATAGGTACGAAAAAAAAGAAGCTAAATTTTTAGGTTTTAGTCACTTATAATTTTTTTTGGATAAATTAGAGCCATTTCTAAATAATTTTAATTATTTATTTGTTTCATGTATAAAGATGGCATTACGTTTAGCTATTCTAGAATTTAGTTTTTTGGAACTATTTCCTATGTTTAATATTTTTCAATAGAATAACATGTATATTCACGTAAATTAAAGAGAAGAAGTGATTAGAATTAACAATTAACGAGAAAATAGGAAAAGGAAAAGGGTATATGAATAAATATCACATATTAATTGATGAGTCAATTAAGGGAATTGGGCTTTAGGAAGAACTGAACACCATAGTTATTTATATGATATAGTATAAGAATTAGATGGCTTTTTCAACAAATTTAGGTTTTTTTTTTTTTTTTTTTTTTTTTTTTGGGTTGGGGTGAGTACAATGAAGGAATGGGAATTCCATACTACTGGGTTATATATAATTTTACATCCATATTTTAAATTTATAGCAAAACATTTAAGTTTTACCTATTAACATGTATCTACTCTTTTTTTATAAATTTTCATTTTGCAACTTGATCTTTGGTTGGATTCCATGATTTGTTATCAAATTTATAGAAAATGCATATAAATGCATGAACAATAGATAGTTGTCCATGAGTTAAATTAATTATAACGTGCACAAATGATCCCCTAAAGGAGGTCAAATTCTATATTTTAAATTAGTTTGTTTTTGCTCTTGTTTTTGAACTCGTAGAGGTAGAAAGAGAGCAAATGAGAGCCTAGACAGATTACACGGTGAAGTGGGAGAGAAAGGAGCGAAATCAATCACAAGAATAGGCGGCGTAGGGGTTCATGGAGGTGGTGGCAGGGGGAAGGCAAGGTGGTGGCAACGAGCGTGAAAATGG
Source organism: Combretum micranthum (assembly GCA_024138025.1). Classification (NCBI taxonomy): domain Eukaryota; kingdom Viridiplantae; phylum Streptophyta; class Magnoliopsida; order Myrtales; family Combretaceae; genus Combretum; species Combretum micranthum. Next base: position 144,223 of record JAMXBD010002531.1, read on the forward strand.
AGATAACTTAGGCGGCAGGTGGATTCCTAGTAGACAAGGCCATGGGCACAGGGTTGGCACCAACTTGATCATATCCATTCTCTTCGATGGATCTTTACATGCTTATTGTCGTTGTGGCTATGTTTTTATATTAGGGGATTTGTATAAGCATGTTATTATACTAAGCATACTGTAGAGCATGTAAGTTAACATATGCATCTTTCTTTTCATGACATATAACATATATATCTTCTATCATATTAAAGTGGAGACAGAGATTAATGTTTTTTTTTAATATATATATGTTTAAATGGTCGTGCAAAAATGTCTACCTTCTACAATTTTAACAAATAATAAATTATATAAAATTAATTACTAAAATATAAACGCAAAATCTTATAAAATAACTAATTTGTTGTCTTTGTTTATGAAATTTGAAAGCTATAAGCCTAACTTCTGCTTCATGTTTATGATTAGTACAATTTAATGTTTGATTTCATTTCAGGTTCTTTTATATCGTAACTAAGATTTGTTCCTATTGCAAATTACTTCTTGTGTTATGCAACAGATTTTCTTGGCAGCGGTTTGAGAATCTTGTCTATTTTCATTTCTGGGTCATTTGCTTCGGACTAAAGATTTTTGTGCAAAAATCTCAATTTTCATGTTCTGCAATTTTATAGGTTAAAATTCTTTGGATTTTTTAATTTCATGTCTAAGCTTTTTAAGAAAGGTCAATGAATCAAGTTTTAATGTTATATGCATTGTAATTAGAAAAAAAAAAAAGAAGGAAAATTCTCGTTTAGATGTTGGTTTTTTCTTGGGCCAGTTTTTTAATGTTCTTTAAACTTACCAGTTCGTCATTCTATATTTGAAATTTATTATAGTCATCACACAGTACGAGCACGATACATATTTAGCTGGACAAGAAAATATGGCGTTAAGATCTATGCTCTTGGGTTCTTCCTGTTTAAAATTGGTCACATGAAGGTAATTTTCTTGATAGGATGAACAACAAAAAATCCAGTGATAACTTACTATTAAATCAACATACATAGAAATCTATTTAATTGAGTGTAACAAGCAAATTTATTGATTTATATTATTACGCCTGTGAACCCATCATTGTTAGATAAGTTACACCAATCTTTAAACCAGATAATAAAATCAGATGGAAACCATGAATTTTTTTTAAGCGATTCAATGTAGGAAATTTTTTAAACTAAAAAAAAGGGTAAATTAATGGTTGCTTTGAATAAGTTAATTGAATGGAATTGTAAAAAGAGAAAAATATCCTTACTGTGACGTAGTAGTTAAAAGAAATTTTACTTTCCGTTTATCAAAATGTATATTTATAAACTTTTGTGGCTATAATTTATAAATTTTATATAAAGGTTCCCTCAAAATGTTTACTAGATTGTAATGTTATGAATAAAATTAATTGGTAATAGATATTTGAAATTATTTTTAGTTGCATGAAATTTTTTAGTAGGATGAATATAGACTTTATTGACCCCTTATATGATTCCATAATTGTTTTAATTAGAATTTAGTACTTTATATATGAGCTTATATGTTATGCAAATATATTTTTTAAAATTATAAAATATACTTCATTCTGTAAACCAAATTAAAATTCTATAGTTTGAAAAAAAAAATTAATCCGAATCGTATGGTTTAGATTAAAATTATTAAAATCCAAATTTCATGGCTTAGAGTAGCTCAAAAAGAAAGGTGAACCAAACTAAATTACACCTCCCCCATGTATGATACTAATACAACGGGGCCCACAAATTAATCATCTGTAATGCATAATTTGGAATGGCCTACTCTATCTCCCATTGCGATCACATATTCATCTCATGTGGAGTTCATTACTTATATAATACCACTAAGAGTACAAATTTATGGTCATATTTCAAAATAGTCCCATCTAGGGCTGGGAAAAAACTGAACAAATCATAAACCAAACCTAAATTTTGATTTTTTTTCCTAAACGATTCGATTCAGTAGTAGGTATTTAGTTTACGGTTTGAATTGAAATCATGAACCGAACCGGACCATTTTACCTAAAAAAAAAAAAAAGACTCATGTTCATGTTCATGTTCATTGGGAACTTTGGTTAATTGACTTGATGTGTAGTTACAGTTTTACTTTTGAATGGTATCATTAAATTATTACCAAAAACAAGAGACATATTCCAACTTTTTGTCTTTCCTTTTTCCTTATGATGTAGGAATCAAATTGATTATTTAAACGGCTTATGAATGTAGAACTATTTGCTTTTGGTGCCACAAAAATAAATGTATCTTACCCACACAAAAGTATGTTCTAGGAAACAATTATAGGTGTTTATTTATTGTGAGAGTTTTGCGTTTGCAATCCCATTTTGTGGATACTATTAATTAATTAAATATGCAATACTACATAGCAAGTCTATAATTTTCAGTTCTACTAAAGTGGATAAGGAAGTACAGTTTGGTCATCGATTACTGTTACATGTTGGTAGAAAGATCAGAGTAAATGGGAATATATTAGAGATTTTATGACATTCAATTTTTTTTAATAAAAAGATGAAAAAAATACACATGTAGTGGGAATAGTAAATGGTTTAAACCGTATACCAAACCATCTATTTTAGGACGGCTCGATTTTATTAAAAAAAAAACGAAAAACATAATTTTGGTTTATTCCAAAACTAGATCGAACTGTATTGTGACTACCGCAAGTCTCATCCTACCGACCTCGATACGTTTAGTCTGCATCATTCCTGCTCAACTGATGCGTACTAATACAAGTTGTAGTTCCCTTATATTGTCTACTCGCTGTAAAACTAATTTTAACGGCTAGACGGGTGTAAATTGAGTTTTAGAGTAATTTTTCCTTTGTTTAATTTTAATGCTAAATAATTTAATTTAAAAACTAAACATTAATAAAAATAAAATGTGATAAAGTAAAAGATAAGAAATAGAGAAAACAATCCAATTTAACATGGTGTTATCTCCTATTCTTCACGTGTACACAAATGCTTTTTTTTTTCCTGTTATTCTTCTTGTTCTTGTTCTTTTTTTTATATTAGTTTAATAGTTATTTTATGATCCAATTTTGTTCTGCTTTACAAATTAAATTATAATCCGGGCCTTCATTGGTTAAAGCCTAATATGTATCAAATCGAGTTGGGCCTAAATGTTTTAATTCAAAGTACTAGGCAAACTGATAAAATGACTTGCTTAGCGGCATGTGCAGGTTAAGGTTCGTAGGCACCATTCCCGCACCTCATCTTCATTAGCTTCCACCACAAAAGCTATTTTTTTTTTTAAATCTTTGAGGAAAGTGCCGTTTGATAGTCTAGTCTTTAGGTTTGAGGGTTTCAATGTATGTGCTATGTGGAGTAGTATTATTACTATCATTGATAAATGCGTTCAGATGCAGAAGGGCCTGAAGTGAGTGGTGTGGAGGGCATTATTACTATTATTTCATATGCATCTTGATCGGTCAAGCCCAAGCTTTATGCTTTTTTTTTTTTTTTTTTTGCCAGAGGTCAAGTGCAAGTTTACTGTTGTAATTTTCACAATCCTGGATAGTAAGATATTAGCCTGTTTTGTATTTTCTTTGTCCAACTTATATCTAATTTATGAGTTTAAATTCCTCTAAAATTAATTGTTTTGCATTTTTTTTTATAGATAATGGATTAATGTAACCTTTTTTTTTTTAAATTTTTTAAAGCTAAGTTCATATATAGTGAAAAGGTTGAATAGGCCACTAAGTTGCTGCTGTAATTACTTTGGTTTTTTGCCCTCTCGACACTCGCACTCGGATCAATACAAACAAGCATGCAATCGCATATGTACTAAAATTTGCCGCCTATCTCAAGCGATAATTCTTGTCAACATGGATCTCTCATTCGAGGTCATTACACACCCCAATCATGGTTTGGAACACCAACCTTAGCAAAAAAGTAAGCCAATTGTGGAAATTCATACATGTCATTAATAGAATGAGATGAAACGAGAATCAAGAAAAGTAATTATAATTACTGGAAAAAGGAAAAAAAATTACAATGGTAGTACAGTGAAAATAAATACTAAAAATCATCGTATCTGAGACACCACCATGAGCCCTTAACAAGTAAGACAGGTGATTTCTGACAAATTATATTAGATTCGTGATGTTCATCTGAAAAGGAACTGTTAACTCCGTCATCAACAAAGCCTTGTGCGTGTCAAAAACATATCACGAGAAGATACCAACCGGTCACTGATGCCATACTTGGAGAAAGAGGTCTTTGTTCCACTGATGCCATATTTAGCCAGCCATTTAAGGACTTAAGGCACCCTCTTAGTCTATATCATACCTACTCAGCCATACACTGCGCTTGTTTTATTTGTAATGTGCAATGTGCATGGACAAAAGTCACATAACATTGTTAATCAAACACTTTCTGACGAATTGAGAGAGAGATCATGTCCACATCTCAACCCTTCATATCAACTGCCAAGAGTCCTGTTCATTACCAGCCTATGCCAAATTAAGGCTATAGATATTTCCCTTTGTGGCAAAAAAAAATTTGATCCAGGCTACAGCTGCCCGAAACAAATGAGATATGGCTCAAGGAACTATGTTTCAATCATTAAAATCCTTGCCAACCTAAATCACTCCAAAATTGTGAACATGCACCATAATGTGGCCTCATACTCATGCTCATACATCATTAAGAATTAACAAATGTACATATGACTCATTCTCTTGTAAATGCCACACTGAAGTGGTAAGCATATTTTATGACATCTGGCTCAAGGAACTATGTTTCATTCATTAAAATCCTTACCAACTTAAATCATTCTAAAATTATGAACATGCACCGTAATATGGCCTCATACTCATGCTCATACATCATACTGAAAAATCTGTAAAAACTAACAATTATACCTATAACCTATTCTCTTGTAAATGCCACGCTGAAGTGGTAAGCATAATTTATCTTGTTTTAATAAGTTCTACCTAAGTTGTAACAAGAACCTAAAATACAAGCATCTAGACTAATGTGGCATGTTCTTTGGCAGATTCCGAATGACATTATTGTTCATTCCAAGTTTAGTCCTCATAGCCTCCACCCCGGAACGATTCATCTCCTTCAACACCTTCATAGCTCTGACCCTTGCCATCCTCATCCACAAAAGAAATAGATATAACCTACAGATATCCATCAAACAATTAATTCTAAGGTTCAATTGTTTTACAATAACATAAGGATAACAAATTAGTATAACAAAACTAGTAGTAACCATACCTACCTATAATCCTCCTCCGACGTATGCATCCTTCGATTGCCTCGACCAATACTTTATGGACCAACTTGACCATTCGGATTTCTTCTAGCTCTCCTTGTTATTGTTCTTTGGATGTATCTAAATATCCTCACAAATCCGTAAATAACATGGCTAGCAGCCAATGAGCAAATCAAGAAGTAAAGCAACTGCCCCCCAAATTGTGAATCAGAACGTAGACCAAAACCATGAGAATGGTCGAAATGAATATCATCTACCGATGCAATGATCAAATAAGCCCACATGTTTGCGTAGAGTGCAACCCATGTGATAATCCTAAGCAACCATACAGAAAGTGTGTTTCGTAGTGGCAATCCACTAATTACAGCCAGGATGACAAACGTTGTTGTGCCAAGACACATTAGGTTGTATCTCTTAAAATCACGAGCATAAGATGCATCCCAATCTTCTGTAACAATAGAAGGTAACTACATGCGAGCAGTGAACGTGAAACCTCCAATGAGTATGGCTATGACAACCAATGTGTGCAAGCTTTCCTCTAGCTCTTTTTCCAATTTCTCTTTCTTTTCCTTTTCATCCGAGGTTGACAAATTATGGGGACTCGTATTTGGATGCTCGGTGCGGAATCTTGATCCATTTCTTGAAATTGCTTCCAACCCATTGATTTGTTGGAAACAATTTGCCAGCTCGATATTCTTTAAATCCTTCTTTCCTTTTGAGAGACAAATATCCCATGCAGTAAACCCATAAATGTTGACTGCATTCATGTCAACTTTTTTATATTCTTCAAGCAAAAAATTTACGATCTTTGCCCGACTCTGCACCATTGCTAAATGGAGTATCGTGAATCCCTCTTCATCTTTTATGTTTGCGACCTTAGTATCATTTGGAATAATTTCCAAGAGATATTTTAAGGTGTCCACCTTGTTATTTTGGACACAGAGGTGTAATATGATGGACACTCCTACGAGTGCTGCAGAAGCATGAGGTCGAGCCTTGACCAACTCTCTTAGTATCTCGGTGTGGCCTTTGATTGCGGCTATGTGGAGTGGGTTTCTTCCTTCCCAATCCTTGACGGCGCATATTTCTGGATCCACCATTAACAACTCCTTTGCTACCAAAATATGCCCGTGAGCTACAAAAATATGGAGTGGAGTCATGTTTCTAGAGTCCAACTCCTTTGCCATTGCCAGCATGCGAGTTAGGACTTCTTTTGTGAAGTCCAAATTTCCGAACATTGCGGAAATGTGCAATGGCGTGTCTTTGGAGCACATGGCAATGCACCTTTCTAAAATAAATTGGTCTTGTTGGAGTAATAGCAACAGAGTTGCTACACTCCCTTCTTTAGCTGCCTGGATTAATTGGTCTTCCATATAATGTGTTTTTTTTTTTTTTCTGGTGTTATTAAAGAAAAAAGAAGCAGAAAATATTGCAATGTGAGGACTAGAGTTTAAGTTTCTAATAGCACACGTAAAGAAAAAGGAAGAAGAAAATATTGCAATGTGAGGACTACAGTTTAAGTCTCTAACAGCATGTATATATAACGATCACAAAAGTTTCCTACATTCCATAATGACGAAAGCGCTTACGTCTTCTTACATCTTAATTACTGTGGATGTGGTTTGACAACGATAGATAGGATAACATCGGACCACAACCTATGGCTTCAGACAGAAAAATCTCAAGCCACAGGTCTAATTCCAAACGTTAATGTGGCTTTTTTACCTCTCTTTTTCTATCTAAAATTAACATTGCCCACGCCCACTGTAGGAGCCAGAATACCATGGAAGAGGAGTATCTTCTTGGACCTAATTTAATTAGTCTCTGTCATGGTTGCATCCAATGTGTCTATTTGTTTATAGCTTTAGAATATATCTTCTTATTTAAGGGTTGGTTTGTATTGTTTGATTTTTATTTGTATTTTATTTATATCTGATTTGCATTTATATTTTATATGTATTTGTTTAATTTATGAGTAAAAATATCTGTTTTTCATCTCGATCTATTTTTTAACAAATATCTATTTAAAAACTATAAAAAAATATGTCAAATGACCAAATAAATGAAACAAACAGACTTCGATATCGATAACATATTTTCTTTTGAAAAAGTGTACATAAAAAAAAAGATACATTAGTTTGAATTCTCGAACTCCTCTTTTCTTCCCAAAACATGTTGAAAGGACTTTAATGAGAATGATTTTACTTAAGATGGTTCGTCATATCGTAAAAAAACTCATGTTGTAGTATACTCCAAAGCACCAGAATTGACATGTGCTATTGAGAAGGAATTAGGTGCTTTTATTTCAATTTGTATCAAAGGTAGAATTTATTTATTATATTAACATTTAAAATTATTTAAAACTAATTTAAATAAATTCCATATTTTAAATTTCAAAAACCATTGAAAAAAAATTTGTTAGAAACAACAAAAAAAAATGAACAAACTATGAAAACAAAATCTAATTAAAGGCACATAGAGGCATATGACACAACATGAGAATAAATAAGCTAGCATGCGAATAGCAAAACAGGCATTCGATATGGCATGAAGATGCCATGCGGATGTCACATGGATGGCACACGAATGGCACACGGATAGCAGGCAAATGGCATGCAACATGAGTCAAATGTTATTTTTTCATTTTTTTTTTATTTAGATACTCTTAAAGCTAGATGGATCTAGCCATGTGTCAAACCCAACAAATTGGGTTCCTACGAGCATATTTTGTTAGCGAAGGAACTGCTAATGGTGAATCCAGAAATATGCACCGCTATGGATTAGGAAGGAAAGAACCCACTCCATGTAGTTGCAATTAAAGGATACATGGTGATATTGAAAGAGTTTATCAATGCTCAACCTCACGTTGCTATGGCATTCGTTGGAGCATCCTCGATATTACACCTCTTTTTCCAAAATAACAAGGTTGACACCATTAAGTATCTTTCAGAATTTATTCAAAATGATACCGAGTTTGTAAACATCAAGGTCGAGGAGGGATTTACGATACTACATTCAGTAGTGGTGCAAAGTCAGACAGAGATAGTAAAGTTTTTACTTAAAGAGTATTAAAAGAAATTGGTGTCGATGTAGTCAACATTTATAGGTTTACTGCATGGGATCTTTGTTTGGCAAAAGACATGAAGGACTTAAAAAATATAGAGGTAGCAAATTGCTTTCAAAAGAACAATGGGTTGGAAACATTTTCAAGAAGTGGACCACCTCTTCTTCTAGGATCAATGGGTTGAATAAATTTATCATCAGTATCATAAATGGCATGGATGAGTCATTTATAATATATATATATATATATATATATAACTTAGTTGAATATTAACTTAAAAAAATACCTCCACCTCTTTTCACCGAATATTAAGACCATCACTTCCTCTAGGCTAACATCAATACCTTCCCATCTCTTCACTCTTCTCTTCTTATATTTGTTAGAGAATAATTTAAAATTTGTTTTCAACAGTCTTTTACTTTTTTTTTAATAATAAAACCACCTTTATTAAAACATGAAAGCTGTTCAAAGTCTTTTACTTTTAGTTAGTGGGATATTACGTCAGTGGGATACAGCTCTTATTAGTTGCATTATTTTCTACTTAAGACTATGGTCTTTTATGTTAGTGGGATATTACGTCAGTTAGATACTGGTCTTTTCAGTTGCATTATTTTCTTCTTATGACAGTGGTCCTTTTCGTTTGAGGGCGTCAGTGGAAGAGTGCTTTTTTAGCTGCATTATTTTCTACTTAAGACAATGGTCTTTTATGTTAGTGGGCATTAATGGAATAGTGCTCTTTTCAGTTGCATTATTTTCTACTTAAAGATCTCTATGTTTGTCACTTTATAAGCCTATAAATTGATAGGATATTTCAATATTTTACATTGCAATTATCTTTACACTTCGTAACACATCAATTTTTTGCATTGCATTTAAATTCACTATCTATTCTCTCCAACATCAATGCTCTTTTCTTCTTCTTCTTCTTCTTTATCACAACTTAAAAAAAATGTTATATGGAAAACCAATAAATCTAGGCAGCTAAAGAAGGGAGTGTAGCAACTCTATTGCTATTATTCCAATAAGACCAGTTCATTCTAGAAAGGTGCATTTCCACATGCTATAAAGACATGCCATTGCACATTTCCGCGATGTTCAGAAATTGGAACTTCACAAAAGAAGTCCTAACTCGCATGCCAACAATGGCAAAGAGTTGGACTCTAGAAACATGACTCCACTTCATATTGCTGTAGCTCATGGGCATATTTAGTAGCGAAGGAGTTGTTAAAAGTGAATCCAGAAATATGCACCACCAAGGATTGGGAAGGAAGAAACTCACTTTCCGTAGCCACAATCAAAAGCCGCACTAAGAAAATGAAAGAGTTGGTCAAGGCTCGACCTCATTCGTTTGTAGCATTTGTAGGAGCTTCTACCATATTATGCCTCTGCGTCAAAAATAACAAGGTTGACACCAAAGAATATCTTTTCGAAGATATTCCAAATGATACTGAGGTTGCAAACATAAAGGATGAAGAAGGATTCACGACACTACATTTAGCAGTGGTGCAGAGTCAAACGAACATTGTAAAATTTTTTCGTGAAGAATATAGAAACGTTGATGTGAATACGGTCAACTTTTATGGTTTTACTACATGATATATTTGTCTGGCAAAAGGAACGAAGGACTTAAAGAATATAGAGGTGGTAAATTGCTTCAAAAAAACAATGGATTGGAAGCATTTTAAAGAAATGGATCAAGATTTCGCATGAAGCATACCAATATGAGTCCACGTGAAGAGGAAATGAAAGAGAAAATGGAAAAAGGGCTAGAGAAAAGTTTGAACACATTAGTTGTTATAGCCACACTCATTACAGCTTTTACGTTTGCTACTTGTATGTAGTTACCTGCTATAGTTGCAAAAGATTGGGATGAATCTTATGCTCGTGACTTTAAGAGATATAACCTAGTGTGTTTTAGCACAACAACATTTGTTATCCTAGTTGTAATCAATGGATTACCACAAAGAAACTGACTTTTTGCATGGTTGCTTAAGATTATTACGTGGGTTGCGCTCTATGCAAATGTGTGGGCTTATTTGATTATTGCAACGGTAGATTATGTTCATTTTGATTGTGTACATGGTTTTTATGTATGTTCTTATTCGCAATTTAGGGGGTGGTTTCTTCACTTCCTAATTTGTTCATTGGCTACTAGCTATGTTATTTATGGACTTATGAGGATGTTTAGATAGTCCAAAGAACAATAACAAGGAGAGCTAGAAGAAATTTGAATGGTTAAGATGGTGCATAAAGTATTGGCTGAGGCAAATGAAGGATGCATAAGTGGGAGGAAGATTATAGGTAGATATGGTTCCTACTAGTTTTGTTATCCTTATGTTATTGTAAAACAATTAAACCTTAAAATAAGAAGCCGAGCTAGAGGACTTCGATGATTATAGTAGCAGATTTTTTCTCAATGAAGAACTTTTGTTTAATTAATGGTATGATAGATATCTACAACTTATGTCTATTTTTTTCGGTCATCATCTTCACTTATTACAATTATGTGGATGAGGATGGCAAGCAACTAGCTGCTGTAGTTGATATGGTAGAAAATGCAGAATTTGTGGGTTCAAAGCTAAAACCCTGTGACGATATTACTAAAGCATTCACTAATTTGAATTCTCAAACTCCTCTTTTCTTCCCAAAACATGTTGAAAGGACTTTAATGAGAATGATTTTGCTTAAGATGGTTCCTCATATCTTTAAGAAGCCGATGTTGCAGCATTCTCTAAAGCACTAGAATTGACATGTGCTATAAAGAAGGAATTGGGTGCTTTAGTTTCAATTTGTATCAAAGGTAATTTTATTTATTGCATTTACATTTATAATTATTTAAAGCTAATATAAGTAAATTCCATAATTTAAATTTCAAAAACCATCGAAAAAAATATGAGTTAGAAATAACAAAAAAAAAAAAAAAAGAGTACAAACTATGGAAACAAAATCCAATTAAAGGCACATGGAGGCATATGACACAACATGAGAATAAATAGAAAAGCATGCGAAAAGCACGACACACATGCGGTATGGCATGACGATGGCACGCGAATGTCACACGGATGGCATGCTGATGGCACGCAAATGGCATGCAACATGAGACAAACGTATTTTTTTTTCTTTTCTTTTTATTTAGATCTTCTTTAAGCTAGATGGGTCTAACCATGTGTTAGACCCGACAAATTGGGTTCCCACGAGCATATTTTTTTAACGAAGGAGCTAGTAATGGCGAATCCAGAAATATGCACCACTATGGATTTGGAAGGAAAGAACCCACTCCATGTAGTTGCAATTAAAGGCTACACGGTGATATTGAAAGAGTTGATCAATGCTCAACCTCATGCTGCTATTGAACTCATTGGAGCGTCTTCGATATTACACCTCTTTGTCCAAAATAACAAGGTAGACACCACAGAGTATCTTTTAGAATTTATTCCAAGTGATACCAAGCTTGTAAACATCAAGGACGATGAGGGATTTACGATACTACATTTAGTAGTGGTGCAAAGTTAGACAAAGATAACAAAGTTTTTGCTTAAAGAGTATTAATAAAAAATTGGCATCAACGTAGTCAACCTTTATAGGTTTATAGCATTGGATCTTTGTCTAGCAAAAAGCATGAAGGACTTAAAAAATATAGAGGTGGAAAATTGCTTCCAAAAGAACAATGGGTTGGAAACATCTTCAAGAAGTGAACCACCTCTTCTTCTAAGAACAATTGGTTGAATGAATTTCTCATCAGTATCATAAATGGCATGGATGAGTCATTTATAATGTGTATATATATAATATAACTTAATTGAATATTAATTTAAAAAAAAATACCTCCACTTTTTTTCACCTAATATTAGGACCACCTCTTCTTCTAGGCCAACATCAATACCTTCCCATCTCTTCACTTTTCTCTTCTTATATTTGTTGGAGAATGATTTAGAGTTTGTTGTCAACTGTCTTTTCCTTTTTTTTTAATAATAAAATCACTTTTATTAAAACATGAAGGAGGGGTTAAACCCCGTGACAAGAACATAGGTTGTTCGCAGTCTTTTACTTTTAGTTAGCGGGATATTACGTCAGTAGGATACTGCTTTTATCAGTTGCATTATTTCCTGCTTAAGACAGTAGACTTTTACGTTAGTAGGACATTACATCAGTTAGATACTGGTCTTTTTCAGTTGCATTATTTTCTACTTAAAGTTCTCTATGTTTGTCACTTTATAAGCCTATAAATTGGCAGGATATTTCAATTTTTTGCATTGCAATTGTCTTTAGACTTCGTAACACATCAATTTTTTGCATTGCAATTATCTTTAGACTTCGTAACACATCAATTTTCTGCATTTAAATTCATTTTCTTTTCTCTCCAACATCAGTGCTCTCTTCTTCTTCTTCTTCTTCATTTTTTTTCAATAAAACCAACAATATTTGCTTCTACTTTCCAGACAAGTTAAAAAAAATGTTATATGGAAAACAAATTAATCCAGGTAGCTAAAGAAGGGGTGTAGCAACTATATTGCTATTACTCTAACAAGACCAGTTTATTCTAGAAAGGTGCATTTCCATATGCTCCAAAGACACACCATTGCACATTTCTGCGATGTTTGGAAATTTGGACTTCACAAAAGAAGTCCTAACTCCCATGCCAATAGTAGCAAAGGAGTTGGACTCTAGAAACATGACTCCACTTCATATCATTGTAGTTCATGGGCATATTTTAGTAGCGAAGGAGTTGTTAAAAGTGAATCCAGAAATATGCGCCCCCAAGGATTGGGAAGGAAGAAACCCACTTTCCGTAGCCGCAATCAAAGGCCCCATCGAGAAAATAAAAGAGTTGGTCAAGGCTTGTCCTCATTCTTCTATAGCACTCGTAGGAACGTCTACCATATTACGCCTCTGTGTCAAAAATAACAAGGTTGACACCAAAGAATATCTTTCCGAAGTTATTCCAAATGATACTGAGGTCGCAAACATAAAGGATGAAGAAGGATTCATGACACTACATTTAGTAGTGGTGCAGAGTCAAACGAACATTGTAAAATTTTTTAGTGAAGAATATAGAAACGTTGATGTGAATACAGTCAACTTTTATGGTTTTACTGCGTAACATATTTGTCTGGCAAAAGGAACAAAGGACTTAAAGAATATAGATGTGGTAAATTTCTTCAAAAAAACAATGGGTTAGAAGCATTTTAAAGAAATGTATCAAGATTCTGCATGAAGCATACAAATACGAGTCCACGTGAAGAGGAAAAGAAAGAGAAAATGGAAAAAGGGCTAAAGAAAAGTTTGAACACATCGGTTGTTATAGCTACACTCATTACAACTTTCACGTTCGCTACTCGTATGTAGTTACCTGCTATAGTTGCAGAAGATTGCGATGAATCTTATGCTTTGGACTTCAAGAGATATAACCTAGTGTGTTTTAGCATAACAACATTTATCATCCTAGCTTTAATTAATGGATTACAACCAAGAAACTGACTTTTTGTATGGTTGCTTAATATTATCACGTGGGTTGCGCTCTACGCAAACGTGTGGGCTTATTTGATCATTACATCGGTAGATGATGTTCTTTTTTATTATGTACATGGTCTTTGTTTATGTTCTGATTCACAATTTTTGGGGGTAGTTTCTTTACATCCTAATTTGTTCATTGGCTACTGGCTATGTTATTTATGGACTTGTGAGGATATTTAGATACTCCAAAGAACAATAACAAGAAGAGCTAGAAGAAATTTTAATGGTTAAGATGGTGCATAAAGTATTGGCCGAAGCAAACGGAGGATGCATATGTGGGAAGAGGGTTATCGGTAGATATGGTTCCTACTAGTTTTGTTATCCTTTTTATATTGTAAAACAATCAAACCATATAAGAAGAAGAAGCCGAGCTCGAAGAGTTCTATGATTATAGCAGCAAATTTTTTCTCAATGAAGAACTTTTGTTTAATTAATGGTTTGATAGATATCTGTAGCTTATGTCTATTTTTCCTTTCATCATCTTCACTTATTACAGTTATGTGGATGAGGATGGCAAACAGCTAGCTGCTGTAGTTGATATGGTAGAAAATGCGGAATTTGTGGGTTCAAAGCTAAAACTCTGTGACGATATTACAAAAGCGTGCACTAGTTTGAATTCTCAAACTACTCTTCTCTTCCCAAAACATGCTGAGAAGACTTTAATGAGAATGATATTACTTAAGATGGTTCCTCATATCTTAAAAAAGCTGATGTTGCAGCATACTCTAAAGGACCAGAGTTGACATGTGCTATCAAGAAGGAATTGGGTGCTTTACTTTCAATTTGTATCAAAGGTAAAATTTATTTATTATATTAAGTAAATTCCATAATTTAAATTTCTAAAACCAACGAAAAAAAATGTGAGTTAGAAATAACCAAAAAAAAAAAAGTGCAGATTATGGAAACAAAATCCAATTAAAGGCACAGAGGCATATGACACAACATGAGAATAAATAGGCCAGCATGTGAACAACACGACATGTATACGGTATGGCATGAAGATGGCATGTGGATGTCATACGATGGCAAGCGAATGGCACACAAATGGCACGAAAATGGCATGCAACATGAGACAAATGTATTTTTTTCTTTTTTTTTTTTTTTTATTTACATCCTCTTGAAGCTAGATGGGCCTAGCCATATGTCAAACCCGACAAATTAGGTTCCCAGGGGGCCATTTTGTTAACGAAGGAGCTACTAATGGTGAATGTAGAAATATCCACCGCTATGGATTGAGAAGGAAAGAACCCACTCCATGTAGTTGCAATTAAGGCTAACATGATAAATTGAAGAGTTGATCATGCCCAACCTCATGCTGCTATAGCATTCGTTGAGCGTCCTTGATATTACACCTCTTTATTTTGTCCAAAATAACAGGTAGACCCATAGAGTATCTTTAAGAATTTGTTCCACATGATACTAAGTTTGTAAACATCAAGACAAGAGGGATTTTACGATACACATTTAGTAGTGGGGTGAAGTTTTGAGAGAGATCGTAAAGTTTTTGCTTAAATAATATTAAAAAAAATTGACATGAATGTGGTCATCCTTTATTGATATACTGCATGGGATCTTTGTCTGGAAAAAGGCATGAAGGACTTAAAAAATCTAGAGGCACAAATTGCTTAAAAAAGAACAATAGGTTGGAAACATCTTCAAGAAGTGGACCACTCTTCTTCTAAGAACATTGGTTGAATGAATTTCTTATCCGTATCATAAATGGCATGGATGAGTCATTTATAATATATATATATATATATATATATACTAATAGAATATTAACTTTTTAAAAAATACCTCATCTCTTTTCACCTAATATTAGGACCACCCCTCTTCTTCTCGTTAATATCAAGACCTTCCCATCTCTTCACTCTTCTCTTCTTATATTTGTTGGAGAATGATTTCAAGTTTGTTGTCAATAGTCTTTTGCTTTTTTTTTTTTAATAAAACCACTTTTATTAAAACATGAAAGAGGGGTTAAACCCCATGACAAGAATATAGGCTGTTCGCAGTCTTTTACTTTTGTTAGTGGGATATTACGTCAATTGGATACTGCTCTTATTAGTTGCATTATTTCCTGCTTAAGACAGTGGTGTTTTACGTAGTGGGATATTACATTAGTTAGATATTGGTCTTTTCAGTTGTATTATTTTCTTCTTAAGACAGTGATCTTTTACGTTTGTGGGCTTCAATGGAATAGTGCCTTTTCAGTTGCACTATTTTCTACTTAAGACAGTAGTCTTATACATTAGTGAGCATCAGTGGAATAGTGCTCTTTTTAGTTGCATTATTTTCTACTTAAAGTTCTCTATGTTTGTCACTTTATAAGCTTATAAATGGGCAGGATATTTCAATTTTTTGCATTGCAATTATCTTCAGATGTCGTAACACCTCAATATTTTGCATTGCATTTCAATTCATTTTCTATTCTCTCCAACATCAATGCTCTCTTCTTCTTCTTCTTCTTCTTCTTTTCTTTTTCAATAACACCAACAATATTTTCTTCTTTTTTCCAAACAAGTTAAAAAAAAAGTTATATGGAAAACTAATTAATCCAAGCAGCTAAAGAAGGGAATGTAGCAACTCTATTGCTATTGCTCCAACAAGACCAGTTTATTCTAGAAAGGAGCATTTGCACATGCTCCAAAGACACGCCATTGCACCTTTCTGCGATGTTCGGAAATTTGACTTCACAAAAGAACTTCTAACTCTCATGACAACAATGGCAAAGGAGTTGGACTCTAGAAACATGACTCCATTTCATATTGCTGTAGCTCACGAGCATATTTTCGTAGTGAAGGAGTTGTTAAAAGTGAATACAGAAATATGCTCCACTAAGGATTGGGAAGGAAGAAACCCACTTCACGTAGCCGCAATCAAAGGCTACACCGAGATACTGAAAGAGTTGGTCAAGGCTCAACCTCATGCTTTTGCAGCACTCGTAGGAGCATCCACCATATTACACCTCTATGTCCACAATAACAAGGTTGATACCATAGCATATCTTTTTGATGTTATTCGAAATTATACCGGGGTCGTAAACATAAAGGACGAAGAAGGATTCATGATACTACATTTAGCAGTGGTGTAGAGTCAAACAGACATTGTAAAATCTTTACTTGAAGGATATAGAAATGTAGACGTGAATACAGTCAGCTTTTATGGTTTTACTGCATGAGATATTTATCTGGCAAAAGGAACAAAGTACTTAAGGAATTTAGAGGTGGTAAATTGCCAAAAAAAAAAAAAAAATGGGATGGAAGCATTTTCAAGAAATGTATCAAGATTTTGCATCAAGCATACGAATACGAGTCCATGTAAAGAGGAAAAGAAAGAGAAAATGGAGAAAGGGCTAAAGAAAAGTTTGAACATGTTGGTTCTTATAGCCACACTCATTACAGCTTTCACGTTCGCCACTCAAATGTAGTTACTTGCTATAGTTACATAAGATTGGGATGAATCTTATGCTCGTGAATTTATGAGATATAACCTAGTGTGTTTTAGCACAACAACGTTTGTTATCCTAGCTATAATCAATGGATTACCTCTGAGAAACTGACATTTTGTTTGGTTGCTTAAGATTGTCACATGGGTTGCGCTCTACATAAATGTGTGTGCTTGTTTGATTATTGCATCAGTAGATGGTGTTCATTGTGATTGTGTACATGGTTTTTGTCTATGTTCTGATTCATAATTTGGGGGGTGGTTTCTTTACTTCCTAATTTGTTCATTGGCTACTAACTCTATTATTTGTGGACTTGTGAGGAAATTTAGATAGTCCAAAGAATAATAACAAGGAGAGCTAGAAGAAATTTGAATGGTCAAGATGGTGCATAAAGTATTGGCTCAGGCAAACGAAGGATGCATATGTGGGTGGATGGTTATTGGTAGATATGGTTCCTACTAGTTTTTTTATCCTTTTTATATTGTAAAACAATTAAACCTTAGAGTAAGAAAAAGAAGCCTAGCTAGAAGACTTCTATGAATATAGTAGTAGAATTGATCTTAATCAAGAACTTTTGTTTAATTAATAGTTTGATCGATACCTGTAGCTTATATCTATTTTTTTCGTTCATCATCTTCACTTATTACAGTTAGGTAGATGAGGATGGCAAACAGCTAGCTACTGTAGTTGATATGTTAGAAAATGCGGAATTTGTGGGTTCAAAGCTAAAACCCTGTGACATTTTTACAAAAGCATGCACTAGTTTGAATTCTGAAACTCCTCTTTTCTTCCCAAAACATGCTGAAAGGACTTTAATGAGAATGATTTTACTTACGATGGTTCCTCATTTCTTAAAAAAGTTGATGTTACAGCATACTCTAAAGCACCAGAATTGACATGTGCTATCGAGAAGGAATTGGGTGCTTTAGTTTCAATTTGTATCAAAGGTATAATTTATTTATTATATTTACATTTAAATTATTTAAAACTAATTTAAGTAAATTCCATAATTTAAATTTCAAAAACCATCCAAAAAAATATGAGTTGGAAATAACAAAAAAAAATGTAGAAACTATGGAAACAAAATCCAATTAAAGGCACGTAAAGGCATATGACACGACATAAGAATAAATAAGCCAGCATACGAACAGCACAGCACTCATACGGTATGGCATAAGGATGGCATGCGGATGTCATACGGATGGCACACAATGGCACGCAAATGACATGCAACATGAGTTAAATGTATTTTTTTTCTTTTTCTTTTTAGATCCTCTTGACACTAGATGGATCTAACTATGAGTCAGACCCGACAAATTAGGTTCCTACGGGCATAATTTGTTAGCGAGGGAGCTGCTAATGGTGAATCCAGAAATATGCACCACAATGGATTAGGAAGGAGAGAACCTACTCCATGTAGTTGCAATCAAAGGCTCCACGGTGATATTAGAACAGTTGATCAATGCTCAACCTCGTGCTGCTATAGCACTCGTTGGAGCGTCCTCGATATTACACCTCTTTGTCCAAAATAGCAAGGTAGACACCATAAAGTATCTTTCAAAATTTATTTCAAATGCACCGAGTGTGTAAACATCAAGGACGGGGAGGGATTTACGATGCTACATTTAGCAGTTACGCCATGTAGTTGCAATCAAAGGCTCCACGGTGATATTAAAAGAGTTTATCAATGATATGTATCTATATTTTATATGCATTTGTTCAGTTTAGGAGTAAAAATGTCTGATTTTCATCTCGATCTATTTCCTAACAAATATCTATTGAAAAACGATAAAAATAATATGTCAAAATGACCAAACATATGAAACAAAAGAGACTTCGGTATCGATAACATTTTTTCTTTTGAAAATAGTGTACATAAAAAAATACAAAAAATTTGTTTATTTAACATTTTAATCACTACTCATATTCCATAAAGTTTTAGATTTCCATATTGCATTTAGATGTTCTTCATTTTTGTTTAATTTACAGATTAATGAGTATGATTATTTAGAATCTTAAATATATAAAATAACAATATGATATTATCTTCACTCTTATAATTTTATTTATTAATTACTGATAATGTCCATATTGCAATAAAGTAAATGAAGATGAGCCGTTTGATGTGAATATATATATATATATATGCTTAAGTTATTGTTTTGATATTATTTCAATTACATCTGAAGGGCCTTATCATTACATCACATCACTTGCAGTGTGAGGACAGGGTTTGAGTTTCCAACCGCACGCATTTAAAGCTATCATAAAAATTTATGATGTTGCTTCCTATTCGATAATCACGAAAGCGTTTTCATCTTTTTACATCTTAATACAGACCTGACGACGGACTAGTACAGGCAAGTATAAATAGAAATGACAAAGAAGTTACTTTAAATTAGCTTCTTCGGTTGTACTAGATGCAGACCCCAGACCGCACAAAAATGGAAAAATAGTTAATTACATTTTTTGTATGTAATGTGTAAAAGGTAAATATTAATTATATTGTATTATTAAATTATGAATGATAGATATTTTAAAAACTACTTACATCTCTTTCACTTGTTAAAATATGAATAAACATGTTGGTGCATATTAATTATTAAATATTTTTCTTGCAGAATCTCTCTTCGTTTAAATGCAAGTGTCTACATTAAATTAAGTTGGATTACAATTTTTCCCTTCATTTGATGAAAATTT
Source organism: Combretum micranthum (assembly GCA_024138025.1). Classification (NCBI taxonomy): domain Eukaryota; kingdom Viridiplantae; phylum Streptophyta; class Magnoliopsida; order Myrtales; family Combretaceae; genus Combretum; species Combretum micranthum. Next base: position 164,210 of record JAMXBD010002531.1, read on the forward strand.
ATTTCATTTTGTCTTTTGATATACAGATGAAGTTCATACAAAATTACATAATATATAAACATACATATATTTTAATAGGTGGAGTGGAATCAAATCAATATTACAACGGAGTGATTAGATGAAACAAAGTCTTTTTTCGAATGATTTCAGTTTGTAAAATTGTATTATTACTACATTTCGTGCAAGTTTATCAAATTTCACTAAATATACTGATAACTATAGTAATATATATAATAAAACTTTCATTAGCTTCTGTAATTACAACCAATTTTTCGATATTCTTAGCTCATAGGCTTGCGGGATGACTCAGTTCAACGTATGACTTACTCTCAATTCAAATGCAATCTTTTTACTTTTACTGTATGTGATATTTGGGTCTGCTGCAATAATTACATAAATACCACTAGAGATCAGTGCCCGGTTGAACCGGTCTTGAACCGTGCCTATGTCTAAATACCGCTATATAAACATGCAATACTTATTTCCACGAATATCACATGTTTAACATACAACACTCAACTTTTTATGAATCTCATAATTGTTATATGCGATATAATAACGTACAAACATTTCTATGACGCATCTAGTGGCTGAGATTTTCTTATTAAAATGAGAATCTCATCTTTTAAATATGTTTTGGCATTAGTGTTTTAATAATCAAAATCATATAATTTTTTTTTTTAAAAGCAATCATAGACACATGTGTTATTCATTATTATTTTGTTATGTAATTCAATTTTAATAACCATCTTTTGAGTGTTTGACAGAGAATTTACACATTTTGGATTAAATAGTGTTTACAATTAAAAATCTAAGCTGCCCTCCAAGCTTGTCATGAACTTGTCTTTAGTATCGATTCCTTTGTGACCATAATCACTTTGAAAAAAGGATGTATGATTTAATTATGCTCATATATAAGATAGCGTGTGTAGTTGCATAGTTGATGTTAATGTTTATCAAGAATGGTCAATATTTATTTGATAATTATATTGCAGTCTTAAAATGATTGTATTAGTATATTTAATTTATATAAAATGATTCCTGTAAGTGGAATAGTTGATGTTGAAAACTAACAAGAATAGTCAATATGATTCAATGCTTTATTCACCATCATTAGCTAAGGTGTCTCACTTAAAGTGAATGACTATTGTATGTTTCTTAATGAAATGTTAGTGTAGAAGAGCTCGCCATATACAATTCTTTATAAATCACTAATTACATTGACATAAAGCAAGTCATGGTCTAAATTGTTATATCTTTGCACTTGTATCCATGTCTTATTAATATAATATTTTTTACCTAATTATCTAATTTTCTCTTATTTAAATACGACAATAGAGAAAGTACCTTTTTGTGACTTGACCTTTGACAAAAAATGTAATGAACCATTTAAACTTTAAAACAATCAATTTGATACTCAATCCAAGTTTTCGTGTACTTTTACACTACCTAAGGCAACTCTATTACTTCCATTTGCTAAGTTGGCACCCTCATCTAGTTCAAGGTTTACATGTGTGTGGGTCATCATGAAAATATAAATCTAACTTTTTTTCCTTTCTTTAGAGAGATCATCAATATAAGAAAATCAAGATGACCAAAAGTAAAAAAGGAGGGGAAAAAGAACAAAAAGTTGTTTTTTGTGTGGTGTGTGTGTAGGGGGAGGGGGTAGGGTGGGTTGCTGGTAAGGGTAGTGGGTGGGGAAAGGGGGTGGTGGTGTTGGTGGTTAGAGTAGAGGGTCACATTAGTAAAAAAGGAGGAAGAGGGAAAAAGGAAAAAAGTGGAAAGTGCACTTAACGTTCGAATACCACTAAGTATTCACTATTTTTTATTGTTTAATATGAAAATCTTAAAAAAAATAAAAATAAAAAGTATAAGTAAAAAAAACCAAAAAATAGGATAGAAAACCCTAATCTAAATCTATATTCATACGCATATTTCATCAACTATAAGAGATTAAGGGAACTTTTTTCATTCGAATTCACCAAGAGTAGATATTCAACGAAATTTCTTCTCTAGGCTAGTTGAAACCGACCCTAAATTTCCTTTTAGAAGTTTTGATGAATTAGTACAAACCAAAAGAAATTAGCATATCTAAGATCCTAGGTAATTATAGTTCAAGAAAATGATAAGCTTTTGAAAAGTTTGGATTTTTTTTTTCGAGTTAAATAGGAAATAAAAGGAGTGTGCAATTCAAACAAGCACTACGGTTGATAAGCAAGTTGTGATGAAGAAGAAGAAGAAGAAGAAAAAAAAAAGAAGTCTTATTATGTTAAAGGTGAAGAATCTCATGGTATCATGAATTACAACCTAGAATCTTTAAAGATGATAGTCAAGCAAGCTAGTTGGCAACCAATATAAGTTCTAATAGTTTGGATTGATTTTGAAAAAATCGATTTCAAATATTAGTCTTTTCTAACTCTAATCGAAGCAAAACAAAAAAGATGTACAGGTTTGAATGTTCATTGGAGTTCAAGAGAGAGAAAGATAGGTTTTTCTTCTCTTTTTTTTTTTTTTAATTACTTTTTCTCCTCTTATGGAATTCTTTTGAATTTCTCAAATCAAGTACTTTTTTATTATATACGTCACGTGCCTTGTGACTATTGGCTAGAACATCTACATAAGCGAATTGAGTTAATCAAGATAGTATTGGTGTACTCGAAAACTTCAATTGGGTATTAAAAATCACAATACATATACAAGACAAGAAGAGAGAGAAACTATTATTAAAATCTATATCATTAAGGCCTCTATTTCTTAAAGATTTAAGAAAGTGACTTTCTCAAAATATTTGATCTCTCCTTCATCATTATCACCATTTACACATCATTTTGGCAATGAAGTAAAAAAAGTGATACCATTACTTTTACCATATAGAAGGTTGAGTTTTCTTAAACTATTACCATATAGAAGAAAATTATTACACCAATCTAGCATTATTTGCCATGAGAGATACCATTACTACATAGTAAAAGTGCATAGAGTAATTAAATCAATTCAAATCTAGAACCATTTTGTTAAGGGAAAAATATTGGGGTGATGTGCATATTATCATGGTTGTTTGCACCATCCTAGATCCACGCTTTAAGATGAAAGCTGTTGCTTTTGTGTTCCCAACTGTTTATGGTGGGAGGGCTGTTGAGAAGGTAGAAAATGTTAGGAAATTTTTTTATGAGTTAGCTCAAAAGTATTAGACAAAGACTTAAGTCTCAATATAATAAGGATACGGGTGGTTCTCTTACAATGCCTTCAACAAGTGGTGATGGCCAAGCAAATGCAAAATCAAAATTAGTGCAATACTCAACTACCATCAGTACTGATCACCAAGTAAATGTAAAATCAAAGTTGGACCACTACTTGGAAGAGGCTGCATTGCCTTGGAGTAATGATTTTGATATTCTTGCATGGTGGAATTTGAATGGAATCAAGTACCCCACATTGCAAGCACTAGCTAGGGACATGTTAGCAATTCTTATGTCCATAGTTGCTTTTGAATCTGTATTTAATATAAGTGGACGTGTAATTAGCTCACATAGAAGCCGATTCCATCTAGACACAATAGAGGCATTGATGTTTACCCAAAATTGGACATCAAATTAAAATTAGGTAAGAAGTTTGATTACTTAAAGTTTATTTATGAATTTTTTTTATTACCTATATTTGCCGTTGTGTTTTAAGTATTATGTGATCTTTGTTCTTTTTTTGTAGGTTTTAACATAAGTAAGATAGAGGATGAGATGAAAAATTTGCATATTGTGAATAAAAAACAAGTAAGCAAACATAGAGCTTTTATAAAGCTATTGATTTTTCCTCTCTTCTATTACTTGATTACTATGTAATACATTTTTATTTTTGTTACTACTCGACTAGGTGGATTTTGGCTTGATGCTATTGGCTATTTGGTGACATCTTTGAAGTTTGAGACAGAAGTTGTATCTACTGAGAAGAAGGACAGCAATGGAATTTTGTTTGATTGTTTTCATGTGGAAATATTTTGGGACTACTCAATATCTTTGTTTTTCGTCTTTTCTTTTTGCTTACGGAAGCATTATACGTGGGTAATGCTTACTGTGCACTTTTATATGTTAGAGAACGAAGACCTTAAATCTGTCTATTTGAATGTGTTTTATGCAAGACTTTTAACCTTGCAAGACTTCTAGTATTTAATTTATTGATGCATTATATGTTAAATAAACATGTTGAATAAACATGTTTCAAAGGAGAGTGTTTCATGGTCTTTCTAAATGGACCATAGTTGGTATAATTTTAGAGAATCAAGATGTTAGCAATTTTTGCTAGCTTGCAGGATGAAGATATAGAGTTATAGACTCCTTTAAGGAACACATACAGGTTTAATATATCATATATTATATATGATGTTATATGCAGGATTAATATATGATATTATTATCTACAAGCATGTCAAGATCTCATTTATATTCTATGTATGTGAAAGTAAGTGGAAATGAAGTGTTTGCATCCTTTTTATGATGTTATTGTATAAAATTCATTCTTTTCATATAAATGTTTGAATCATTAATAACTTAAAACAAAATTCATTCTTTTGCTATTTTTTAAAGAAAAAAATTAAAAATCTTTGATTATCAGTGCGGGTCAGGTCGGTAAATGGGTTCTTTAAATCCCTATAGAGTCGGGCTTTGAGAATGATAAGAAAAACCCTATCGGGTTTTTCTCGGATTTTGGGACACCCATTAAAATAGGGTCAGGTTTGGGTTTTTAATGACCCATCTCAAACTCGCTTCGGTTGCATCCTAGTTAAGGGGTGTTAATAGGATAATGGAAAAAATGCATTCTAAAAAAAAAAAAATTAAAAGTCATAGGTTTTTTGAGAAGAAATTCAAAGAATACCACATCTAGAGTCCTATCTTGAAAATGTGTTTTCAAAATGTACTGTATTTGTGTTTTTAATGCATAATTTCATTAATTTCATTAAAGTATTAAAATGTTATTTTGAAGACATGATCTCGGAGGGAATTTCAAAACTTTTTTTTTTCTTAACATTCTAGATTGTTCCTTTAAATTTGCATTTTTTAAAAACTATTTTTGGGTCTTAATGTATTGATAATTTAATCATATTAAAAATGAATATAATCTATCTTTTTTTTATATATAGGTTGCTGCCCGTTTAACTTTTTAAGTAGATGAATCAGATTTTTAGAGCCACTCCACATATTTTTTTACCAATTGGAGCCCATACTAAAAATTTTCATTAAAATAGGCTTTCAATTAAAATAATTATCAAAATGTCTTTCCGAAATTGTATCTCGAATATGTAACTTTTGTTCATATTGAAATCACATGTTCATCATGCGAGTTTAGTCTAAATTATTTAAGTATAACTCACATATTAAACATGCAATTTCATAAATCATATTCCATTATGCAAATTCTTTGAAAATTGTTGGCCAGCAGATTACATGCTCAACACGCATTTTTCATAAACCAAACTCCCTCTTGTATTTTGTTAATTATTTTTTGTGGAAAGGATATACCCACCTTTCACTCCTCACTCCTCTACTTAGGCTAATTCTTAGTTAATTTAGATTATTTTATCTTCATGTATCTAGATATTTTAAGTAAATAACTATTATATGTATATTTGTGGTGTGTCATGTTGTATAGGTTTCGAGTTCACTTCCAAGGTTGGCATCTTAGCTTTGATTCTTCCTAGTACCTAGGAGAGGAAATTTTGGGGGTTGGTAGTTTGTTTACTAACACATCTTACTCTGTCCTATTCCACAAGTATAATTTTGCTAGAGTTTAATAAATGTTTTATTAAAAGTTATATATTATTAACGACGTACATATTACATATAATATATCAAAATTGTGATTTCAAGTATCTCTATCTAGTTTGTAATTTATTGAAGTATCATTAAGGCCTCCTAAAGTGTCAAAACCATTAAATAGTGATTTGATTGGTAACATACTATTTCACTTAATTTATACTTTCATTGAATTAATTCATTTGTATAGTAAATCTCTCAAGACGTACTCTATGGGTCGTTTTAACTAAATTTTGTGACCATATTGTAAAGTTGAGTAGAATTTAGGTACAATAGTCTCAGCCTTGAAGTAGTAGCTTGAGCTTACAATGTAATTCACAAGGTGATCGAAAGTACTTAGATCATCACATTACATAAAAACCTATGACTGCATTTGGTTATAAGGACTGGATAGGACAAAAATAACTGGAACAGTATAAGGAGTATTGGATAGAACAATTTCCTTATACCACATTTCGTATGCATGGTATTGAACAATAATTTTTCTGCTTTTCAATGTTTGGTATACACAAGTGCAGGACAAGACATCATATTTTGACCATTATACCCTTATATTGTAATATATTAATTTAATTAATTCATTTTATTGTTTAAGAAAGAAAAAATGGATGACTAAAGGTGGGGATAATTTTGAAAATTTTAAAATTGAAGTTGTTTGTCTTGTCTATTTGATTTTTATACCATGGAATATATGGGACAATTTTTTAAAGCTTGTTCTGTTCCTTAGGATTTTTTTTTTTGGGTGTAACGTAACAACTAATAAGATAAACCAAATAAGAGATTGGAAGTTTTATCCTGTCCTGTCTCATAAAATATCTGCAACCAAATGCAACCTATATCCAAAGCGTCAGGATATAATAATGCAAAATGCATTAGGAAATTATTTAAATAATTTAAGTTCTAAAAATAAATGAACGACTAACATGCTATTATTTATTATATCTTGTAAATGGAATAATGGTCTCTTTTAATAGTTTTAAAATGAAAAGGTTTTATGAAAATGAAAAAATGAGCTACGAAAATATATAAGTAATTTAAGGATTCGATACTAAATTCTCATTATTATGTTTTAAAAATGATAAAATTACTCTCATATATCACGCAATCAACATCAATATCATAATATAATAATATTATATTATTATTTACTTTTGATTTAAACCTTAAATATTTTTTGGGGATTCAAACATATTAGATAGTGATAAAATGTTGTGCAAAATTACTATTATTAATACATTTTTTTAATGCACTAACAAATACTTTAATTAATTCATTTTAAAAAATCATAATGGGTCATTAATTGACTATTACATATCATGGTTTATAAATAGTAAAATGATTATGTGTGTAAAAAATTTTATATTTGAAAAGGCTTTTGAATAAAAAATGCATTGAGAAATTATTCTAGCAATTTAAAAATTAAAGTGATAAATTTTTCTATCGAATTAATAAATGTAACAAATAAATGACGTAAATTACACTAAAATGATATCAACGTTTGTGGTAGGTTTATTCAAGGTATTAACATAGTAGTTAAAAATAGGAAGCAACATTTCATAAAGTAAATTAATTGAGATATCAAGCTTTAAAAATTCATTCAGCGTATCAATTCTTTATTTATTTATATTTTGTCAATTTTCAGTAATATTTCTTTGTGAAATGTTGCTTCATCCTTATAATAACTCGAAATGTTAATATCTTGTAATACAATTTATCCCAAATAAATGATAGAATATGAAATATACCAATTGTTGAAACCATGTTTTATGATAGATATGTCAATACACATTTGTTGTTGTAATATCTTTTGTTATTACATAATTGTCATTAGCTTGTGGTAATTATGTATGTAATTGATCCATATACACTTGCTATTACCTCATAAAAACATTTGTAACGCCCTAAGTTGTAGGTATTACAACTCACCACGTGTCCTTCTCTTTTAAAAACACGCTAAGGCTATTAAAACACTAAACCACAAATATATCAAATTTAATCATCAAAACTCGCAATTGGTTTACTTTAAAACATCTCATAAAAATAATCCTTAATAATCATGAACTAATAAAAATCTAAAACAATGTATCATCGTAAATAAAACCTGACAAATTATTCTCATAAAATTTTCAACAACTAATAATAATCATAAAATCCATAAAGTTTTCCATATTTTTTCCACTAGATCCAACGCTTTAAATCTACAAGTCATCAACAGGATAGTCAAATCCACTATCACCACCCCCATGATCTATGTAGACATCATACCCAAGTAGATCATAAACAACTTCCTCTTCACCTATACCTGAAAAATTAAAAGAATGAGCGAAAACGCTCAGTACGCCATACCACAAATAAATACGCATGAACATGCCAATCATGTATCACATACATTCCTAGAACTAATGCAACATGCAGAAATTATTATCTTTAATTAGTGAAACAAACAGCATAGTTTAGAACCATATGCATCTGGTCCTAAACCCGGAGTAACTCATGACCCCGGTTCACAATCTTTATAAAATAGTTTATATATAGTATATTGATGTTGGGTACTCCCCACACATCGTTGCGTTTCTCCATACAGACCAGAACGACTTCTAATATATCGGAATCATTTCTCAATGCAACTCCACTAGGGATAGCGCCACACAAGGATCATCAGGGCACCTCGATAGTATCATACTTTGCGTGGTCTTTATTAATCAAAGCCATACACAACCAACACTCTTTTCAATTTATATGTCAGATAGGATTTAGTCAAATTATTTTCTATACCTACACGCACAAGCAGCAAACAAGGTAAGGTCGTACTTAGTATCGCTCCAACTCAAATCCACCAACAGAACTTCTTAAAGATCAAAACCCTAATCCAACAATTATCTTGAATCAGAATTAAATACGAAAACCTAAACCCTAATATTCAAAAATCTATATCAATAAGGATAACACACCTGCCTCCTCTTCCTCACAATTAAATACCACTTTCAACACTGTTCTTCCACAAATCCGTAACTATCACCACAATCCCTTCAACATACATATATTCCTCAATTAAACACTTTAACTACAATAACGAATAAATCTCATCGAACAACAAGATTAGATGAATTCTTGCATACCTAGAATTTGTAGATTTCAATGTGAAATAAGAACCCTAATCCACAATTCTCCTGAATTTCGATAATAAATTGAAATCATAAATCAATAATCCTCGAATCGTAGTAATTATAAAATCCCAAGAAAGATGTTACCTTTTTTCTTTAAATAAGAGTCTCCTAGATCTCCAAGCACTCTAGGGTTTCACCACAAATCTTGCTCTCTTTCAAATCCATTGAACAACTTGTATAAGATATATCGAATTAACAAGAATGATTGAAAAAGATTAGAGAAAGACCACTTACCTAGGGTTTCGCTGGGGGAAAAAGTGTAACAAGGTCATGGGGTTTGTGGTCTTATTTATAGAAGGAATTGGTTTTGGAAAAATGTAACCCCAGCTTAGGAAAAACGCTAGCATAGGCCGGCCAGTACGCCGGCAGCCTACATGATACGTCGGTGGCCTTCCTTACTACGTCAGTGGCCATCATGCCGGCGTAAGTCTAATTTCTTTAGCAAATTTACGAGACTTCAACGCCGAAGCTTAGGCCATTGTCCATAATGTTTAGGCCGGCGGCTTAGGAGTCAAAGCTGGCAGCTTAGTTGCCGGCCTAAGTCAAATTCGTCCAATCATTCGCCTATGACTTCCTCGTGACCAAAATCATCTGTTTAAAGACAAAAATACCCTTTTATATATTACTATTACAATTTTATCCTTCATTATGAATTATTTATTTATACTTTACAACATTCAAAAATAATGTATATTAAAAATAGAAACTAACATAAGAGTTACAAACCTCTCCCATTTTCATCTTAATTCGCTAGAATTTAATTTCATTATCTAAAGTGATCAATCTAATAAAAAGGAAGTGCCAACAATGAAAGTGGAAAAATAATTTCAAAAATTTTTTATTTATGGAATTAACCTTATGAGATAAATGGCTTACAATTTGAAGGGATTAATAAAATAAAATATATTGATGAAAATTAATTTTAATAGGTTTGATAAAAAAAAGAAGTGTATTCCTCTAATGTTACAGACTATGAGTTACGATGAGAGAATACCTAAATATTTTGGATTCATATTCAATGACTTATATATCCATTAGTCTCATTTCTGTAAAAAGATTCAACTTAACAACTTTCATACAATATATATTCACATATTAATCTTCTTCACTTTAGTACTATTTTTTTGTTATTTTTCTGTTAGCAAATAGCCTTTTTCATTTTAATTCTTTTTTGTATTTTCCAACAAATTATATTGCATCAAATGTTTAAGGAGTTATAAATCTTTTCCTTCTTCTTCTTTGATAAAAAAAGAGGTATAAGTACTGCTGCATAATCGTAGTTCAAGTGCATAGGGAATAGAATTTTGGCCAAAAAAAAAAAAAAAAAAGGAAGTAGAACAAAATAAAATATGATATGAATTTATCTTATCATTTTTTTATTTCAAATTGTGATATTAGCATATGGATTAAAGGATTGTCCACTTGTGTGTGTGTGTGTGTTTAGATGTAACAGAGCCTATAAATTTTGGGAGGCATTGATGCTGTTCCTATCTTTTTGTAGGTATGTTGTATATATTTGACATTGAGATAAAGATAAACCTATGTTGCATCAAACCAAAAAAATAATAAACAAATAAATGAACAAAGGGTAAAATATTAATAAAGTAAACAATAAACTAATTAAAATAGAATTAAAAAAATAAAAAACCAAAATAATTAAATCAATATGGTTAATAGGCATTGCCGCTTGCTTGAATTTAGTAAGAGCTAAACTTAAGGAAAGTGGGCTTGAGTCGTAGCCAGTGGATAAGTTTGCAAAACAAAAAAGGGCTAGTAGCTTGCCGGACGTGGGTCCAACATTGCCATTTTGATACTTAAGCGTCTGTTTGGATAGCTTTTTTTGATAGATATAAATATTTTTTTTTAAACTTTTTTTCTAATAAATTGTTTATCAAGAAATAGATACATATAAAAAACATTTGACAGTTCTCATGAAAAATTTAAATAAATCAAATATAGATAAAAAAAAAGATACAAATCAAATATATTTACATATTTCAAATATGTTGGAAATGGCTATCTATTGAATTTTGTATAATTAACGATGTTCATAAAATTTCGCATCTCTGGTACGTGGATTCGAGGAAATCTTAATCTAGGTGGAAGCTCATGCATATTCAATTAAAATAAATGTATCTGTTGGAATTGTGTAGAATAGGGCCGTATTACAAGGTTGGTAGCTCTGTGTTGACTATTTTCATCTTCAACGTTCCCTTGAAGTCTAACCGTATTACCCAGTTGTAATTTACTTTTCATTTTTTTCTTAGGCTCTTCTTTTTCAGCCTTTGAATTTTTTTTTTTTCAGGCCTTTTTTTTCTTAAGCCCTTTTTTTATTTGGTACCATAAACATTTTTTTTCCCCCTCTTGATCAAGTGTTGTTAGAACTTATCAAAAGTGTGGTAATTTCTATGGTCTCATCACAAAGACCACTTATAAATGTAATGGAACCAATCCCATTGGAACCAATCCCATTATGACTACCATGAGATCATAGAATTTTCGTGAAATAAGATTGTATTAAAAAGCCCATAATTTTATATTTAAAAGGCGAAAAAGTTAAGGTATTCACAGTTTAACTTATATTTTAGTCGTTTTGTCCTTAATATTCATATGTTTTTTTTTTTCTTCTTTCAACAATATTAGTTCTACGATTTGCATCTGCTATCTGCATGTTACATGCTTGTCGAGAAATACCACATCTTTTATTGACAAATCGGTATATTAACATACCATTACAAGACATATTCTTGGAGTCGTTAAGCCCAGTCATATTGCTATGTTGATGCCAGTCTTGCGAGAAGGCTGGATGGAGACGGAGTCCCCGCATCTCCTTCCTATCTGGAAAAAGGAAAGTAAATCTGGGAATGTGCATCTCTAAGAAGGAGTAACGGTTGCATCCTGCATGTGCTTGTGATCTAGGGTTCATGGAAGCTGAGACTAAGGAACTAAATGGAAGTGGAAAGTAGAGCACTAGTGGAACCGAAGCAATTACGAATGCTTCTGTCGTCTGGGAAATAAAAGAAATCAGGCTTGTGGTGAAGGGGCCGATGGGCCATGCAACGGATCGGGCTAAGCAACACTGGGCCGAATTAAATAAGAAATGCTAATGGGCTTAGTCTTTAGTAATTGCCAATAGCAGATTTATTATATCTCAATTAGCTATCAAATTTATAGAAAATGCATATAAATGCATGAACAATAGATAGTTGTCCATGAGTTAAATTAATTATAACGTGTACAAATGATCCCTCCAAAGGAGGTCAAATTCTATATTTTAAATTATTTTTGTTTTTGCTCTTGTTTTTGAACTCGCAGGGGTAGAAAGAGACATAGCAAATGAGAGCCTAGACAAATTACACGGTAAAGTGGGAGAGAAGAAAGGAAATCAATCACAAGAATAGGCGGCGTAGGGGTTCGCGGAGGTGGTGGCGGGGTTCGCGGAGGTGGTGGCTGGTTGCGTGGAGGAGGTGGCTGGGGGAGGCAAGGTGGTGGCGGGGCGTGTGAAAATGGAGATAACTTAGGTGGCAGGTGGATTCCTAGACAAGGCCATGAGGCACAAGGTGGCACCAACTTGATCAATATCCATTCTCTTCGGTGGATCTTTACATGCTTATTGTCGCTGTGGCTATGTTTTTTATATTAAGGGATTTGTATAAGCATGTTATTATACTAAGCATACTCTAGAGCATGTAAGTTAACATATGCATCTTTCTTTTCATGGCATATAACATATATATATATATATATTCTATCATATTAAAGTGGAGACAGAGATTAATGTTTTTTTTAAATAAATATATATATATATGTTTGTCGTGTAAAAATGTCTACCCTCCTACAATTTTAACAAATATAAATTATATAAAATTAATTACTAAAATATAAACGCAAAATCTTATAAAATAACTAGTTTGTTGTCTTTGTTTACGAAATTTGAAAGCTATAAGTCCCTAACTTCTGCTTCATGTTCTATGATTAGTTCAATTTAATGTTTGATTTCATTTCAGGTTCTTTTATATCATAACTAAGACTTGTTCCTATTACAAATTACTTCTTGTGTTATGCAACGATTTTCTTGGCAGCGGTTGAGAATCTTGTCTATTTTCATTTCTGGGTCATTTGCTTCGGACTAAAGAATTTTTGTGCAAAAATCTCAACTTTCATGTTCTGCAATTTTATAGGTTAAAAATTCTTTGGATTTTGTAATTTCATGTCTAAGCTTTTTAAGAAAGGTCAATGAATCAAGTTTTAATGTTATATGCATTGTAATTGGAAAAAAAAAAAAAAGAAGAAGGAAAATTCTTGTTTAGATGTTGGTTTTTTCTTGGGCCAGTTTTTTAATGTTCTTTAAACTTACCAGTTCGTCATTCTGTATTTGAAATTTATTATAGTCATCACATAGTACGAGCACGATACATATTTCTAGCTGGATAAGAAAATATGACGTTAAGATCTATGCTCTTGGGTTCTTCCTGTTTAAAATTGGTCACATGAAGATAATTTTCCTGATAGGATGAACAACAAAAAATCCAGTGATAATGTACTATTAAATCAACCTACATAGAATCTATTTTAATCGAGTGTAACAAGCAATATTTATTGATTTATATTCATTAAGCCTGTGAACCCATCATTTGTTAGATAAGTTACACCAATCTTTAAACCAGATAATAAAATTAGACTGAAACCATGAATTTTTTTTAAGCGATTCAGTGTAGGAAATTTTTAAGCTAGAAAAAAGGGTAAATTAATGGTTGCTTTGAATAAGTTAATTGAATGGAATTGTCAAAAGAGAAAAATATCCTTACTATGATGTAGTACTTAAAAAGAAATTTTACTTTCCGTTTATTAAAATGTATATTTATATAACTTTCGTGGCTATAATTGATAAATTTTATATAAAGGTTCCCTCAAAATGTTTACTAGATTATAATGTTATGAATAAAATTAATTGGTAATAGATATTTGAAATTATTTTCAGTTGCATGAAATTTTTTTTAGGATGAATATAGACTTTATTGACCCCTTATATGATTCATAATTGTTTTAATTAGAATTTAGTACTTTATATATGAGCTTATATGTTATGCAAATATTTTTTTAAAATTATAAAATATACTTCATTCTGTAAACCAAATTAAAATTCTATAGTTTGAAAAAAAAATTAATCCGAATCGTATGGTTTAGATTAAATTATTAAAATCCGAATTTCATGGCTTAGAGTAGCTCAAAAAGAAAGGTGAACCAAACTAAATTACACCTCCCCCATGTATGATACTAATACAACGGGACCCACAAATTAATCATATGCAATGCATAATTTGGAATGGCCTACTCTATCTCCCATTGCGATCACATATTCATCTCATGTGGAGTTCATAACTTATATAATACCGTTAAGATTACAAATTTATGGTCATATTTCAAAATAGTCCCGTCTAGGGCTGGGAAAAAAACTGAACAAATTGTAAACCAAACTTAAATTTTGATTTTTTTTCCTAAACAGTTCGATTCAATAGTAGGTATTTAGTTTACGGTTCAATTTGGAGTCATGAACCAAACCGGAGCATTTTATTTATAAAAAGAAAAAGACTCATGTTTATGTTCATTGGGAACTTTTGTTAATTGACTTGATGTGTAGTTCAATTTATACTTTTGAATGGTATCATTAAATTATTAGCAAAAACAAGAGACATATTCCAATTTTTGGTCTTTCCTTTTTCCTTATGATGTAGGAATCAAATTGATCATTTGAAGGGCTTATGAATGTAGAACTATTTGCTTTTGGTGCCACAAAAATAAATGTATCTTACCCACACAAAATATGTTCTAGGAAACAATTATAGGTGTTTATTTGAGGGTTTTGCATTTGCAATCCCATTTTGGATACTATTAATTAATTAAATATGCAATACTATATATAGCAAGTCTACAATTTTCAGTTCTGCTAAAGTGGATAAAGAAGTACGTTTGGTCACCGATTACTGTTACAATTGGTGGAAAGATCAGAGTAAAAGGGAATATATTAGAGATTTTATATGTTTTCATGCTATCAACATTCAAATGTTTTTTTAATAAAAAGATGAAAAAAATACACATGTAGTGGAATAGTAAATGGTTTAAACCGTATACCAAACCGTCTATTTTAGGTTTGAAAAAATGACTATGGTTCGATTTTATAAAAAAAAAAAAAAAAACGAAAACCATAATTTTGGTTTATTCCAAAACCGGATCGAACCGTACTGTGTCTACCCCAAGTCTCATCCTACCGACCTCGATACGTTTAGTCTGCATCATTCCTGCTCAACTGATGCGTACTGATACGAGTTGTAGTTCCCTTATATTGTCTACTCGTTGTAAAACTAATTTTAATGGCTAGACGGGTGTAAATTGAGTTTTAGAGTAATTTTTCCGTTTTTTAATTTTAATGCTAAATAATTTAATTTAACAACTAAACATTAATAAAAATAAAATGTGATAAAGTAAAAGATGAAAACAATCCCAATTTAACATGGTGTTATCTCCTATTCTTCACGTATACACAAATGCTTTTTTATTTTTTTTTCTGTTATTGTTCTTGTTCTTGTTCTTTTTTTTATTAGTTTAATAGTTATTTTCTGATCCAATTTTGTTCTGCTTTACAAATTAAATTATAATCCGGGCCTTCATTGGTTAAAGCCTAATATGTATCAAATCGAGTTGGGCCTAAATGTTTTAATTCAAAGTACTAGGCAAACTGATAAAATGACTTGCTTAGCGGCATGTGCAGGTTAAGGTTTGTAGGCTCCATTCCCGCGCCTCATCCTCATTAGCTTCCACCACAAAAGCTATTTTTTTTTCTTAAATCTTTGAGGAAAGTGCCGTTTGATAGTCTAGTCTTTAGTGTGAGTGGTTGTCTGCCGTGATTTCGCCAAGACAATTGCATCGATGGCCTTTCTTCGAAGTCTTGAGATGCAAAGTGTTCTTCTTTTTTGGTTTCCTTGGCCTTTGGACATTAGAGGTCAAAATATAACTGTTAGTTTGGATTCTGCAAGAGCTCTAGACACTCTTCTTCAAGACTATGCTTACGAGGCTCTTGTTAATCCAAAGGATGGCATTCCCTATAATGGTGAGGTTACCTTCAATTTAACCGGGATCAAGATAACAGCAATGAGGCTCAACAGTGGAAGTTTAATAGAGAGAGGTGTGAGATACGAACATTTTGAAATTCCTAAAGGGGTGATTGCGACCCCACATGTAGAGAATGTTGTATTGGTGTATCAAAATTTGGGGAATTGGTCAACAAAATATTATCCACTGCCCAATTATGCGTATGCAACCTCAGTTTTCGACCTCTTGCTTACAATGGCTCAAATTTATCAGCTACAAATTTATCCAAGCTAAATTTAGGGGCTTCACGTGATCCCATACTGGTCTATGTTTCCACTTTCCCCCTTCCATCTGTTCTTGAATGTAAATGTGTTTGGATGAGTTTGCAAGGTGTTGCCATTTTAGCAACTTGATATCAGGCAAGACCTGCTCAACAAGAGAACCGGGCCATTTCGCAGCAGTGCTTACGAAACCTAAGAAAAGATATAGACGTTCATATTATTTCTATTATTTCATTGCATCTTGATCGGTCAAGTCCAAGTTTTTATGGTTTTTTTTTTTTTTTTTTGGCCAGAGGTCAAGTGCAAGTTTACTGTTGTAATTTTCATGATCCTGGGTAGTAAGATAGCAGCTTGTTTTGTATTTTCTTTGTCCAACTTATATCTAATTTATGAGTTTAAATTCCTCTAAAATTAATTGTTTTGCATTTTTTATAGATAATGGATTAATTTAACCTCTTTTTTTTTCATTTTTTTAAGCTAAGTTCATATATAGTGAAAAGGTTGAATAGGCCACTAAGTTGCTGCTGTAATTACTTTGGTTTTTGCCCTCTCGACACTCGCACTCGGATCAATACAAACAAGCACGCAATCGCATATGTACTAAAATCTGCCGCCTATCTCAAGCAACAATGCTTGTCAACATGGATCTCTCATTCAAGGTCATTACACACCCCAATCATGGTTTGGAACACCAACCTTAGCAAAAAACTAAGCCAATTGTGGAAATTCATACATGTCATTAATAGAATGAGATGAAACAAGAATCAAGAAAAGTAATTATAATTACTGGCGAAAGGAAAAAAAAAATTACAATGGTAGTACAGTGAAAATAAATTCTAAAAATCATCGTATCTGAGACACCACCATGAGCCCCTAACAAGTAAGACAGGTGATTACTGACAAATTATATTAGATTCGCGATGTGCATCTGAAAAAGAACTGTTAACTCCATGATCAACAGAGTCTAGTGCGCGTCAAAAACATATCACGAGAAGATACCAACCGGTCACTGATGCCATACTTGGAGAAAGAGGTCTTTGTTCTACTGATGCCATATTTGGCCAGCCATTTAAGGACTTAAGGCACCCTCTTAGTCTATATCATACCTACTCAGCCATACACTGAGCTTGTTTTATTTGTAATGTGCAATGTGCATGGACAAAAGTCACATAACATTGTTAATTCAAACACTTTTCTGGCGAATTGAGAGAGAGATCATGTCCACATCTCAGCCCTTCATATCAACTGCCAAGAGTCCTGTTCATTACCAGCCTATGCCAAATTAAGGCTACAGATATTTCCCTTTGTGGCAAAAAAAAATTTGATCCAGGCTATAGCTACCCGAAACAAATGAGATCTGGCTCAAGGAACTATGTTTCAATCATTAAAATCCTTGCCAACCTAAATCACTCCAAAATTGTGAACATGCACCATAATGTAGCCTCATACTCATGCTCATACATCATTAAGAATTAACAAATGTACATATGACTCATTCTCTTGTAAATGGCACACTGAAGTGGTAAGCATATTTTATGAGGTCTGGCTCAAGGAACTATGTTTCATTCATTAAAATCCTTACCAACTTAAATCATTCTAAAATTATGAACATGCACCGTAATATGGCCTCATACTCATGCTCATACATCATACTGAAAAATCTGTAATAACCCATTCTCTTGTAAATGCCACGTTGAAGTCGTAAGCATAATTTATCTTCTTTTAATAAGTTCTACCTAAGTTGTAACAAGAACCTAAAATACAAGCATCTAGACTAATGTGGCACATTCTTCGGCGGATTCCGAATGACATTATTGTTCATTCCAAGTTTAGTCCTCATAGCCTCCACTCCGGACCGATTCATCTCCTTCAATACCTTCATCCTCACCACATTCTGCCTCGACTGTTATGCTTAGCTCTGACCCTTGCCATCCTCATCCACAAAAGAAATAGATATAACCTACAGATATCCATCAACAATTAATTGTAAGGTTCAATTGTTTTACAATAACATAAGGATAACAAATAAGTATAACAAAACTAGTAGTAACCATACCTACCTATAATCCTCCTCCCACGTATGCATCCTTCGGTTGCCTCGGCCAATACTTTATGGACCATCTTGACCATTTGGATTTCTTCTAGCTCTCCTTGTTATTGTTCTTTGGATATCCAAATATCCTCACAAATCCGTAAATAACATGGCCAGCAGCCAATGAGCAAATCAAGAAGTAAAGCAACTGCCCCCCAAATTGTGAATCAGAACATAGACCAAAACCATGAGAATGGTCGAAATGAACATCATCTACCGATGCAATGATCAAATAAGCCCACATGTTTGTAGAGTGCAACCCATGTGATAATCCTAAGCAACCATACAGAAAGTGTGTTTCTTAGTGGTAATCCACTAATTACAGCCAGGATGACAAACGTTGTTGTGCCAAGACACACTAGGTTGTATCTCTTAAAATCACGAGCATAAGATGCATCCCAATCTTCTGTAACAATACAAGGTAACTGCATGCGAGCAGTGAACGTGAAACCTGCAATGAGTGTGGCTATGACAACCAATGTGTGCAAGCTTTCCTCTAGCTCTTTTTCCAATTTCTTTTTCTTTTCCTTTTCATCCGAGGTTGACAAATTATGGGGACTCGTATTTGGATGCTCGGTGTGGAATCTTGATCCATTTCTTGAAATTGCTTCCAATCCATTGATTTGTTGGAAACAATGTGCCAACTCGATATTCTTTAAATCCTTCTTTCCTTTTGACAGACAAATATCCCATGCAGTAAACCCATAAATGTTGACTGCATTCATGTCAACTTTTTTATATTCTTCCAGTAAAAATTTTACGATCTCCGTTTGACTTTACACCACTGCTAAATGGAGTATCGTGAATCCCTCTTCGTCTTTTATGTTTACGACCTCAGTATCATTTGGAATAATTTCCAAAAGATATTTTAAGGTGTTCACCTTGTTATTTTGGACACAGAGGTGTAATATGGTGGTCGCTCCTACGAGTGCTGCAGAAGCATGAGGTCGAGCCTTGACCAACTCTCTTAGTATCTCGGTATGGCCTTTGATTGCGGCTATGTGAATTGGGTTTCTTCCTTCCCAATCCTTGGCGGTGCATATTTCTGGATCCACCATTAACAACTCCTTTGCTACTAAAATATGCCCGTGAGCTACAGCAATATGGAGTGGAGTCATGTTTCTAGAGTCCAACTCCTTTGCCATTGCCGGCATGTGAGTTAGGACTTCTTTTGTGAAGTCCAAATTTTCTAACATCGCGGAAATGTGCAGTGGCGTGTCTTTGGAGCACGTAGCAATGCACCTTTCTAGAATAAATTGGTCTTGTTGGAGTAATAATAGCAATAGAGTTGCTACACTCCCCTTTAGCTGCCTGGATTAATTGGTCTTCCATATAACGTGTTTTTTTTCTAGTGTTATTAAAGAAAAAAGAAGAAGAAAATATTGCAATGTGAGGACTGGAGTTTGAGTTTCTAACAGCACGCGTAAAGAAAAAGGAAGAAGAAAAATATTGCAATGTGAGGAATAGAGTTTGAGTTTCTAACAGCACGTATATATAACTATCACAAAAGTTTGTGATGTTGCTTCCTGCATTCGATAATGACGAAAGCGCTTTCGTCTTCTTACATCTTAATCGCTGTGGATGTGGTTTGATAACGACAGATAGGATAAAACCTGACCACGACGTACATTGAA
The DNA here is from genome assembly GCA_024138025.1 of Combretum micranthum. Taxonomy (NCBI): domain Eukaryota; kingdom Viridiplantae; phylum Streptophyta; class Magnoliopsida; order Myrtales; family Combretaceae; genus Combretum; species Combretum micranthum. The sequence goes on from JAMXBD010002531.1 coordinate 184,277, forward strand.
AATATATGTATGGTTAATAGACAGAAAAATCTCAAGCCACAGGTCCAATTCCAAACGTTAATGTGGCTTTTTTACCTCTCTTTTTCTATCTAAAATTAACATTGCCCATGCCCACTGTAGGAGCCAGAATACCATGGAAGAAAAGAGTATCTTCTTGGACCTAATTTAATTAGTCTCTGTCATGGATGCATCCAATGTGTCTATTTGTTTATAGCTTTAGAATATATCTTTTTATATATTTAAGGGTTAGTTTGTATTGTCTGATTTTTATTTGTATTTTATTTATATTTGATTTATATCTATATTTTATATGTATTTGTTTAATTTATGAGTAAAAATATTTGTTTTTCATCTCGATTTGTTTCTTAACAAATATCTATTAAAAAACGATAAAAATAATATGTCAAATGACCAAATAAATGAAACAAACAAACTTCGGTATCGATAACGTATTTTCTTTTGAAAAAAGTGTACATAAAAAAAAAGATACAAAAAATTTGTTTTTTCAACATTTTAATAACTACTCATGTTCAATAAAATTTTAGATTCCATATTGTATTTAGATGTACTTCATTTTCGTTTAATTTACAAATTTATGAGTATGATTATTTAGAATCTTAAATATATAAAATAACAATATAATATTGTCTTAACTCTTATAATTTTATTTATTAATTACAGATAATGTCCATATTGCAATAAAGTAAATGAAGCTGAGCCGTTTAATGTGAATATATATATATATATATATATGCTCAAGTTATTGTTTTGATATTATTTCAATTGCATCTGAAGGACCTTATCATTACAATCACATCACTTGCAATGTGGGGACAGGGTTTGAGTTTCCAACCGCACGCATTTAAAGCTATCATAAAAATTTATGATGTTGCTTCCTGTATTCGATAATGATCAAACCATTTTCGTCTTCTTACATCCTAATACAGACCTGACCACAGATCAGTACAAATAGGTATAAATGAAAAACAACAAAGTTATTTTCCATTAGCTTCTTCGGTTGTACTATATGGGTTTTCGATCGAAAATTGGGTTGGATTTTTCGGATTTGTCCCGAAATGGGACGGGTAAGAAAAATATTCGGGGGTGAGGATTGGTGTAGGTGCTGTCGTTGAGAGCGCCTTTGGGTTACGGGGAAGGCGCCGTTATGAACGGCGCCTTTGGGTCGGGGAAGTGGCGCCGTTTGTAGAGTATATAACAATCCCCCGAACTCCTCTTCCAGCCCCCATCTTATTCTCTTCTCCCTTCCACTTTATCTTCCTCTCATTCTCTCCTCCGCGACAGCACCTGTTCCTCCACCAAATCTCCATTTCTGCCGATTTTTGCGTGGATTAAGCTCTCCAATCTCAGGTAAGTTCATCGTTTATCAATGTAGTGTAATTTTTTCACAATTTCAGTGTTAAAATCATGAAAAATGGAGTTGTATATGGTTGTATAATTTTGTCAAATCTAGATGTTTTAGCGAATGATTCTGAGTTATGAAGTGTTGTAGGAGTAGTATATAGTGTATATGTGAAATTTGCGGAATTGCATTAGCTGATCTAGGGAGTTTTCATGGAGAATTTTTTCATGCATATAAGGTATTCGATGAAATGCTTAAATAGCTTAAGTTGAGGATTATGATGTTTACATGAACATGAGTGATAAGGAATGTGATTATACATGAGTTTGTTTATTTTGAGTGAACGATGTAGATCGGTAAAGTGGTGTAAGAGTAGTGTATGCGAATGATTAAAAGTGGTGTAGGAGTAGTGATGGGAAGTGGTTTTGAGTGGTGAAGTGGATCGGTAAAGTGGTGTAAGAGTAGTGTATGTGAATGATTAAAAGTGGTGTAGGAGTAGTGATGGGAAGTGGTTTTGAGTGGTGAAGTGGTGTAAAAGATATCGGTTTGTGACTCATGTTGTTGAATTAAAATGTGAGTGAATACTGTTTGAAGTGTTGTGTTAACATTTTAGTTTGCTGTGGATAGGTTTTGGAATGGCTAATTCTGTAAGGTTCATTGTTTATGCTCATGGCAACATAGTAGATGGAAATTATGGGCCACAATATGACAGGC
>JAMXBD010002532.1:0-186308 GCA_024138025.1 Combretum micranthum
ACGCCTTGTACCGATATGGAAGCTTTCGAGTGACTAAGGTAGTCATTCTTGAGCTTTAATATTGCGTACGGCGGGCTGTCACGTTTGGGTACCGTTGGGGCGTGACAGTATTTATCAAAGATATTTAATTATAAATATGGATAATAAATATGTAAGTTTTAAGAAGATATGAAGGTAATTGTAGTAATTAACATTGATGTGTGTAGATTAGATTTGCAATTCCGCATTTCTCTAAAAGCAAGAATTGTTTTTCCTAGTTTTTTGAATTGTCTATTTTCATCTATATCTATATTTGTATTTGAATAATTAAGTCTCCATCTTCTTCCAATTTTTTTAAATCTGTTTCTTAACAAATAGTTAGATTAAAACAGACACCAAACAAATTTCAAAGCAATAAAAAATGACAAAACAAACAAGATGGATTTAAACATCAAAATGGGAACAAAACCCGGAGTCACAGTTCTTGACTTCTGAAAATGTATGTAAACATGGGAATAGGAATAAAACTTAAAATCACCTTCCAAACGTGGATAGGAACGAACCCTTGAATTGTGGTTGTTAACTCCTAAAAATTCATCTAAACATGGGACGAGAAAGCTAAAAATAAGAATAAGAGAATTTTTGTTTCTTTAAAGAAAAAAGAAATCCATGAGTTATTTATTAATGAATGTCCTAGCGAATAAATTGTTAATAATATGAAAGAAGTATAAAAAGTTTTAGTTGATACCTCAATTAGTAACGAAATAAAATGGAATTTCACATTATATTGTTACATTTTAAAAATTTTCAAGCCAGCTCTATGAGTGTTGAAGAGTTTATCCATGTAAAGAACTAGATGGAGTTTTTCTTTCCTATTTTGCAACATTTTTGTTACAAAAATAAAACCACTTCAACAAATGAAGGCACTTCGTTTGGCATCAAAGTGTCACTTAAATAGCAAAATTGACAACAACTGAAGAGACTTCATTTAGCACTTTATTTTCAAGCTCACAAATTTGCATTAAAACCAACTCAAGACTGAGGTAACTGAAGGGAGAAAGAGCTACTTAAACAATATAAGTGAACAAAGAATCCACCAAGACAAGACTAATAAAAATTGGCATTAAAGTGTCCTTTTTCAATTTCTCATGATAACCTTTCCATGAATATCATTGTTGTAGGTGCCAAATTTGCTAGTGGAGATTTCTTCTCCCTAGATGGAGAAGCATGGTATGGGAGTACCATGAACCTACAAACACAAGAAACGTGGTTAGTGATATGCTGGGGAACTATCCAACATAGCCACTCCAATGCTTAAATTAGATGTGTGTCTTTAGAGGTGTTTAGGAACATAAAGCACTAGCAGTCTCAAGTATTATAAAGAGCTTACTTGTCTTAATGAATTTTGATGATTCCTTATAGTGTATGGCCATAATAGACTCCAAAGGAGACCAAAAAAAATTCTTTATACGTGGTAGATTCCCTTTAGGTTGTTAGCTGGCTCAATATATGGAGCATCATAATGTCAAGCATGGAACGTGGTTGTACCAAGATTGTTGCACGAATGTGCTAGGTACAAAAGGGCAATCGGATGTGTGTAAATTGCTAGGGAGATTCCATTGTTAGGTCATCGTAAGCCCTCCATCGAGGTTGAGGTTGTGACCAATACAACCTCATCACTATCAACCTCCATGTGTGACGTCAAGATCAAGGCCATAAGCATGTACCTATTCAAGATAGTCGAGATCGTCTGGAGTAGGCTTCATAGGTATTGATATCGAGTTTGAAGTGTTAGTGATTGTGCCCTAGGCCAATTACTAATATTGTCATTTGATATTTATATATATAAATAAATAGAGGCATTTCTTTTGTATTGTTTGCATATTTATTTTATAGTAGAAATCCATGAATAATTTATTATTCTAAATGTTTCTAGATGCTCATTATTATGGGAATAATAATGAATTAAATCTAGTATGAGTTTTTATTTGGTAAACATGGGATGTCTATTTGTATGGTGATATAAATCAAACTCATAGGCACATATTAGATGACTGTGTGCTGAACTGACCCACTATGAGATTACTACATGGAATATTGTCATAAGTGATTTTCATAATAATTATCTTAGCGTATCCTTAGACCTGAAATCACCATAGGTTCCAACATGAGAAACGTTATATTTCAACTCAATCAAATGTTATCTTTAAGGATAATTATAAAGGTTAAGTTTGGGCATAATATATATCATGTAGAGGAAGTTGAGTGATTAAGATGGGATTTATCCCTTCATTATGCGAGAGATATCTTTGGGCTCTCGATAAGTGAGACTGTGAATGAAATGTGGCCATGCTCAAATGAATTGATAGTGTGATCAATTTCATTTGTATTATCAGATCACTTGGAAATCGAGAAATGATAAGATTGAACAATATAAGAATGACATTTTCCATATCTTATGTTCAATCTAGATATCGTGTGATAAGAGGATAATGACATAAATTATAGATCAGACAAAAATCAGATTACTGATATTCACCTAATTGGGGTAGACATAATGTCTTGCTAGAGACCAATGATGTCTTGTAGGTCTAAAAGGTGTTTAGGACCTACTATCAACATTAGGTGTACCTACAGGGTCACACACAAAAGAACAAATGAAATATTTATGGGTTTATATTTAAACCTATAGGAATTATTATATTTATTATTCTTAAATAGTTTAAGTAATAAATGATTATGACAGATAATTAATATTTAATGAAATAATGTATTTTATTAAATATTAAATAAATATCTTATCATATTTATTTTCTAGGGTTTCCATTAGGGTTTTCTATATGTCTATATATATAGATCTATAGATAGTCTTTTAGGTCAGACTCTTTGACGTCACATTAGACGGCAGAGAAATTCTGCAAACCTAAAAGAGAAAAGAAGAAAAATAATTCTGACACAAATTGGATTCGTGTTCTTGAGTGCTAGTACACAATCGTTCGCGTGTGGATACCATAGAGGGGATTGCGAGACTGCGATTCCTACAAATCCGATCTGCTGATCGTTTTGAAAGCATCAATATGAGGTATATTCAAGAAATCCCTTTTTCGTTCAAATCTAATCAAGAAACATGGATACTAATTTGATTAAATCGCATGGATCTGCCATTAGGGATGTAGGATTCGTATTTTTATGAAAAATAAAATATATTTCTACTGCATTTTGATCCCAAAAATCCCCAACATGAAGGTCCTTTATTCTTAGGCTCTAGCCCAACAAACCTTAGCCTAAAATCTTCTATCAGTAATCATTGCAAATAAAACTGCAGAAATAAGGTGAAATTTTTTTTAATGCAAATCATAAATGTCTCTCTCTTCTTTTTGTTTCATTGCTTCTCACATGATGTTAGTACATTTAAGACTGAATATTTATATGAATGTAATCAACAACATTAGTACACATCATAGAAGCAATACAAGATAGTACCATATGCTAGATATAAAAAGAAATAACGGTAACTCATCTTGAGACACCAATCTAATATAACAAGGTCAATCCCCCTAAAACTATCAAAATGCCCTCGTAAAATCATATTGCACTCTTAAAAAAGCTCTAAAAACACTTTATCTTAACTATGATATTCCACTATATACACATCATCACTATCATTAACTATCTACTTAAAGAAATTTAACCTATCATCTTATTTTCAAAATGAATAAATAAATAATAAAAAAGGTTCAATTGTACATGCATTTAGTTAATTGATTTGAATTGAATTGTGTTCAATATATTGTATAATATACGATAACATTGCCAAGCTTGATTACAGTGTTTAATACATTTAATACCCCATCAAAAAAGCATTACTCTATTGAATCTACGACATCTATAGAATTGTCAACCCACGTTAGCTTGGTATTTGTTATGAAACTCTTGCCTTGAAGCCATAGTTTCAAAATACTATACCCTCATTCCATATTGGGGGATAGTGTAGCCGATGCAACAATCAATTGAGAAGAAGATGTCATTTTGGGGAAAACATCCGCAATTGAGCTTACGAAGAATTTCCTTATATACTAGTGCCTATGATGAGTAATTGACATTTGCATTTGTCCCTATATTGGTTTAGACTGCAAACTTTTTTAAGGTTCTTTTAGATATAGAGATGAAAGAGACAATGGAAAAAGAGAAAAAAGGTATGTTTATTTTCTACAAAAGAAAAGTTTGCTCTTTCAATAATTTTTTTTTCCTTTTTCCATTTTATTTAATCATTTAATTCCACATTGAATTTTAGACGCACATATCGCACTATAAAATGCTATATTGCATGATTGTACAAATGATGATATGTGATTTAGCTAAGCTATGAATAGCAACTCAAAAGATTTGAATACAGTTCCACATTTTGCATTTTAAAATCTTAGGTATAAATTGATTTTTTTGAAAATTTCAAATGATGTTCATATCATTATCCCTATTTTGTCTATAGCTGAGTTAAAGAATTATTATCATTGTATGATCAAAAGTTCCTAGGGCTATTGTGTTAAAAGACTTTATGATTCCCTAACATTGGTCTATGAAGGGTGTAACGCCTTAAACTTAAAGTTATTTATAGCCATCATATGCCCACAATTCCTTATAGAACAAACCACAATAATTATCTTGCAACTCCATAGCACACTTCAAGAGATGCTTTACAAATGAAATGTTTATACATACCAATTTCTTAAGCATAAAATTAATAACAACACACATATTTATCAATTACCACATCTCTCAAAGAGTCCATTAAACATGCTGACAACTAATTTTAGGGCATATGCTCAAAATTGATATGCACTAGTTAAGTGAAATTACATAGATTATAGAATCACTAGGAGTCATTATCTCTAATACAACATCTATTAGGCACTACACATTAGTGGTCTAGAATTCACAATTATCACCTTCTCCATAGTCAACAACAATGTAATAGCCTAACAAATCAAACTCTATAAGGGCATTAACTATACTTGAAAAATAAATAGAGTGAGATGAAGCCTAATACATAGATACTACCAGCATAAGTGCATGAGCAAAATTCGCACACACTCATATGCGAACATATAACTAATGAAATAACCAGTCTTTTGTTATCTTTTTTATCTAAGCCATCAAACAACATAGGGATACTTTAGTATCTCAAACAAATTTATATGTAGTACATATATATACAACGTTGGGTATTCCCCAATATCTATGAGTCCATGAATCTCAAACACTAGATATTAGGTACTCCCTAATAACCATAGCACAAAATCACCTAGATTTACCTGTAATTGTCTCTTGGTACGACTCCTTATAGGGGCAGTATTATACAAAGATCATCAGAATGCTACGTTAGCATCATTGGTACTCCTGGTTTGCTAACCACAACCAAACACACACAACAAATAAACTTTATAATCGGATATTTAATTAGTCAACTTAGAATCATATCCTAGCAAGCATAAGCAACAAACAAGATATGTGTGTAACTGAAAAGTTTATTCGCCTTGAACACTAGAATTTAGTGACTAAAATTACATAGAAATTAAGATATTCATAACCATTTATACTTCTAACTTACTATTGTCTTCACTTTTATAGTTTTTTCCATTTCCCAACTATTAGTGTTTTAAGGAGAAATAGAATTTTAAATCAAAATAAGAATTAAGAGATTATTCCTATAGTGTCAAGGTTTAAAATCTTAGAATATAAGTTAAATGAGATTGATTAGTTTTACTTTTGAGGAGGAAAAAGTGAATTCAAAAAGGTTATAATGCACATAGTTTAATGCAAGACAGTGTTAAAGGTTGTGTAGGTCATAAACAGGTCATGCGAGTCATACAAGAGTACACGAGGTTGTGCACTAGCTATGAATGGGCTTATGCACTGGTCACGCACTTCCATGATAAGTTTCAAGCCTCTAATTGATATATGACCCATTGCATGAATTGTGCATTGGTCATGCATGTCCAAAGTTATTACTTTTTAGGTTAATATCACAATGGCACTAGAACTTGGGCAAAATATGTAATTAAGTACATGAACTTTAAAATTGAACAATTTAATCCCTAAAAAACTTTTCTTGCATGCTAACAGTAATTCGTCAAGTTCTTTTAGTTACTAAATTGATCAAATTCAAAGATATTTAGGTATTGAATTGTTTGATTTCAAAGTTCAAGTACTAAATTAATTCATTTCAAAGTTCAAGTACTTAATTACATATTTTGTCAAAGTTTTAGTGCCATTTGTGATATTGTCCCCTTTTTTTTTAGTCACAACGAGGTACTTAACCTGAAGCAAAGTCTCATGCAATGGTTTTACACTTCTGGTTCAAGAGCCAAGCTTTATAAATACCTAAAATTTCTCCTCATTTAGAAGATCGAGAAATTGAAAAAAACATCATTATGCCATCAAGACACTCTCACAAGAGATTAAATAGAGCTAAAAGCAAAGAACATGCAATCTCTTCTTTAAAATAATGGGGGTTGATGCTTCATAACTCCTCCACCTGTCACTAATGCATTTGAGCTTTATAAGACTGTCTGCTCCCCATCCTTACCTTCTTACTTTTATTCAATTCTTGTATGTGCTTCCACGTTACCTTCTAAGGCCTCATGTAACTCGAGATGCACACTGCACACATGTGACTATTGCAACCGAAACCATCCCAATATATTATGTTTGTGTGTATGTGTGTGTTTTCACACATAATTATGATAAAATAAAATTTACTTCTATAAATAATAGTTTTCTAAAGAACATGCGAGTAGCTAGCTCCTTAAGATCTCACCAATCTATACTAAATCCTTAAAAACTATGTCTTCTACCTATAAGGCTTATAATTTCCAATTTTTTGTATCACATAACAAAATCAATTGCATCATATTACATATAAGATTGAGACGAAATATAAGAGAATATAGTGAAAAGAAAGGAAAATAAAGAGTGAGTTAATATAGGAATTAGATTATAAGGGAATTAGAGATACTTTCATCAACAATGTTGGAATAATGAATGCCTTCAATAGTATTAATACATAGTCATTTGAATAAGTCAAGTAAATTTTAATTTAACTTTATTTTACATGTCATTGCTTCCGCATAATCTGTGAAATATCCTAAACTACTTAAGCCTAATTAAATTGCATATGTGTAAAAATTGATTGATTGATGTATGAAATTAGTTGTAGATAATTAGTTGATGAAATTGTATATGCTAGTGTGATAAGTGTTAGAGTAAAATTTAATTCTTGTAATACCATTTTTGTTATCAAAGTTGTAAAGAAAGCTCATCCTTTTTTGCAAATGAAAACCAAGCCCCAGAATCCGAATCAAGCCCATGAGCCCATCACCCAAGTTTCCATACCATCACCACTAACACACAAGATAATTTCATTAACATGCAAAAGTTAAAGGTAGATTTCAAAGGATAATCATCAAAATAAAATTTGGAAAAATCACCTAAAACAAAACAACCCTAATTGACTCCCCAAGAAGAAATAGAGCAAGGTCATCTTCCTCATCAACTTTTCTTTAACAATTCACCAAAATCTATCCAAACCTTCATCTCCAAATCAAGATCATCTAAGGTAAAGTTTTATATGACTTTCTAATCATTTAATCATATGCTTCTTTCAAAAGGAAACTTTTATGTAGATGAGCTTTTAGCGAATTTGAAACTAGATTTGATGACCTAAGTTGATTCTTAGGTTTGAATGAATCTTGGGAACTTGCAAAGGTAAAGTATGAATGTTGTTGTAATTGTTTTGGTAGATAAGTGAATTGGTATGGTTTATGTGATGCTCTAATTTTGAAATGGAAGTTGTCGACGTTGTGAATAAAGTGAATGTTAAGTTTATACATATGTGATGCTGCTAAGTATGTGTAGTGAATGAGTGTAAGCTAATAGAAGCAAAAATATGATGTTTAATTGTTAAAGTATGCATGCATGCCCTATTTTTTGAAACAGTACATGAGGGGAACACGGAATGCCCTAATAAGTCATGATCCTCTTTGTTGCTTAAAAAACGTGAACAAAACTCGTTCAAGAAGGAACACAATTGGTACACGGGCAACCCTATTCAATTGTACTTCTCTCTGTGTTGTTCAACAAGTGTAATTATGAACCAACACGACTAGAACATGGTTGGACCTATCTCACCATGTTTCTCTCTGACCTTTGAAGTGCTAGGCCTCTTGATGAAACACCGGATGAGCATGATTTATCCTATTGCGTCGTGTTTCACTTTGATTTCCAACTCAAGGAAAAGCACAACTTGAACATGACTTACCCTATCATGCCATATTTCTCTCTGAGTTTTAAAACACGATGAAAACATGATAGGTTATATTTGGTCGTGTTTCTCACCTAAGGAAACATGGATAAACATGGCCAGTGTTTCTACCGTGCTTTTTTTTTAAAAAATTATTATTAAAATAAAATAGGAATAAAGGAATAAGTTGTATAGATATATGAATTAATACTAAGTCATGTAATGATATGAGTTTTCATTTAAGTTTGATAAGGTGAACGAGGACTTAACACATAATTATGGTTTGATGATGTCTTATGTGAAATGATTTTCCTTTTAACAGATTCCTCTACTCAGTTATGTTTGTCTATTGATCCATTGCCAGATATATCAGTTCTTCAAGTATGCAGTGACTTGATTGACGATTGTTAATGTAGGTATGCCTAAAACAACTCTAAATAAAGATAAACTAAAAATGTTTAGAGCTGCTTATACTTGTGTCGTTTAATTCGATCTGAGGAGCAATAACCCTAATCGGAGCCAAGCATGGTAGTTAGACGCTTAAACCATCCTTTGTCATGATGCAATAACAATTATAAGTAGCTCAGCAGACAATCAATAAGGGTAACGGTATCGACATAACGTTTACTTATTCTTAAAGGGAAGTAATATGATTTGGTTCATGTTTATGAGACCAATTGAACTAAGTGATATTATGGATTAAGTTAAGTAAAGGTGAGAAACGATTGTGAACCCTAAATAAAACTATTATCTTGTAGATTTCTAGGTAATATAAGTATTCAGTTTACTTATATCAACCCCCTGAACAGCTGCTGTTACTCAGGACCCCCGGTTTCCCAATGGCTTGTTATGGAAGTTTGAATACTCCAATATTGATTTGTTACACTTCATTACTAGAAAATCAATTAATGGTTGTTGCATTGCATTATACTAAGAATGTATGTCACTTTATATTATTTGTGTTATTGTGTACTGGCCCTTTGGCTCACATTTTTATTTACATGTGTTGATGAAGATGATTTTTATGATTAAATGAGTTATAGCATGGATTGGGAATAGTTTCTTGAAGAATGGAACAACTAGGAACCATGACCATAAAATGTTTGTCTTTGAAAGAGACTTTATGAAGACTTTTCAAATTTGACGTAATATTTTGTTAAAGTCTTTCTTATAGGCCTGTGGTTTGTAATTTAAAGTATCATGTCACTTTTGTGTCTTGAGAAAAAGGGAACTTTGTTGCTTTTTGATGTATCAATCTAATGGTACTATTGATAATATATATATATATATATATAAATGATTTATTCTTAACAAGTATCTCTTAGGAAAATGTTTTTATGGTATGCTTAAAGTTAACTAGTCAACATAAACGATATTTTATGGATAGTATTCCGTGCAATGCTTAAGTATTGCTTGTGACGGATCTGGACACGCCTGGACTAGGTTTGAAGCGTGACAATCTGCTTTAACAAAACTAATAATAAAAGCATATCATGTAGCATTTGTTGCAAGGATTGAGAATATTCAAAGGATAAGGTGATATAATAGGATCACCGAAGATGTACAAATTTCAAGCACCTATACATGCACATAGTTCTCTTGTCCATATAGTTATCTTGTTTAGTTTATATGTTCAAGAATCTAAGTAACGCCTAAAACAATCTAATGGTAGAGTAATGTCAGAACTCAAGTTTTATTTTGTATTATTATCCATTTATTGAGATGGCTCATTGAAAGAAATAATTCCTTCAAGGTATAATCAAACTCTATGACTAGGCCATATTGAATTCATTTGCCTAGGCATACATCATCTCTTTCACATGCATCCAACATTTAAATATTTTGAACCTTTTCCATTTTCATATTACAAGAAGTTAAACTTCCTTAATTCGTTTTCAACTACACTATGTTATTGAACTTGAAAACTTAAGTTATCAACAAATGAGTTAGCTAAAATGGAACATCGATAAAGCCAAAACAATCTTTTTTATTAATTATTAAAATAAGATACAATCAAACTTAATTACCAAAATAGACTGGTAAATTCTTATCTTTAACGTGCAAATTTAAGTCTTTGAATGGAATTCGCATTGAAAAAATGCGGGAGATGTGCCTTTTGCTTTTCGTGTGTGAAACGTGCGGAGATTGCTAGAATAAAAGACGCATGTCAAACATGCACAACTATTAGGATACTTTTCATATGGCTCTCGTGCTACATGTGAGTTTTTTACGAATTTCTCATTTTCAAGATGCGAGTTTATGAGTCTATTTTGATAATTAAGTTGCATTAAATCCTATTCTAATAATTATTTTTTGTAAAAGGTCTATATATATTCTTCTTACAAAATACGTAATAAAAAATAACTATTCATCATTATAAACAATCTCCTTTCAAACTTGTATTTCTAATATTAATATCAATTTGAAGTACCAAATGCGTAATCATAAATTTTTTAATGTAGGTGTTTCTTTGTTTTTTCCCCCTTAACTTCCTAGTAAAATAGCCACCGTTAATTTCAAAGTCAGTAGATAAGATTGCAAAAATGCTGATGGCGAGCTTCATTATACAACTTATTTATAGAAAGGAAAAGAAAAAAAAAATACATACATATATATATATGTTAGATAAGTTATATTGCTTGCTAAGATCACATTCAATTAAGCAATGATCTTTATGAAGAAAGAAAATTGTATTTCTACGATACAATACTACTTACTTATTTCTTTAATTACTCAAAACCAGGCCCGTTCGCTAAAGGTGTTCACAGTTCGATTAACCAGTCCGTGGCCCTATTTTTTTATCCTAACCATAATAATCGAATTTTCAATATCCTGATCCTAAACCGATCCATTATGAATAATTAACCGCTTTAACGGTTAACCTTTTTTCGGTTAATTTTTTCGGTTTTCGATTTTTTAACCATTTAACATAATGGTTATATAAAATTTGCAGTTAACCATATTTTTCAATATGTCCGTAAAAAAATTAGAGTACTTTTTTGCATAATTATATTAAAAATTATAAATTAAGAATGTAAGACATGTAAAATAGTTATTAATATATATCATTGCCATCAAGATAATCATCATAATAGCTTTTCACTCATGTGTTCTTATCAACCTTGATCAATTGAACTCAATACAAAATCTCAATCAAACACCATCATTCCAATTTTCAAACACATATGCATTTGTTTCTTTTTATTTGAATCATTCATGTAAACATAATTTATATTGATAACACAAAAAAATAATTATATGGATATATTATAAATTATATATATTTGTAATTACGAATCGGTTAACCAAATCCATAGGTTTCTAGAATCTAAAAAATGAAACCGAAACCGAAAACCGAAAAAATTAAAAATGCTAATCCTAAACCAAAACCAATGGATTGATTAACAATCTTTTTCGGATTGGTTTTCCAGCTTCAGTTCGGTTATCCTAAACATTCGGTTTTTTTACACACCCCTACCGTTCGCCATGCGGCTACATATCTTAACGACAAAGACGAGGGAGATCGGGCGCTGAACTTTAGAAAGGGATAAAAAGGCAATCATGGCATGGTAAGCACGTTAAAAGAGTGAAGACTGAACATTTTACTACATTGGCGGCATCTCAAGTCTCATGAGGGTAGATTTGATACGGTCTTCAGTACAAGAGATCCATAAGAGGTTGGCGGATGGGCTGAGGGTAGATGAGTTTAGATTTGACCTGCAGGTTATCGTTGCGATTTTAGAGCTAGGGTCTCGGATATGCAGGATTTAGAAGAAAAATTTGAAAAATTATTGGTGAAAGAAAGAAGATAAAAATGGAAGAACTTAGAAGATTTGACTAAACAAACAAATCTTCGACAATTTCACCTTGTTTCATTTGATAAATGAAAGAAAATTTCCTAAAATTCTCAAAACCAACCAAACGATATAAAATAAAGGTAAAACACAGATCTCAACCCGTGCATATACACACAATGATTAACATAAATGGTGCATATTAAATATGTAGCTATAAAAGTTGAATTAGTATTTTGGGGAAAATGATTCAAAAATTGCATTCCCTTCCGAGGAGAACATTTCCGATCGTACAACCATTACATGTTAAATAAGCAATATCTCAGCAGGGTATATATTCATTATGAACATTATAAAGAACTCGCAATCAACTCTTCCTGAATCTTAGACCAAGGATTATAATTATCCTATGAAAACATTCCAGACCACGATTAGAAAAGTATCCAACTACTTCCTACCATCTTACACAAAAACAGATGAAAACGCGATTGAAGTAGGCAGTCAGCAGTAGTGCAGAAGGACAAGATGGACAGCAACACTGCACAGACTGAAATTGCAAGGCATCAAAAAACCACCATGCCCTATTCGTACTGAAGGACCTCCTCCGAAACATCTAGCACTTCCTCAACCTCAACCTCCTTTGCCTCGTATTCTTCTTCCTCATCACTTGCTTCTCCATCTCTCAGTTTCTGTCTCGCCATCTTTTTTCTTCATGCAATTGCCCATCTGCTCACCACTTGTCCCATTCATCCTTTAGCATCCTCCTCTTCTCACGGTCCTGCTCACTCAAAAGCATGGATACATCTTGATCCTCAGCCTCATACTTTTTGCTATATTTCTTAAGGTTTTTGCAATCTCTTCTTTTCTCTGGGCTCAGAAGAGATGGTGGCCTTGGGCGCCATGCGAACTGTACAAAATTGTTAACCATCAAGTATTACAGCAAGATACTAATGCCTCAGAAATTTTACACTAAGAGCATTGCTTATATGAATCTTCACATAACAAAGCACATATTGAAATTTCTTTTTTTTTTTTTATCAAAGGGCATAAAATAAATGCATTGGTTTAATGTGGAAAGAATAAGCCATTCGAAAGAATCAATTATATAATCAGAAACAGCAAGCAAAAGTATAAATAGACAACAGAAATGAGAGATAAGAAGCGAAAAATTTTCATATTAGCAGCACTTGCAACATGCTTAGTTGACTTCAAAGGAGTGGAATGCAAAAGTTATTTCTCCCTTATAAAGCCATTACTACAAAATAGTTACTCCATAGAATTTCCATTCCTATGAAATAAGAAATTACAATTTTTCATAAGACTGAAAGAATAACCATACCATGACTTTTGAAAAATCCCAACAGTCAGGCCATGGAATGGCATAATGGTAAACTGATATATTTAAATATGTTCCTAATTTACCTTTAACATCAATTTAAGTGTAACCAAACAAAAGAATAACCATCACTTTTCTATTCTACTTTAAAGAAAATATAACTCATTTCTACTTTTTTCCATTCTGCTAATAAAACGTATAGAAGAATAATAGAAGGCTATATGAAATTTAATAAACAGAAAAGGGGGAAAAAAATCATTTCAAACCTGAAAGAAATGATCCTTTAAAATCCGTAAAGCAGTTTGCCGTTGAAGGACCATATGTTGAAACCATTTTCCATTTCATGAACTGAAGTAACAGCAGTTGCAACATACCTGTAAGGTAGGGCAAATATTTAAACAATCACGATGATGTGGTTCTTGAAAAGCAGAACACTAAAATGAAGATTAATAAGGAGAATCACAGAGAACCTGCGAAATCAATGGTTTGTTTATATCTCATCCTCGATTTAAGAAGTTTTATTAGGATTTTCTTCTTGACAACAAATTACATATTACATAATATATCCATTAAAATAAAAATCCACTAAGTATAGGTAGTGATACAAAAAGAAATTCTATGTTGATTTTTCATTGTATCTTGAAGATAAGAGGGGATTGTATAAAAATGTAACCAATTCTTTTTTCCTTGGGTCACTTGCCATCAGCCAGAAGTTTTTGGGTTTATTAATGATATTTAGCGACAAATCCACTGAAGTCAGAAGACAGAAACACTTCCGCATTACCTTCCCGTAGGATCCCATTCAATATCTGTTGCCATGAAAATGCTCAGCAGTAGCCATTGTTTCAAGCTCATCAACATTAAAAAATTCCAGCTGACCATTGAAATTCTTTAATCCAGCAAGTATAATATAGCGACCAGCAGGGGACCAGAAAAGAGCATTTGCCTGTTTCCCTTTAAGAGTAGTTAGTTTGGATACACGGCCAGTACTCTGGCCACTTTTCATGGAGTAGAAGCTTATGTCGGGCCTTGGATTTTCACCATGAATCACAGCAAATCTGTGGCCCTTCGGCTCCCAAGCAAAGGCATGAATCTTGTCATTCTTGTTCTCCAGCTCCAAAACCTCAATAGGGATATCTCGTTCTTTAATCCTGAATAGCTCAAAGCCAGTGTAAGTGCTTTTCTTAGTTTTGGTATACCGATCAACCTTGACGGCTAGATAATCGCCATTGCTTTGCCAATACATTTTGCAATCACTGACACTGAAGAGATTCTTTTGTCTCAATTCCTCCTTGCTAGGAATTTGGACAAGACTCACCTGCCAATAATCAATATTATTATTTAAAGATAATACCACTAAAGGAACAAAAATCTCAAAATTATACTAATCATCATCTTAAAACAGCTGATATGAATCAAGTGACCACACATTTACATAAAAACTTCAGCAGAAGAAAGTAACTGAAAAGCTATGGCTCTATGCCCACATGCCTAAGAGAACATCCTTGTGTTAAACGCATCTATGTATAATCCTTGCTTGAACAAAACAATTTATCTTAAACCAGTAGATTTGAAGCTAATTGCCAACTTTTGCATTAGCCCAAGAAAAGAAATAACAGCTATGACTATGCCTCTCTATGGCCACAGTACTATATGAATGAGAATTTAATAACTCACCCTAGCTGGCTGGTTTCCTCCACCAAGTTCAGGAACAAAAAGTGCAAGGATGGGATCGGTGGGTGACCAACTGAAATCCATCACATTTTCAACTTTCAGAGATTTTTTGTCAATTAGTGAAAAGGTTTCTGTTTCATAAACAGATATGACATTTTTCCCCATTCTCGCAAAGTATTTGTCATCTCTTCCACCACCCCACCTGTCCCATTAATTGAAATGAGAAACATAAATCATAAGATCCACTAAAATAGGAAGGAACAGGAGAAGTATCTATACTGAAAGATAGAAAATAACAAGAAAAGATACCTGAATACAGGCCAAGAAACCCCTGTGACACCCCCAGTACCTCCTACAGCAAAATCATCAGCACTTCCCTTGAAATCTCTCATAATTTTTCCCGTTCTTATATCAAATATATTAATCACAACCCTCTACAAGGAAACCAAGTCAAATTAGAGAAACAGTGCAAGAAACAAAATACTTCCACACAAGCACCAGCATCAAAAACATAGGAAACCTGTGGATCACGAGGATTGCTTGGTTCATGACTGCTGTAGGTCACCAAATACTTCTCACCAGGTGAAAAATCAATGAGTTTTACCTGCAATATATATCAGAAGGCCAAAGATGAAGATGATACTGACATAAACTCCCCAGGTCTAGAGAAGGTAGATAAAGATATTACCTGGGGATGAGCATAACGCATGAGACGATTAAAGGTGGAGGCACCTCCCCAAACTGCAGCACCTTGCCTGTGTACTGTTGCTAAGTAAGTCCCCAAGGGTGACCACTGCACAAAGCTTTCTGTCCAGAACTGTCCAAGTGGAAAAGATATAAACAATTCATCAAAATACAACTCAAAACCCCAGGCTAAATAAATAGATTATTTCTTTTTTTCTTTTTTAAACAAGATTATTAATAATTACCAACAACCTTAAAAAGGGTAAGATTACAAAGGAAAAATAGACAGATAGCAAGCACAGGCATTTCAGGATGCAGTCTACAAATTCAAGATAACCTCAGCATATATAGCAGCAGAGGAACTCAGGCTATCAGGAATACAACACAACAATATAAATGCCAACACAACATGGTAAGGAGAGAAGAAAATCAGTAGTAAGATACTATGACTTACAGCACGCCTGTGCACAGGTTCTGGCTTCAAATGTCTTGCATCATTCCACAAGACTTCAGTGTCAGATCCAGCACGGATTACAAACTGATCACGTGCTTTTTCATCTGTAAGCCAGTGCTGAAGATTTTCCTGTAACAAATATGAATAGAGTTTAGAACTACATTTTTGAAAAGAGAAGCAAAGAAGGCCCAAGAAATTTGTATAACGTGAAAAGGCTCAGAGATTAGGGAGTATTTGGATTGTCTATTTTTCTTTCATCTGTATCTGATCTGTATAGTCTGTTTATGAGTAAAAGTATACATTTTTTATTTGTATTTGTTTTCTACAAATAGTTTGATTAAAATAAATATGAAACAGATGTCAAACTAACACTAAACCAACGAATCAAACGCATCATATGTCAATAGCAGTAGTAAACATTGCCCTGATGCACTATCAATTTCTTCCACAACTTTTAAAACAACATAATCATAACACTATTTTGCACAAGTAGTCTCAAAGACCTGTGACTAAAAGCTCAGAAACTCTATTAGCAGATCATATAGCTAATGGCATTCACAATAAAGCATATTAGAATTCATTTCACTCCAACCCACAATAGCACAATAATATATGATCTCCAATGCCTCGCACCCATTTCAATTTTCAACAGACTCACAAACTTTTCAAAAAATTACCATTCACTTACCCCAGGCGTATATGGCTTGGTTTCAGGCGGTGCCCACTCATTCGGAACTTTCATGAATTTATCGAAGTCTTCAAACATGTTGACAACAAAAATATGGGATCTGTCTAACTTGTACCCATTTGTCTTCTCCTTTGCAAGCTCTGCTTCCTACATCAATAAGCAGGCAAATGGTATCCATGAGAATCAAAATCATCAGGCTTCTGCAACACATAGGAATGTTACCCCAACTCACTACAATATATAAGGCTGATAGATTATAGTAAACCAAGGCAGCACATACGATTTCTAATATATTATACGCACTGTACCTTCAAAACAATTAGATAAGAAAGGGGAAGGATGAGAGAGATGAAAAACTGGAAATAGACAGATAGCATGAAATTCATTTTACTTAGTCTTAGTAGCATGTACACAAATGTGTGTGTGTGTGTGAGAGTGAGAGAGAGAGAGAGAGAGAACCTGAGCAGTATTATACTCAATAAAGCAATAGCCTAAAGTTTTCTGAGTTTCTGGATCAACAGGCATCCAGAGACCATTCTCCTTGATCACACCAATCTGACTATAGATTTTGCGAATCACACCCTCAAGCTTCTCAAATTTCTCCTGTGGAACAACAGGGAGATTATCAACAATGATAACATTGCCAAACCCAGTTTCCAACTCCAGACTGTCCTCCTGGTAAAGATCTTCATCATCACTGCAAAACAGTATGAAATTAGTATAGCGAAGGTATTTAAAAAAAAAAAAAACAAAGAATGTTCTCACTACAAAACAAAAAGCATCATCGCCCAACTATGTTCTTTTGATGAGAGCCCACAAGCAAAAGTAGCATCTGTCCTTTTCGCTTCCTCTACTAGTGTAACTGTTAAACCCTATAGGCCAAAATAATCCCAGGGGAAGAGAGAATTTTTTCTTCGATTGTTTCCATTCCTTGTATCATGTGGAGGGAAAAAATCCAAAACACCACAAAAGTACTCTCACACCAGAAATAGAAGTAGATCCTTTTTACAGTTGTTCTGGATAGAAAAGAAAAGGAGGGGAGGAGAGAGAGAGAGACGGAAAGAGGGGATGTTTCCATATAATCGAGCTAAATTGGACTTTTTTGGGTGGAAAAATTGGACACATTTAACACTTCATGTTCTGCATGATTAATATAAGTTACCTAGTGTTTATTAGTGTATTGTATTTCCTCTTCTTTCAATCTAAATAAACAATCAGGAAAAAGGAATATAAATTCTTTACGATTTACAACCAACAAATCGCCAGATCAGTAATCATTTCTCGATACAAGCAAAAACATACACCATCACTACAATATCATTTGGAGACAAACCTGATGATGCCCAAGTCATCGCCAGGAGGGAGGTAAATGCTATCGAGATCAATCTCAGATAAATCAATCCCTAAGCGTGCAGCTGCTTCCTCTATCATGACATCCGCCATGACTATCCCTTATCTTAATTATCTATCATAAAGAAAACAAGAACCCATCTTCAAGAAACAGAAAGCACACCCGTGAAATAACCAAACAAATTCTCATAAAAACATATACAAAAATAACACGCCCCCGAACCATCCCAGACATATGCAATGCACCCACACCTACTCGATGAGTTTTGAGCACATCCTCCATGTCAATTTCTCAAAAGTTACGCAAGGATTTGGATTTTAATTGCCTATTGAGCAGTTAATGATCCTGAGGTAGTTGATCCATATGTTATCTAAACCTCCATGAAACAAAAACCCAAAATGGCAACTTATCTATAATCCCTGTTCAGTGTCGAGTCAGTGTTTGTTTTAGGAACAAAACCATGTTAAAACAATAATGAATGATAGCATTAGAAAACAGCCTTTGTGTCCCAGATGAGAAATCAAATAAGCCATCTCCTTCTAACATAAACCATGGGAACTACATAAAAGATCTACAATTCTTAAGCAGTATCATATATTAAAATCATATAAAAAGGATCACTGATAATTTATTACAAATGAAATCCAATGCCTTACACTTCTTTGTTTCTTCAACAGGCACCAAGAATCAGCTTGATATAGCTCTACAACAAGAGCAAAAGACTTGATTATAACACAATGCAAACCATTATTTGAACTCAAAGTCAAATCTATGTATATTATATAAAAACACAGATGCAAATATATAATAAAAAATATATAAATCGATAGAGAAATGCGAGTACCGCACAATGTACTCAAATGAACGAAAGGAGTGACTCAAGGATAAATTCACCTGAAACTGCTAAGACACTATCAAATCCAATATGGATTGAACGATAAAACTATTTTATGTACACGCTGCATTTTGCAATTTTGTAAACAAGGGTGTAATTAGTCGTATGTGATTGGACAGTGTAGGACCCAAAACCCCCGAGAGACAAGTAAGCCCTAAACCCCCATAAACAAGAATGTAACAATTCCAACCAGAAGGAAGACATTAAGCACGAATTGACATTGCAGAATTCATGTTAAAAACAGATTTTGGAGATTTGTTTATTTTGTTATTAAAAAAAGCACAGCCATGGTTTTAGACATCATACGCCGATGAACCACAACGCCGGATAAGATCCATTTATTTATCCAAAATATATAAATATATATATATATATATATATATCCATCACTAAACATCGTAGAGAAAGATGGCAGCCCTAAAGAGAAGTCGCAATTAACGTAAGCATAATTAATAACAAGAGAAGTAAGATTACATGTGAAGCGATTGATTTAAGAAAGGAAACCAACCTAGAAAGAGATCGCATAATGAGACGCGAAAACGGGTTTTTCAATGGTATTGTGGAATATCAATAAGCACGGAGGCGGCGGAGAAAAGGAGAAAGACGGAGGCGGCAGCTAGCAGGAAAGGATAGATAAAAAGAGTCGTTCCAGGGCTTAGGCCTTAGGGTAAGTAGAAGTGTCTTGCTGATTAGGGCTGAAGCTTAAAAAAAAAAAAAAAAAAACAGAAAAATAAAAACAAACTGTAGCTATTAAAGAGCTTTCTTTTTTTTTTTTTTTAACCTTTTCTTTTTCATTTCGATGGGAATTGAGAAAAAATTAAATAAATAAATAAATGAGGCCTATTCAAAATCCTTATATTATCTATTATTTTAATATTAAGCATACACCTGCTGGGAAAAAAACAAAAAAAATCTATGTGATTTAAATCCCAACTTCGCATACTTTTACCATATAATAATATTTAAATTTTAAAATATAGTATATTTATTAAATCAAAATATATATACCACTAATGATTTAAGAAAACAAAAAATATTACCACATCCCCAAAATTACAACGAGTAACAGTCCATTGTGATTGTTCAATGTTCATAATAAGTGGCATGTGTTTATAGTAACAATCCATTGTGAGTTCGTAGCTGTCAATTGTTTTAGATAACATCCTTACAGCTTTTTGATTAAGGTGGATCATAAGTATATTGAAGTAAGACCCGATGAACCTATAAAGAAATCACAGAGGAACGAGTAAAATTTCCATGTGCTCAATAAGCCAAGAATCTTGGGTATACATAACAAAGAGCAACCAGTAGTTAATTATATATTTATGGATTTCAACAAATTTAATCGTTTCATCTTGATATTAGAGAAATTAACCTCCTTGAATCTCTATTTTAAGGAGTTTAGTATTAAATGTATTCTATTGAATTCAAGAATGTGCAACAAACTATAATCCCTACTCCAAAAAAATAATAATACTAGTAAATAAATCCTTTTTGTCTTAAATTAAGAAATTTAAGTTCAAATAATTAAACTCTTGTCTAAATTCAGCGTTATTGTCCAAGTACTAAAAATAAAACTCATCCAAACAAAATAAAAAGTATCATAAATTTTGATTGTCACTAAATTTGAAATTAGTTTTATTTGGCTTCAAATTGTGTCTCAGGTGAAAGTATCAAAACCCCTAACTCAGCATGATGTAGCTTAGACATCTCCCTAAGTCGGGTCCAAACCGAGACCACCAAAAGACCGGCCATTGTGGGTCTTTCTTGGACCCTCCCCTGCAGGTCCGTATAGAACCTCCTCAAATAAAAAAAAAAAAAGGAAAAAAAAACAAAACAAAATCTGCTGTAACATTTGGACCATCTGAACCTTCCACAAAAGCAATTATTTTTTACAAATAAGTATAATAATTAATGCAGCAGGTTATGACATTATATTTGGAATTTTGGAAAAAAGAATCATACCCGAGTAGACTGATCTCATGACCCAGCAGGTCCCTAGGTCCTACACGCCCCATCATATTGATATGGCGGTTCTGGGTCCATTATTTCTAGACTAGAGATGTCTAATGCAACCAACCTACCTAACAAAACAAGCAAGCTCTCACTTTCCATAAGAGTGAATTCACAATGTTCTAGCTCCAAAAAAAAAAAAATGGCAAGGGATGAGTTGTCTACTCAATGAGGATAGCTATTTACATAAATAAATATAATATATATATATCACATATTTGATTAATAAAAGGATATTAGATTTTCAAACACAGAATCTCTAAATCCATACATAACAAGATTTGAGAAAAAGATCCCTATTTATAATTTTATTAATTATTAGACCTTACTTAACTTGATTGAAATACATCCAATGGTTTTGCTAGCTTTTTTAAACATGATCATAGTATCCATTTCATTTCTCATAGTCAGCATAGGATACCCTTGCAATTAAGTATCCCGACACCACTCAGTATCTTGCATAACAGCACAAGATATTTCCTCACCCAAAATATCTCAGTACCCTTACATAGATGTGCTTAGCAAATCACATATCATATCCCATTCTCTTTTTCATCGTATTTCAAAAAGAACCATTAGATATACTAAGTTTTAGTAAGTTATCAATTCAACTTCGCTTCACCCACAATCAAATAATAATATTAGTGGTCAATGCTCATCTAAATCACATCTACAAACATATCACCACATAGCATAGGATACTAGAAATGCTTTACAATCCGATAATCACAAAGCACTCAACTAGCAAATTTTCATGTCACCCGCATGACAATTTCTCCTCTAAACAAGCAAACAACATATACACACATACTCACATTTATATATATTCATATACCCACTATATATATGTATATAATTAACTAAACTTGCCTTAATGCCAATATGCCGTTTAAGTAGCCAAAGATCCCACTTGATCCTCTATTCATCTTCTTAGCTGAAAATAATTTATAATTCATAAAATCAATATCTCTAAAGACACTATAAAATGTAAGTAAGGTTATTTCCTTCTATAAGATTTATCTATGAAAATTTGGTATTTTCTGTTTCTACACAACTTCCCAATACAAGTTGTGCATAATGCTTATGCAAATCACCAAAAATGGCTAGAGCGTTCTGCATGACCTCGTATACAAGCTATGTAAGGTGCTTGTACTACACGTAAAAAATGATCAGAAAGTTTTACACGATCTCGTGGGCAGGCTGTGTAGGGTGGTTGTGCAAAATGCAAAAAATGGCCATATAGTTATGCATGGCCTCTTACACAAGCTATATAGGGTGCTCTGTGCAGAAAAGCAAAAATGGTCAAAAAGTTCTACACAATCTCATACACAAGCTATCCAAAAATAGTTAGAAACTCTATACTACCTTGTACACAGGCTGTTTACGGGGGTTATGCATAACTTTAAGAAGAAATCTTATTTTCTAAATTTAGCACTTCTATCAACATAATTTTTTTATTTACAAATCGTTTGAAGTGTATGAAACTAACATCCCAAGCTTTCAAGTGATAAATGATTTGTCTACTAAAACCCAAATTTGAATGTAAAAAATTTTTGTTTTATTTCAACCTACAAATTTTGTCCAAACAATTGAACCAAAATTCTATCAAACAAATCATTCTTTATATTTGCCAAACATAGAAAATGTGTACCCCTTATTATGAACAAAATAATAATTCAAACCTTTCATGATCATATTATCAAATAAGGATTGATCCAAACCATAAAAGTTATGTGATGCTATCAATAATCAAACCATGAAATCATGTAATTTGAGATATATTATATGTCGAGTATGATGACCTAAACCCTAAAACCATAGACATGTAAATTTACGTTACAGTTAAAGTATTAACTTTTTCAGAGAAGGATAATGTAGGATAAATAGAGAAATGGAAAATGCAAAAGAGACGGAGAATTGAATTCCCTTTCTCTTCTAATGGTTGCTAGGCTTTCTCTTTAAGAAAAAAGGGTTCTTTTATCTTCTTCTTTTTTTTCTTTTCAAATAAAGGGACATAGAAGCTATAGTATTTTGTCTCTAAAAAAAATTAAATTCCCCATTGTTGTTGGTGGTATGTTGTTGCTGTTGTTGTTGTTGCTGCTATTGTTATTGTTTACGGATATTACAATAGTCCTCTAAAAAAATTCACGAATGATCCCTTGATAGTTTTTAACCCATATTGCAACCTTATCTCTTGTCACTTAGTTCGATAAGATTATAAGAAAAAACTTACTTAGTATCTTACCTTGAATAGATATTTAATGGAAGCAGGGATATAATATGGTATGTTATGCATAAGCAATTATTTCTTTTGGTATTTACTTGATGGTTTATTTTAATTTAAGTGATCAATCAATAAAATACACCAAAGCAGGTTTAACCATTTCACCTAGGTCAAGCAAGGCAAGCACAAACATGATGATCTCATCTAGATACAACATAAGTAATATACTAATTTAAAGATCCTTAAATAAAAGATAAAGGAGGTAAATCCAAGTCAACTTACACAAGGAGCAGCTAATATCAAATCATTAATGAAGTTAAGAGTGTTTCTAAAGGAGAAATTTTTATAAGTTAGATTTATGGGATATTCCGTAATTGTAAAAGATATGAATCCTATTGTGGTTCATTTTTATTGCATACTTAGCAACTCTAAAAGATTGATTGAGATGAGATATATTATCAATACTTAGATACAAAATTTAAAACATAAATATCACAAATGATACTTAAACTTTGCAAAATTTGTAATTAGGTACTTAAACTTTAAAATTACTTAATTTAGTATAAAATCGGTTAATTTAGTATAAAATCTATAATATATGTGTGTGTATTGTAAGTAATACAATTAAGTCCTTACAATAATGAATTGAACTTAAAAGAACATTGTTTAACCCCTCAAATAGCCTTCATCAAATTTAAGCCAACCACCACTTAATGGCCTTCTCCACCTTTCATGCTTGCCAACCAGACTCCTTACACTCTTATAATCTCTCAACTCAAACAATTTGAGAAAGTATGAAGATTTGCATTGTATGTGATTTTGCGAAGCTCCACATAGAATTTATATGTGAAATTTTGAGGGTTTTTGAATTTTGGGTAAATTACAAAAAACCGTCATATGTTTTTACACATTTATAATTAGCTAACATGCAATATCTTTTTTGATAAATAATTGACCCGAACTTTGCTTTATTTCATTCTATCCATTCATCCATTAGTATGGCCACATTATTCTCATGCTATTCTAGATTTTTTTTTTCATTTGAAAGGTAAATTCTATATAAAACTCACAACAATGAGATTTCATATTACGCTTAAATCAATTATATATATACACACATAAAGAAATTTTATAATGCTTGTGATGCATGTATCAATCTATTTTTTTCTATAATATATCATAAATAATCACTAATATGTTATTATATTATTCTTATTCTTAAACTTTTCCTCTTTTTATTTCTTTTTTTAACTCTTGGCTCGCAGGTAGCCCGTCCTATCACGGGTTAGCCTGCGTGTTAAATGGGTTGGGCCAATTTGGCCGCATTTAAACGGGCCAAAAAAAATTTGGCCGTGGCCTACTTTTTTAAGCAGGTAAACGGGCTGACCTGTGGGCCACGGTCCGTATGCCCAGCTCTATACTTGATATCTTTAGTTTAAGACTTCTATTTTTCAGCATTAGCATCAATTATCCTAAACTATAATTTATTAATTAAAGATTTAAGTTATTAGTGTTTTAATGTTTTACGACTTAATTAATAATTAAATCGTGATAAATCTGACTTTATTTATATTTTATTATTATAAATTTATGGCATTTCACACATGGTGTTATTTTCAATTCATTCATGTCATTTTGCTTGAGTCATGATCCTAATCATATATCACTATACATTATCACATAAAGAAGACAATTTTGCATGATAAATATGGCATACACACTTGTCATATTATACACATCATAGAAAATCAAAATGGCATAAATATATCATTTAGTATGGTCCTTATATGCATTTTAAATCTTGTATTTCCCTTAATATGTTATATTTAATTATAATTTGCAAAGCTATGACACTTTTGCAAGTAAATATGACCACACAACACATGTAAGTCATTTAAACACCTAATGACCTAAATTAGGTCCTCTACTAAGTTATATCACTAAAATGACATAATTATTCCACATTTTCTTTTCGCTCTAGTCTTACACGCCAAATCAATGTCCATATTTGCACCCATTCAAACTAAGCACTATGTAATCCACTATCTCATAACAAGCTTAAACCAAAACAATATAACTCACTATAAGCATAAATATTTCCTAGCTAGCAAACCACCAACTTAGTTTCAATAACTTAGCAAGAAATTCTACATTTTGTCATTAATTTTGACGAAACGGTCTCGTCAAATATTTAACGCTCATAACATAACGTCATATTTGAACCATTAAAATATTTAACATTCTAATTACTATATTTATTTTAATGGTTAAATGATCGACTAGATGGTCTCGTCAATAGAACCCTAAAAGCTCCTCTTAGAAACATAACAAAATTCTTTGATTGCAAAATCATTAAGTCCAAACGATCCAATTCCACATATGGCCTAAATAACCATAGTTATGCCAAAATCTTTCATAGAGCCTATCTAATTAATTCTTGTTAATTAGCAATGCCTCCAAGTCCTAATAGCATAATTATATGTCATTGAATTTCAAATATAACCACACTTGTTATATCAAATTTAAACAACTTCAAATCATCTATCAAGTTGTTTCACATGTTCATATCACAATTCACACAAATTAAGACCCTCAAACACTCCTAAACACTAGGCTTGTAGATGCAAGATTCTTCTTGGGGTAGTCACATGCATGCCACATGAATCTTGCACCAGCACGTAACTTCGAAGTGCTGCTAAAGAGATGATACTTAATGATGGGATGGCTTGGACAGAATGACAATGGAGGAGGTACAAGCAACCTTAGCGTCTCAAATGCATAAATGATAAGTAAGAGAGTTTAAGTAAACCTCACACGTTAACGTTACAACTCTTGAGAAGGTAGGTAGAAATCACTTGAGTTGCCTTATTTGATCTTTCTGAATAAAGCCTCTTATTGAGATTGATGTTTATCTTCTTTCTCTGAAAGTTCAAAATGAAGAGGAATGACTGAGTATTTATAGGCAATTGGCATGAATGTCGACTATCAAATCATCTTAGTGATAGACAGATGAGATGGAGCAAGCTCAATTCATAGTTATCCTAAGTGAGCTCCACATGGACTAAGACCAATAGCCATCTCCTACATGCATGAGCTTGCTTAAGAAAAATTGGATGCAACGGACTGATCCAACAATTCTTATTTCGAGCCCACCAGGCTAAATCTTTATGAACCATCCCAATGACTGAATCGAACTCACTAGGCCCTGTCACCTAGCCCGTGAATCAAGTCCAAATAAATAAATAATAATATATAATCTAAGCCCATTTATAAGGCTTAAATAGACAATTGAATCATATTTTTTAACACACAAACCACATTATAACCAACCAAATTCTCCCATTATTCATAATTTTTAGAATAGGTAACATAAACACATTATCAATTCCAACCATTAAAATCACTGTCCATGCTTAAACTAATTCAATTCAACCTTCAATAAACTCTTATCATCAATTTCACTTGTAATTTGATGGGTTACCTCATAATTCAAGATCATATTCATTAAACCAACATAAAAACACCCAAATTCCAGTTCAAACAAGCATTCTGATATCCCAAGTATAATAATGGTACATATCTGTTGGGATTAAGTCACATAGTTGAAACCTAATTTTACGACATGATTGGGTAAATCGGTCATATATGTATAATGTTACCATAATTGAATAAAAAAATTATCAAAATCTACCACATACCAAAATTAGATAAAGTTACCGCAATGTGGCAAACATACCATAATACAATGATAAATCTACGATGCATAAATGTTATGAAGAGTATATACTCATCACAATACGACAAACTTACCAAAATCTGGCTAATTTACCACATAGTACTAATGGACAAACTACCATAATGCAATGAACTTACCAAAATATAACACATCTAGTACATACCAAAATTAGACAAAACTATCACAATGCGACAAAGTTACCCAAATCCAACAAAAATAACATATAACACAATTGGACAAATTAGCTAAAACGTAATGAACATACCACTTGTAAAAGTTTGCATAAAATCGATCTATTAAAATATGGAAAACTTATCATAATAAGATAAATATATCACTTAGCACAAACAGATAAGTTATCAAAATGCAACAAACTTACCAGAGTACACCACTTAGTACCAAAAGATAAAACTACCAGCCAAACTACCAAAATGCGACAAACTTATCAAATTATGATAAATCTACCATTTAGTACTAAAAGACAAACTACCAAAATGCGATAAATTTACCAAAGTATGAAAAATCTACCACTTAGTATTAAAATACAAAACTACCAAGCAAACTACTAAAATGTGACAAACTTATCAAAATACGACAAACTTACTATTTAGCACTAACAAGCAAAACTAGCATAATACAACAAACATACCAAAACATGACAAATATACTACATACGAAAATCAAACAAAATTACCATAATGCGATAAGTTATCAAAATCTAATAAAAATAACACATGCCATAATCGGGTGAAATTAACATAATACAATGAACTTACCATGTCCAAAAGTTAGTGTAAAATCAATCTACCAAAATAGGCTTACCACAATCGGACAAACCTACCACTTAATACTAAAAGACAAAACTAGCAGACAAACTGCTAGAATACGACAAACTTACCAGAATCCTATAAATTTACCATTTACCACAATCGGATGAACTTACAAAATGCGACAAAATCACCATCCTGAAAATGATTTTTTTTTTTAGCCTATCGAAATTCGACAACCACAATTTAATTATGCGAGATCCAACATTTAGATTGTGTCCTAAAATTAGGACAAAACTTGGCCACTTAAGCCAAGTGTATCCCCATAACTTTCACTAAAGTGCTTAAATAGTATCTCTCTTTAACTAAGAGAGAGAAAATCTCCCCCGTGTGATCTCTACCCTATCTCTAATGATGATTGGGTATATCAGTACTTGATTTCTTTCTTCCTCTCTCTTACAACACGTTCACTTGAAATGAATTGTTATTCATTCTCTTTTTGTTCTACATAAATTACTATTATGGTATTTGTCACGCCTTGAGGGATACCCTAAACGTGGTAGTCCTTCATACACAATATTAAAGCCTAGGAATGACTATCTTAGTCATGCAAAAGCTTCCATATCATGTACAAGACGTACATCACAACAAAGGAAATGCATTGGAGTAGCATAATTTATGTTGATAACAATTAAGTAGCAAGACAAAAGAAATACATATAATTAAACATAAATAAAGTCAATTATAATTCTTAGGAGCATACTCTTACTAATATCCTCAAATGACACAGAGTATATTAGTGTTTACTAGTAGTCTCCAAAATAATAACATATCATATATCCCTCTTAAAGAAATTTTCATAATGAAATTTCATTCTATACTCCCAATTCTTCTATTAAGGCTCAAAAGTCCATCAATGATTTTCTTATTAACCCATTCCTCAAGTGGAGTCTTAAGTATTCTTATTTCATTAAAGATCTATAGGGGTATAAGCTTACAACATGCTTAATGAGATAACTCCCTTCAATCTTACCGTACATCCAAAACTCAAAACAAGTTTATTTATTTCAAGCATATGCTATGTGTGCTATGCAACAATAACATGATACAAACAAATATGTATGGGTATCCGAAAAACATACATAGAATAGATTTATGCTCTCAATGTCAAGGGTTAGGAAATTAGCTTTGAAGGTCTCCATGATATTCACCATTAGTCCCCTAGCACTCTACTAATAGCGATCGATCGGTGCAGCTTATCCTTAGGCTGTGTTCCCTGTACATCTTAATTTCCTAAGAATGAGCTTAGCCACATGAGCCCTTCTGATTCTTCCTATTGGAGTAGCAGTCTTTGACATGTGACTCAACAAATGTAATGCATGTCCATTTTGTTTATATCAAGGCCAAATATAATTAAGGTATGCTTACAAGTGATCAAACAAGTATCATACACATATAAGCAATACATAATATTGATAATGAACTTAATCAATCATTTATCCATTTCAATATGCTTAGCATCCCTAGTTACTCATTCATAGAAACTCATGCACATGTACCGATAACCCTATAAAAATTTATTTTGTCTTGTACCTATAATTCTAGTACAACTATCTACAAGTATAAGTAAGAAAAACAAAATCATAAGGGAAAACTCACCCATCCACTAAAGCAATTCCTGATTGAAAAAATCATCTAGAAATGGCACGCCAAATTTCTCATTTCCTAAACAAAGGAAATACCTGAAACTAGTATTGTAGTGGTGCTACTTAAATTTCTAGCTCTATTTGTTTTTATTCGCATCATTTTTCCTGGTTATGGAAGTTCCACCTTAAAATAACCATAACTTGCTTATTTTAACTCGGAATTTTGCATATTCGTATTCTTTTTCTACCTGCTTCCAATGCTCCATCTATTTCTAAAGTTATTTTTAGCATTCAAGTTTATTTGGGTTTCGGAATACAGAGGTACAGAATACGTCCTAACATTTCCAGACTTCAATTTTTCCATTTTCCACATTTTACCTTACATAGACTTCTCTAATGTCGAGTATATTTTATTCCTATGCTCATTTATGATAAAAACATAATAATAGTCTATAATACATGCATGATCCTTGATGTTGTTCAAAATAATATTTTTATTATAATAATTTCCATGGAAGGTAGAAAAGTTAAGTTTATGAAGAAATGACTTTTGGAGCTTTGATAAATCTTAATCCTTAGATGTTAGTAAGTATGAAACTTAACTAAAAATCATGGTTTTATATTAGTTTAAATCCTTGAATATCTCATACTAAAAATAAAATAAATTCATTCAACTAATTATTTTCAAAACATGAACTTTACATGTTTGGGAAGAAATATTCTAAGTTGTATTTTCTTTGAAATTTTCCTAAGTTTCAGTTTTCGACAAAAATTAAGCAAATGACTTGTTTTGATTTTTCTTTCTTGATGAAAAGGGGTTTTCATGTGTATTTAGGGAAAGAATTTTTAGTTATAAGATTTTCTAGAGTCATGTTTTCAATCTTGACATTTTAAGGAATTTAAGA
This sequence comes from Combretum micranthum, assembly GCA_024138025.1. Taxonomy (NCBI): domain Eukaryota; kingdom Viridiplantae; phylum Streptophyta; class Magnoliopsida; order Myrtales; family Combretaceae; genus Combretum; species Combretum micranthum. The sequence continues at coordinate 30,446 of JAMXBD010002532.1, forward strand.
GGATGATCTTGTTTTAAAATTTCCTTTTTGATAAAAGGTTCTCTCATGTTTTGAAAAAAAAGTTTTAGGTAAATGTTTTGTTCTAAATCTTTATTCTCGAGGAAAAGATTCCTATACATTGAAAATAAGATTTTTGGAAATTATTTCGTGCAATAAAGAATTATCAATGTTAAAATTTTAAGGACTTTCTTTATCAACATCATTATGAATATCTGTGTATATGAACTTAACTACACTTATTTATTTTTAAACTTTAGCAAGCTCAACTAAAAATAAGAAATAAACAAGAACATGAATGAAAATACAAGGAAATGAAAATAGAATTATGGAAGTCTTAGTTTATGGTCAAGGCTTCCTAGATCTTGAAATGATCCAGTCATCATACGAAATAAATAAAAGCAAAGCATAAAGAAATAAAATTGAAAGTCTTAGATTTTTATAAAGGTTTCTCAAGACTTGAATATTTCCAATCTCATAAAAATTTAAGATAGATAATAAAATCATGGGAGTCTTAGATTATATTCAAGGCTCCCCGAGACTTAGAAATGGACAAGTCCCTTTTGTTTTGACTTGAAGATGAACAAGTCTGAGACCTCGATTAAAGACAAGTCTCAACATCAAGAAATAAATAAATTGCTTGAAATAAATTAGTGCATAAAATAAATAAAGTGCATGGAATAAATAAATGTTATGTTAGTGAGCAATAGGTACTATAAATTATAAATATTACATATACATATCAGAATATATAAAGTTAGACTAGCAACATAAAATAAAAAAGAAAGAACATATCATGATCATGCATATAACATCGTGACATGAATAATATGTGCCTTACATTTCCATTCCCCAGCATATCCATCATGGGGATTTCATATGGAAATTAATTAATGACATAAACATTCATGCCACTTGCATAAACAATATGTATGAGGAGGGTGTTTAGTGTCTTTACCTAAAACAAGAGATGTGATTTGTGTATGGATAAAAGAGGGAAGGAAAGTGCTTGAGACAAATTTTAATTGTGGAAAAAAATTGGTAGAGTTTTGTTATGGGTAAAAAAAAAAAAAAACGTGTAAGAAGTGAAAGAAGGAAGTCATATTTATAGGGAAAAAATATGAGAGAATTAAAGATATGAAAATAAATGAAAAATAAAATAAAATATGTGGTGGGGGAGGTGGGGAAGGGGAAAGAAGGGGCAGCAAACACAAATCATGTGGGGGAAGAGGAGGAGGAGAGAGGGAGAGAGAGTAGATAGGAAGCTTACATGAAAAATGTAGTGTAAAGTTTTATGGAAAAAGATAATTATAAGAGATATGTGTAACAATAGTTGTCAGAAAAAGAAGAGAGAGGTAAATAGTAAGAAATATAAATAAATAGTAAACAAGATAAATAAATTAACACTAGAGATAAAAATAGGTATATATAAGTTATAACTGACGTTTTTATGAGTCGTAAAAATTGTATTTGATATTTTTTATGAATTCTTATTATATTACTAGTATAGATTATTTGTTAGGATATTTTTCCTTATTTTTCATGTTGGTGCCTTGATTGAAAAATTGATTTTACTCGGGTTGGAAACAAATGAGTTTTTGTCGAATCTAATCATTTTAGGGTAAGTGACATATTTTCAATTCATAATTTAGGTTTATTATAATTTAATATTTTGGGGTTTTAGGGGCGGTCTTGCCAGATCTAGGTTTTATAGAACTTGATAATGACCTCGTTTAGCCTTAGGGTTCTGGTTTTAATTACGGCTTTAAAATATACTTGTAGGATCATAAAATTTAAGACTTTTCAGTTATATTATATATTTGGTTCATCATTTGAGTTTACTCTATTTTTATAATTTATTTAATATTTTAGGATTCTCAACTTTGTTTAATGGAGTCTAGGGCTTCTAGTGCTAAATATTAACTTGGTCTGACTTTTGGGTATTAGTTTTAATTTTGACTCTAAGATTTACTTATAAAGTTACCGAAGAATCTAGGGGCTCACAACTTTATCATTGATTATTATCTGGTAATGTTATCTCTATTTGTTTGCTAATGACAGAGTACAAAACGGTTTTTAGCTTAACTAGTGGAATTTTGACTTGATAAACTATTACTATGTTATAGAAAATTTTATCATATTATTTCGTTATCAAATATTATTTGGATATACTGCCTTGATTTACGTGTTAGAGATCAGATAGATGAATTGTTTAGCATAAGGATTCCAAGTCGAACAATTATTGGATTTTCATTTTGTTTTCAAATATGCTCTTTTTCTTAGGGTTTGGTATTTAAGGTATTGTATTCCCATCGCACTTATTAGACATTTAGGGTTATCTAATCTTATCTAATATTGTCCAAGGTTTTTGATACTTGTGATTAGTTAGGATCAATTATCGGGTTTTTAGGGTTGAGCTGGATCAACGAGGTAGGGTATGAAATCCTTTTGATGACAATACATTTTTTACTATCTACTTTCCTTTAAGGTTTTAGGTTTCACTCAAACCATCTAATACTCTAGGATTATTGAAAAATTTTTATCCGATTCCATTTAGGGTTTCAAGAGTTCAATTTTAACTTGACTTGATTTTTTGGTTTTAATTTTGATATTAACTCTAAGGTTCTCATTTAAGAATATTAAAAAATCTAGGGGCTTACAGCATTCACTTGAGGAAAATGATAACTCATAATGAATTGCTATTATATAAAATGATAGATAGCGATTTTTGTCCCCATGTGCATGAATTACAATTTAAGGGTCTATTTTTCAATTTTGTCATAAATGCTCCTATCTTAAAAATATTACCTATACAATTATCTTGTTTTCGTAATAAAGATAAAGGGTATTATACATATTTTATTTTTTACTCCAATAATTACTTATTTTATTTTTTACATAAAATATTGAATTGGAATTTAATTCACCCCTTATTTATTACAGAGAATTAAACTAACCATTATTTTTCTTTCTTTATCACCTGTAAAATCCATCCCACTCTTTCTATTTCTTTTCTTTATTCATTGTGTCCTTTATTATAAGGCATCCCCTAGGTTTGTTTTTTCTATTTGTTTCTTCTTTTTTAATCATTTGTCCATCTGTCTGGTTTAGTTTTGTTTAATCTTTTTCTTGGGTGTCAAAAACAGATTTTCGTTATCTCATCTGTCATGATACATCCAAATATGACTCCAATTTCTAACGAACATGAAGCAAATATCTTGGACCTGGAGGCTGGAGTGCACATGGCAAAATCCCATATTGTGGGCAAAGTCAAATCACACAAATTGGTTCCATGTGCAGCAGTTATCAATACTCTCAACAAAGCCTGGGAAATATTTGAAGCTATTGAATTATCACATTTGAAAAGCAATTTTTTCTTGGCTGCCTTCAGGATGATAGTACTATTAAAAAAACTCTAGATTTAGAACCGTGGTCATTCTTGGGCAATCTAATAATTTTCCAAAAGTGAGATCATCATCTAAAGTTGGAAGACCTTGAGTTCTCAAATTTCAAAATATGGATCCATTGCATGGTTTAGCATTGCATATTCTATCTGGTTGTAATGCATACCTGCTAGGATCAAAGATTGGAAATATCAATGAGGTTGAAGACCCTACAATTGTGAGAAGGGATTTCCTCCGAGTTAAGGTGGAGATCCCTATTACGAAACCAATTGTCGGAGGAATTTGGCTAAAAAGCTTGGCTAAGGACGTGATATGGATTCCTTGTAAATACGAAAGGACTGCAGGTTTCTGAAACGCATGTGGTCTTATTGGTCATATTAAAAATGTATGAAAAGAAAAAGATGTGCTTGGTTTTGTCCCAAATAACTTAAGCGCAGATATCAAAGTTAAAGCAGCACTGCGACCACATTCACAAGAAGGTAAAGCGTCCCTGGCGATTGGAAAGCTTCTGAACAAGCACGATAAAAGAGATGTAATAATAAAGGAAGCTTCTCAATTATAACAGAAAGGCACAGAGGTAACCGAAATTTTGGGATCATCCCAAAATGTCAGTCCATTGGATACGAACTTAAATATTTGCATTAACTTGCCTAATGAAGATAAAGAAAATATCTCTATAGATCCCCTTCAATTAAACCATTATTGCAAATTACAACCCCTCATGTTAAGCTATCAAGTATGGTTAGCCACCATGCCAATAGCCCCGCTGAGAATTGCACGGCCCCTGTTTCTCCAAAACTTTCTCTTTTAAAACCTGCTATTACTATGGACCTTTCAGTTGAAGCTTTTCCTTCCTTTAGCCCAACTGTTACTTTTGAGTTCAATCACAAAGGCCCTAATCCTATATCGATTGAACTTTACCTGAAGTATAAGGATGCCTCTCTTTTAACTAGTTCCCCGTAACCTATTTACTCGGTATAAGAACCTCCCAATCCAAAAAAATAAAAAATAAAAAATAAAAAAAAAATAAAAGAAGAAAAGAAGAAGAAGAAAACATTGAATAATTTGATTTAATAATTTGATATTTGTCTCCTTCTTTCCCGCCTATCTCTGTCTCTAGTTTTGGTTCTTCCTTTCTCTGCTTCCCATGGCTTTGAACGTCTGGTATGAGTCTTATTTTTTTCTTTCCCTCTGTTTTTTCTATTTGGCTTGTCTTGTCTCTCTGCTATTCTGTTTGGCTGCTGGGAGTCTTGTTCTGGAGCTTGCTCTTCTCCTTGTTTATTTTTTCTTGTACTTTCCTGGTCTGCTTGGGCATTTCCTGTTTGTCTTTTCTCTTTTATAGCCTTTGTTGTTTTGCTTTTGTCTTTACAGGGTTTCCTCCTCAGCTGCGTGGTCCAGAATGAGGCCGACTTCCTCGAATAAGGTGGATGAAGATACTATGGAAGGGCTGGACCTGAAAGAAAACACAGAAATGTTAATCCAAAATGAGTACCTTATGATCGACAAAGTGATTTCAACCAAATCTCTAAATAAAGGTGGGGTGATCAATGTGTTGAAGAAGGCATGGCAGTCATATGGCAATATGAGTTGCTTTGTTTTGGGAACTAACTTATTCCTAATAGCCTTTGAGAGTGTTGATATGGCTCTGAAAGTTCTCAACGATGGTCCTTGGGCAGTGATGGGGAATCTGATGGTGTTAGAACGTTGGGAAAGTGATAAAAGGATTGAGGATATAGATTTATGCTCACTGCTAATCTGGGTTCAAATCCATGGTGTACAATTAGATCAGATGTCTGGGGTGAATGCAAATAGGCTAGGATACCTTGTGGGCACGGTTGTGGAGGTGGAATCTCTGAAATCTTATATTGGTTTATGCCGTGGTTTTCTGAGAGTGAAGATCAAGATTGATACTCAAAAGCCTTTGAAGCCAGGTGCCTAGGTGAATAGGAAAGATGGTACTAAATACTGGGCTTCCTTTAAATATGAAATAGATTTCTCTTTTGTGTGTGGAAGACTTGGCCATTTTGCTAAAGAGTGCTCTTATCCTAGAGATGGGAAAGCCAGTTTTAGCAATGCATTAAAAGCTGGACCAATTTGGAACAAGAATGCTGCCCCCATGCTTCTTTGGATGCCAATAGGCTAGAAAGCAACGTGGACAAAGAAAATTGGGTTCCAACATCTAATAATAACTCTTCCAGTAAGGGTCTGAAATCTCCTTACACCCCTACCTCAACATCAGCCTAAATCCACCACTAATCCTTCCCTATTTAGTCGTTCGTTAGCCCTTCCTCTGCTTCAGCCACACATATTTCTTTAGACCAAAACTTCAAACTCAATCTTCTTTCTAACCAATCAACCCCTTCTAAGTTAGTCTCTTCCTTTAATCTCCCTCAGTTTTAATTTATCCATCCATCATCTACCCTATATGCCCAAATTTCCCCTGAACTATTCAGCTCCCTCTAACCCTCCTTGTTTGTTACCTTCCAACCAAGCCTTGGCCTGTGAATCCCATAAAAATGTACCCCAAGTTTTATCTTCCCCCTCAACTTTGGAACCTCACAAAGCTAAATCCCAAAGCCTATCTCCTCTCTCGCCTAATGTTCTTATAGGTGACAGTAGCTCTTTACCTAGTGTGGATAGTAAGCAGGAAAAGAAGGATTCATCTGAGTTAGAGGGGAGGAGTGGTCAGGTAGCGGAGGGGCATGAAGCGTCGTACCTATTAGATGAAGCAAAGAATGCTTGCTTATCTTCTATGAATCTGAGATCCACTAGACTAAAAGAATAGTACCTTGTTAGTTTCCCCTTTGAAGATGAATTAGAGCCTAAGAAGTTGAATGATACAGAGAATCCACCTAAAGAATAAAAACAAGCCTCGTTGTCTTTGGTTCCCGCCTTCAAGGGAATGAACTTGAAAAGGCAAAAAGAGTGTGAAGAAATCAAGATGGATAAGAAAGCCAAGTTCTCTGTTGAGGAAGAGGAGATCCTCGAGACTAAAACTGTTTGTAAGGTAACAAGACATAAGGGTTTTCAAAAGAAAACTCTTCGAAAAAAGAAAAGAAAGTTGTGAAAAAAGCTGTGTTTGAGTCAGGGCTGTTTGATGTTCCTATAGGTGATTTAACTATATGTGGTGGTGGTGGCTGGCCCTTAACAGCCACACGGGAGCCATGACATACTTATCTTGAAATTATCAAGGTTTTGGATTTTTCTTGACAATTCGACATCTTAAAGATCTTATAAATAAGCAACCCTCCTGTAATTTTCCTAATGGAAACCAAAAATAAATGCAGCAAGTTGGAGAAGATTCAGAATCGGCTTAGGTATCCAGGCTCTTACTATGGTCCCCCTCTTGGAATCAGTGGGACCTATCCCTCTAATGGAATGGAGATATGTTAATATAAAAGTTATTGATAGTTGTCGTTGGTATATTCACAATGAAATTTGTGGAATGATGGGTTTAGTGCTGGTTTCTTTACATGGATCTATGCTCCTACGTCTTTTAAGAAAAGACTTGAGTTGTGGAATCAGATAGTTCATCTTTCAAAGACTGCGGCAGGACCATAGTTGTGTATCGGTGACTATAATGAAAGAACAAACGAGGATGAAAAGTTTGGAGGCCGACCAAAGGAGAAAAGATAGATGATTGCTTTTAATAACATGATTTCGAAGCCTCTGTTATATGATATGGGATGCATTGGTCCATCTTTTACATGTTCCAATAACAGAAACGAGGGGACCCTTGTTAAAGAGAGATTGGATAGAGCTCTTGTCTCATCCGCTTTGATGGATTCTTATCTAAAAACACAGGTCATGAATGAGCCCTCTATAGGCTTTGACCATGCTGTTATCATTGTAAATACCCTTTATGCTGATGGAAAAGGGAAATGGAGATTTCGTTTTGAGAATCTATGGAGAACATCAATAGAGCGTGGTCATATAGTGACAAAGGTCTGGAAGGAAATCGACACAAATAGAAATTTAGAAAATATGATAAAATGCTTGGTTGAATGTAGCAAAAGATTGACAAAGTGGAGTAAAGAAACCTTCCTTAACAACCGTAGATTGATAGAAGAGTTAAAGAATAAGCTAGGAAAGTTACAAAATGACCCCAATGAGCTTAATCTAGAAGAGGAAGAGCTTATCCAAGCCCAACTAGATGATCTATCGAGACGGGAAGAAATGTTTTGGCACCAGAGATCCCGTATTAATTGGCTTCTATATGGTGATAGAAACGCCCCTTTTTTCCATCACTCCACCTTAAGCAGAAGGCAAAGAAATAAAATTCTAAAGTTGAATAGGGGTGATAGGGTGTATCTCGAGAATGAAAAGGATATTAGTCAAACTTTCACTGATTATTTTCATCTCTTGTTTCAAACTGAAGGCAACCGGGATTGGGGGGAGTGCTTGAATTGGATTGATACTGTTGTGATGGATGATATGAACCTATTGTTTTGTGTACCGGTTTCTAAAGAGGAAATTAAAGAAGCTGTGTTTCAATTAGGCGCCCTTAAAGCCCCAGGTTCGGATGGTTTCTCGGGTGTCTTCTATCAATCTTATTGGAGTTCTATTGGTCCATCGGTGACAACAGCGATTCAAAATTTCTTTGGTTCAGGTACTTTCCCTCTGTCTCTAAATCACACTGACCTGATTTTGATTCCAAAAGTCCAATTTCCTTCTTTTGTATCTGATTATCGCTTCATTAGCCTTTGTAATAACCTTTATAAAATCATTTAAAAATTTTTGGCTAATAGATTAAAGTTATTCCTTGATAAAATCATTTCGGAAAATCAAAGTGCTTTTGTTCCAGGGCGGATGATCTAAGATAATATTAGCATACCACATGAGATTTGTCATTTTCTAAAAAATAAAACCAAAGGGAAAAGACACTTTTGTGCTACCAAGATGGACATGAGCAAGGCTTATGATCGTATTGAATGGAATTTTTTAGAAGCCATTATGGTCAAAATGGGCTTTGGACAACCTCTTGTTAGGTGGATTATGACTTGTGTGACCAGTGTATCTTTTAATATTATTGTTAACGGAAAGGCAGTGGGCTTTATGAGTCCTTCTAAAGGTATCAGACAGGGGGATCCACTATCCCCATATTCGTTTATTCTGATTACTGATGTCCTCTCGAAAGGTTTATCTATAGCAGCTAGTAATGGTCTTCTCAGAGGCATTAGAGTCCAACCTTCAAGTCCTGATTTAACCCATCTCTTATTTGCAGATGATTCTTTGTTTTTTCTAGAAGCAGGTAATAGGGGGTTGCAAACCATGAAGAGGATTCTACTAGATTATTGCAAGGCTTCTGGTCAAACAATCAATTACTCTAAGCCATCAGTTTTTTTTAGTAAAAACTCCCCAAATGAATGGAAGACCGAGGTGAGAAGAGGACTAAACATATCTAGCACTGAAGATCCTGGTTTTCACTTGGGTTTACCCACTCTTTGGGTAGATCCAAGTGTGATGCCTTATACTTTGTTAAGGAGAAAGTACCAAGGAAGACTTAGGGTTGGAAATAAAAGCTTCTAAATGAGGCGGGCCATGAAACGCTAACCAAGTCAGTTGCCTATGCTATACCTATTTATTCAATGGGCATTTTCAAGTTTCCCCTCAAATGGTTTCAACAAGTAAATTCCCAGGTTACTAACTTCCGGTAGGGTTAGTGGCAAGGAGAAGGTAGGATTCATTGGGTCAATAAGGAGTGCTTATCTAAAGCTAAGGAAGGAGGTGGAATGGGGTTTAGAGATCTACACCTCTTCAATTTAAGTCTACCGACTAAATTAGCTTGGAGGGTACATCAAAATCCACAAACCCTATGGGTTTGGTACCTTAAAGGAACCTACTATCCTAATTGCTCCTTTAAGGATACAGACAAGGGCAGTAGAGCGTCTTGGGGCCGAAGTAGCTTAATAGAAGGGAAGGATTTTCTCTATAGGAACACAAATTAGATAGTTGGCAAAGGAGACAAGGTCATGGTCAGATTAGATAAGTGGATTCATTTTCTACAAAATAAATACTTGTCTCAAGGAAGTAGCATTGAACCTAGTTTGAGGGTCTGTGATATCATGGATACAGAATCATTAGAATGGAAAGTGAGGAGTATTCAACACTTACTTTTAGATTTTGAGCTTAGGGCCATCAAAAGCATGCCTATCTCAAGATCGAATGCTGAGGATAGACTAGTGTGGCCTTTTGGCTGACGAGGCGAGTGCACTGTAAAATCCGTGTATCATCTACTGCATGAGAAAAGGAAGATGATTAATCAAAACAAGCCATCATCATCCAATCAAGTTCCAAAGCATATTTAGAAGCAAATATGGAATAACAAATTCTTACTGAAAATTAGGCATTTCCTTTGGCGTATGATGTCAAACGCAATCCCAGTTATGCAAAATCTTCAACAATGCCAAGCTACCAATTCTCTGACATGCCATTTTTGCAATGAAGTGGAATCATCAGAACATGCCATTTTATGTCATAATTGGGTTACATGCGTTTGGTTTGGGGTGTTAGGTATACGAGTTGAAAAACAACAGTTCTCTTCCTTTGCTGTATGGTGGGACAACCTAGTGGGAAAGTGTAAACTACTAAAGGGGGAGCGTCATTGAAAAGCAATAGAAATTGGTGAAGTGGCTTAGGGAATTTGGAAGGAAAGATGTGACGCCATTTTCAATCATAGAATACCAAACCCTAAGAATACAGTCTATCGTATTATTGCCTAACTAAAGGAGAAGAGTTACCTTGACGCATTTCCAGAGGTTGAAATGGCTTCATCGAATGATCCAGGAACTGAAGCATCTGTTGTACCTTGCGTTAATTTGGCTGCTACAAGTATAGAGGAGAGAGGTGGACCTGAGACGGAACATAACATTTCTGAGAGTTGCTTGGTGAACCACATCCTTTCTTTACCTTCGATGCAGGAGGATCATATGCCTGCTGGCACAGGTGGGCAATCAGCTTCACATGATAACCATGGGCCTGCTTGCAATGGGGGCCTTTCTGTTCGGATAAATTCAGAAGGATCTTGGACTGGGCCAAATGAAATGGGAAGGGCTGCCGTTGTGGTCAGAAATCATGTTGGACCGTTAATAGGAGGAGCCTCAATTTTGGACTTATACCTTTGGCTGAGGCTAGTGAAATTGCTACCTTGAACCTTAGGATTGACTTAGCTAAGAAGAATTTTTGCCCAACCATCTGTTTTGAATCTGACTGCAAGCAAGTGATCCGAGCCTTCAATGGACACCGAGATAGTCTTCATTGGACCTCCTTACCTTATTTTGAAGAAGGTCTTTCCCTCTTAAATTTCTTGCAAAATGTTAATGTTTCCTTTACATTTATAAGAAGAAATGCAAATAGTATTGCTAATTAGGTAGCTACTATCTTTAAGAGGAAGATTTGTCCGTTTGATTGGTGGATCTCCACTCCATCATTCCTTCGAAAGCTACTCGCTCATGATTTGTTTAGCCGTACTGATTTAACTTGTATTATTCCTAACAATGGGTAATTTTATGAATTTATTTGTTTGTTTGATTGGTAAACATAAAAAGTATAGAAATAGATAAAAAAAAAGGATTGAAATGTCCTTATCTTTTTAGATTTGAATATAACTAGCTTAATTTGGAAGGTTGCAAAGAGGTGATTTCAGAAGCGCGGTCAAGAATGGCAAAACCGTTTGATTTGAAAGGTAGGTTTGAAAAATTTGGGGGTGTGTAGAAATGCCCTTCTGCAATGGCATAAACGAAATGTTCGTAACAATGCTCTATTAATTAAAGAATTGCATAAATACCTTGCAAATATCCAAAATGCGACAGTAGAGAAGAAAAATATAATAGAGTAGAAGGAAAGCTAAGAACAATTGTCTTTTGCCATGAGAAAAGAAGAGCAATATTGGTTTCAGCGCTTAAGAGTTAACTAGTTAAACCTCAATGATAGAAATCTTTTCTTCAAACTACCAAAAGATGAAGAGCTAAGAGTAAGATTTATTGAATAAAGGATGGAGGGAATCTAAAAATGATATAGAGACAACCTTCTTGGAGTACTTCAAAGACATGTTCTAGTCAAAATATAATAATTCCAACACAAGATGTTTAGATGTTATGGAGAATGTGATCATACCTAAGCATAATGAGTGACTAGTCAGACCACTAGAAGAAGAAGAGGTGAAAGAAGCAACCTTCCAATTAAGCAGCACAAAGGCCCAATTCCAGATGGTTTCAACGGTATGTTCTACCAGACAAATTGCAGTTTAGTTAGACTATTCGTCACTAATGCGATAGGGAATTTTAAGAAATCAGGTTTCTATCCATCAACCTTCGACATCCCTAATATTGTCCTTATTCATAAGGTATAAAATTCGGATACTGTCTCTCATTTTAAACCCATCAGTTTATGTAACTTTTCCTATAAAATCATTTCTAAGATCTTAGCAAATAGGCTCAAAATCTTGTTATACTCAATTATTTCCCCTTTTTAGAATGCTTTTATACTGGGTTACTCTATTCAAGACAATGTAGTCATATCCCATGAGGTTTTTCACTTTCTAAAATCTAAAACAAGAAGAAAAGACAAATTCTGTGCTTTAAATTTGATATGGTTAAAGCATACAATAGATTGGAATGGATTCTTTTTGAAGAAATTATGTGTAGGATGGGTTTTTCAGAGGGATTAGATGGATCATGAATTGTCTTACCTCAGTGACATTTAACTTTATGGTTAATGGTAAATGAGTAGGACATTTTAATCCCACTAAAGGTCTAAGACAAGGAGACTTTATTTCACTATCTTTTCTCTTTTGGTGGCTAATTTTCTTTCTAGAGTGATTTCAAAAGAGCAACACAATAGTACTCTTTTGGGTCTAAACATTAGGAGATGTAGTCCTACCTTGACACACTTATTGTTTGCTGATGATGTACTTTTCTTTTTAAAAGCAACATGAACAAATCTTTAGGTTATGAAAGACATCTTAGGTGATTATAATGATGCATTGAGATAGGGAGTTAATTATAAAAAATCCTCATTGTGTTTCAGCAATAACACATTGGAAGCTACAAAGAAGTAGTGTTGCCATATTCTCCAAATTGATCCTTGTGCAAAACGTAGTTAGTACGTTGGACTTCCTTCCATTTGGGGTAGATCTACAAGTCAAGTCCTTAATTTTCTTGAGGATAAGATCATGAATAAACTTCAAAATTGGAAAGGAAAATTTCTATCTGTAGGAGGGAGGAAGATTATGATTAAAGCTGTAATTTATGCAATTCCTACATATGATATGCGGGTTCTTAGTTTCCATAAAAGATGGTGCAAAGAAGTGTCCTATTTAATTGCAAAATACTCTCCATTAGGAAGGTTAGAAGGATTTGTCTATAGCCAAAGATGGCGTGGTTTAGGCTTTAGAGATTTATCTTCCCATAATAGAGCTCTTTTAGGAAAATTGGCTCAGAGGATGCTGCAAAATCTAGAAGCCCTTTGGGTTTGATTGTTGAAAAGTATCTATTTCCCTAAAGATGAGTTTATCAATCTGGGTAAAAGAAGGGGATCCCCCTAGATTTGGCAAAGTATACAGTATAGAAAAGAATTCTTGTATGACGAACTGGTTTAGCAAGTGGGTAATGCGAAAAGAGTAGATTTATGGTTTGATAAGTGGATTCCATCTCATCCAAGATAATTCCTACCTCCAGGAGTTTTTGATGATTCCATTAGAAATTTTAAAGTTAAAGATTTGATGGATAAGGAAAATGTGATTTGGAAATTGGAAAGCATTATTAGCTATATCATAGTTGAGGAGGAAGCTGCAATTAAGAGAATTCCAATATCCCAATTTGAATATGAAGACACACTGGTTTAGCCTCATGACCGATCTGGGAATTATTCATTCAAATTAGCTATCGTAAGCAAAGAGCTTTATCTTTCTAAAGACCATAATGGACTTCCCTCATCTCATGTTATAGATAGGAAAGTTTGGAAACTCATTTGGAATATATAAATCAATAATTTATGCGACAACACTGTAATATATAAATCAATAATTTATAATGAAGAGTAAAAGTGTCATTTGTTGAAAAATAAGAGGGTTTTATGATCCATCCTAATGTGTATATGTATGTTTTGTCAAATGATAGATCGTGATTGAAGACAAGGAGACGCTATTCAAAGTCGCCTGAAGGCCACCGACCTTTCTTTCTATGCTGTCGGCCTTAATCTTGTACACCGTCGGCGTTGGGCCAACTTTCATAGCCACAAAATTGTATTTGAGTATTTAAGCTGCCAGTTTATGTGTTTAGGTCGCCAGCCTTTCCTATATGAAAATTTAAAGGTTTCCATGTTTTCTTTATAACCCTAACCTCATTCCTTCTTCTCTAAACCTTTTCTAAGCTTAAAACTCTGAAAAACCTCTATCTCAAGCTTTTAGAAATCCTAAGAAGTCTATAAAAAGTGATCTTGCTTCAAGGAGGATCAAGATTCAAGACTTAAGGAGCTAATTTTAAAAGAGTTTTGGAGATAATCTTGAGTCTTTATTGGAGATTTCGTGTTCTGCAATCAAAGAGGAAATAAAATATAGAAAACAGCTAAGATTGATCCTTTTCAATCCTTTTGATGATTTTAAAGTGAAATCCTTTTTTATTTTCTTTATTTATATTAAAAGGTATCAAGTTCTTGATGAGATTTGAAGAAAAGTCCTAATTCTTGGTGTTTAGGGATTTTGTGGTTTTACAATTCAAAGGGGAAAGGTGTGTATGATTCTAAGATTAGATAATTCTTTTGAGTTTAAGCTTTAGAAGAAAATTGTTTTATGTTTATTTTGTGAAAACATGTTGAGAATGAGAATTTGATTTTCATAAGGTGTTTTTGGTGAAATTGGGGATTCTATTCCTCAAGTGATTTCAGATACAATCTTACCATGTTTGGGGTTTTTGTAGTAGGTCTAGTAATTGTAAACTGACTAATTTCTATCCAACTGTAAATTTAATGTGCTGCTTGTCTTTGGTTGGGTCTAGTAGATTAGGAAGACCGTTGCTACTAGGCCGATGCTCTGATGATCTGTGTGTGGTGTTATTCAAAGTGGAGTTATGCACATAGATGATTCCGGTAGTCTAGGAGTGGCATGAGTATGGTACCTAAGGTGTGTAGAGAATACCTAACACCAATGTATGTATATATTACTATTTTTATATCAATTGTTTTTATGAAGTCATAAGTCACTCCAGGTTTAAGACTATATGCATATGGTTCTAAACTATGCTGTTTGTCTGGCTAAATAAAGATAAAACATATGCTTGTTGCATATGATGACACATGTAATTTGTATGTTGTATGTTCATGTGTATGTGTCTGTAGTTTGACGTACTAGCCTTTGTGCTCACTTTTTGCTATTTTTTCAGGAACATGTGATGATCTGGTAGCTTTTGATCTGTCAGGCTATGATATTTTTGTGGATTATGGGGAGAATGATAGTGGACCTGACTTTCGTACTGATATTTAAATATGTTGGTTATGGAGATAGACAATGTTGAAGATCCTATGAAGTTTATATGTTTTAATGATTTTGAAAATGTTTTATGAGACTTTTTCTTTTAAGTTTGATTTATGTTAGCTTTGGTTTATGCTAACTAAGTTGTTCGTAAGTTTTGTTATTAAGAAATGTTTTATTTTAAACATGTATCCTTTATATGAGAGTTTGATGTTATATGACTCAATATGTGGTTTAGCGGAATAATAGTCTTAGCATGTCCATACATAGTGATGATACATAGCAGGTTGTAATGCCTTCAGATTAAGACATTACAAATGCCATTACCACTAATTACAATCTTTTTTGCAAGAAAAGTAATCTTCACCCCGGTGTAATTTCTATGAAGAAATTGAGACAATAGAGCACATGTCCTTTCAATGTCAATGGATGTGTGCCGTATGATTTTATAGTTGTGGACTTCGAACTAAACAAAGCATTTTTCATTAGTGGACGAATAGCTCCTACAACTTCTGGAGAATTTTTCTGGTTCCAAAGAAGATTTCAAAACTTATGTAATAAGATCTTCATCACTTATGTCTGGCTACATAGGAATGACAACATCTATAACAACCAACGCCCAAATCTGAACAAAGTTATTGTAGCTGTTAGGATGGGAGTTTCGCTATTGCATATTGCCACAAATCAAAGGAAAGGAAGATCATGTCTAGTAAAACAGATCAATTGACTAGATTAGAACCTTCACGTGAAGATGCCATGGAGACTTCCAATGGAACATTTAGGTGTAGAACCTCACTCGCTAATTAAGGAATTGCAAATCTAGCACGTGCAGCAACCAATGGTTTCCCCCATTCACGGAATGATCAAACAAGCAACAATATGCCATGGAGATCCCCACAGTAAATAGGATTAAGATCAATTTTCACGATGCCCTTAACAGGTTTTCTAGCAGTAGAGGAATAGGAATTGTATGTAGGAATGCAAGCGATGAATCATTGGCAGCAGGATGTAAACGGGTCGGGTCATCCTGTCCCAAACCCGACCCGATTATAAATTGGGTGTCCCAGAACCCGACCCGATTATTTAGGAACCCGACCCGACCCGACCCGACCCGTTTAATATATTACATAATTAAATGCATCATTTTATTATTTCATTAAATTATTATTGTAGTGAGGCATGTTGAGGAGGGCAAAAATTTCAATGGAGTTGATAAAGATTCTAATTTTTATTTAAAAAAAATTAGAAAACGTTAAAGACAGGTAAAAAATTATTAAACATGAAAACTGAATATATAAGATAAAGTCAATAACTCAAGACATGTCATTGCCTAAAATTATTGGAAGACTTACATATCTATATATATATATATATAATACATCCAACTCATAATAATAATAATGACACTACACGACGATCTATATATTCTTGATTTATTTGTCATTATATATATATATAAAATATCTATTTTTTTCTGAGAAAATTAATTTTTATACTTTGTTGTGTTGCATGGGAAAGAAATGAATTTTGAAAAAGTGGGGAAGGTTGCACATGGAAACCGATTTTCTCTGGATAATTGGTCAGTGATTATTAATTGTAAATATAATTTATATCCTATCATGTGACTCAATACATGAATAACAAAATAATTATATGAAAAGCATCATTCAACTAATAAATAAGTAAATTCCTTAAACTAAAATTTTTAATTTTTTTTAATTAAATCGGATCGGGTTTTCCCAACGGGTTATGAGTGCAACCCAAAACCCGACCCTAAACCCTATAGGGTCTGACCCTATAGGGTTTTTAGCGGGCGGGCGGGCGGGTACCCTATAACGACCCGCCCCGGTTGCATCCCTAGCAGCATTATCCATACATGTTCACAGCAAAGATTTTGAAATTTAGAAACTCTTGCAATAAAGGAAAGCTTTATCCTAGTAAAAAATATGGGATAGACAAAGGTGGAGGTTGAATCACTCTGCCTATCAATTATTAAAGCTGTTTCATCAAACAGTCCATTGCCATAAATTTGCCAAGGATTATTGAAAGCCATTAATGGTTCGTTCATTTTGTAGGGGAATGAAATTCTAATTCAAAAGGAATGTAATAGAGTTGTAATAGCTATTATAATGTTTACTTGATATAAAAAGTAAAACAACTAATTATTAGAGTAAAAGATAAAATATTTTTAATGTCTCCTATATTTATTATAGAGAGAGGATAATTGTATAGGTCTTATGTTATAGAGAGAGGATGATTATATAAGTGTTATTTTCAAGATAGGAGTATTTATGATAAAGTTAAAAAATAGATCATTGAATGACAATTCATGGAGTAGAGACATAAATTACTATTCATTAATTTAGGTAATAGCAATTCGTTATGAATTATCATTCCTTTCAAGTAAACATTGTTAGAAATGAATAACCATTCATATCAAGTGAACGGACTGTAAGGCTTTAAAGAGTGATTTTTCTTTCTTTTCTTTATCTTTCATTTATAGAGAAGCCAGTGTGTGCAGATTGGGTTGCTACTCTAGGCAAACTTGGGTTGAGTTACGGTTTTACGATGACATCACTCCTCTCCTAGTTAGCTTATCCGTTGTTTGTGGATTAGGCTTTCCATCCACCATACATTTTAGTGTAATGCTTTAAATCTTTTAGATGCAATAAAATTTCTCTTGATTAAAAAAAAAAAAACTTTCACTAAATTCCACTCATTGAATTGAGTTTGAGACCTTGCCAAATTTGAGGAATTCTTCTTAGACCAACTCGTTGATACACACCTAACTCCAATAGTAAATAGGAAGTGATTTCTTTTATTTTTAGCCTAAACAATCAATACCTATTATCACCAAATGTCATTAGAATTCTAAGTAAATACTTAAATTTACTTAAAACATTAATTACTCATCTCAATCTCTTGAAACCAGAATATTACATCTTAGGACTCTTCATGTAAACCCCGGTTTTTCAAGTAGCCAAGAAAACCCTAGAACCGGAAACCAAAACCCTAAACCGGAATAGCTTAAGTCTGGAGTGAGAACTAGGAACCCTAATTCCGGCTTTTCCTCGGTTTCCAATTAATAAACTTTATAAGAAAATTTAATTGAATAGTTCTATTATATTTCAAACCAAGAAAATATCAGATTTTTGAAAATTTCAATTCCGGGTCATCCCGAGACCCATTATAGAAAAACGTGCCCCGGAACTAGAATTTCAAAAATATACTTATGAGTACTCATTTGAACCGAAATAAAATAAGGATTTCAAAAATATATTTTTCATAATTTTCCGGTTTATGAAAAATACAGTTATAGCCTTTTTATTCGTATTTCATTACTACCGGAAATTAAATTGTCTTGTCAACTATTCATTACTATTCATAAAGTACTACCTAGTCTACCTATTAGCCACCCTACAAATCTAACTCTTACATCAATCAAATCTCTTCCATTCTTCCATAACTTTTGTCCCTTCAACTTCACTTTAATACATGACAAGTGATATAAATCAAATCAAGCCAAATCAAGATGGACAAGGCAAGCTTCCCCCTCCCCTTAAGCTTCAAACCGGCGCCAATTTGGCCCCCCCCTCCCATGCTCCTTTTGAATTTTTTCTTTTTCATTTAACCTAATTACACTTCCTATATAAGCTATCTTTCCTCTCTCTCTCCTCATTCTTCACTTTCCAAATTTTACAAAGTGTAAAAAGCTCCAAAATCCTCTCCTTTCCTCTCTTGGCCGAAACCTCTCAAGCCACACACACACACATACAACTTTCCATTTTCTTTATATCTCCATTCCACTTCAAGTAAGTAAAGTTCCACTTCTTCCCACTCATAAAACTTTGTTATGGCTAAGTGATTTTTGGATATTTCAACTCCATATCCCCATGATCTTTTAGTAGGGACAATGAGATATCAAAACAAAAATCCCGAACCATTACAAAGTGGATCTAACTTTTAAGAAAGCTTTTATACCAAAAGCTTTACTTTTATCCATCAAAAAGTCTTTTAAACAAAGGAGCTTCTATAAAAATATGGTTTTTATGTTTTTAAAACTCATTTAAGCATTTGATAAAGTAGATCCATCATCTTATTATTCATGATCATGTAGGCATCTAAGGTGTCATTATTATTTTGTTTTTATGTGCATAAATAGTCTTAAATACTTTTGTCTTTAGTAAATGACTTCCTAGTATATAGATCTATAGATAGATGAGTCCATGAAGTCAAAAAGAAAAGTACTTTACAAGAAAAAGACTTATGAAAATTCGGATGACTTTGAAAACCTAGGTCAAAAACACTTTTAACAACTTCTAAACATATATTTTATAAGAGAAATGAAGCCTATGGGTAATAGATAATGTTTAGTAGTATTTCTTTTGAGTCTAAATGAGTTTTTACTAAAGAAAATGTTGGAAACAAGAAATGAAGTCCATAGAAGTTTTGAGTTAAAAGTCATGTAGACAAAAATTCGTAATAATGGATGTAGGGTTAGAAAACACTATTTTTCCAACTTCAAAAATGATATTTTCTTAAACAAATGAAGTCCTTAGGATATAGGTATAATAAATACTTAAAGTTTTAAGTACAAAATATATTTTTCCTAAAGGAACCAACTTGAAATGGACTTTTGTAAATTCGGATTTTTGGAAACCCATAGTAAAAGACCCACTTAAAAGTTTATAAATGTGAATTTTATTAAAGAAATAAAGGCCTTAGGATATAACTAATATAAGGGTCAAAATTTCTTTAAACAAAATAGAGTTTTCTAAAGAAAATCCTTGTAATATGTAGGTGTCAAGTGTAGTAAATTCACTTACTAAACATTAGTATAAATGGTTTCTAAGAAAAGTTTATTTTAAAATTCTTTAAATCTAAAAAGTTGTAAGAACATAGACTCATTAAAGTTCACATCATGACATTCATGATAGGGAAAATCATTACCATTGCATTTAGTATCATTTTATACTTAGGAATCTCAAATGCATTCATCAAAACCGCATTTTTGGAATCAAGAAACCCGCTGTACAGATCTGATCCCTCAATTCCGAGGCTTAGATATTTTCAAAACTTGATTTAAACTTCATATTTAGAAAGCTCTTCCGAAGTAGATAGAAATCGGTATAAAATTTGCGAAATTCCGACTTAAAACGACCAAGTTATGGCCATTTTAAAACGGAACTTCGAAATGACGCGATTTCGGTTTCACTAAGTTTTCTTAGAGTTTAGTGTCCTAAGTTGATAGAATACTTATTAGGGTATTTCTTATATGAATAGGTGAACCCGTGGACGGTGACTATTTGCCTCCGGACTATTATTACTAGAAGAACGGAGTACCAATGGCGGAGTGAGTTTTTCTTCCCAATTCATTTATTGTATGTGCTTGTAAAGTAGTGCACTAGAATGTAGGTCAATTGAATGGAATATGAATGATGGGGATTAATGGGAAATTATATGATTGATGATGATGTGAGAACACAAATTAAGAATATCGAAACCGGGTGATAAACTTTGATTGTATAGTTAGCTATGATGGATTGTCTGATAAATTGATTGATCGCCTAAGTAAATTGGCTTAATCAACTACTTGGACTAATGATAAATTGACATGTGCATATCACAAGGGGATGGAGCATGAGCATTTGTAGGTTAGTCGTGAACCATAAACGACATCGAATAATCGTAGGTTAGTCGTGAACCATAAACGACATCGAATAATCGTAGGTTAGTCGTGAACCATAAACGACATCGAATAATCGTAGGTTAGCCGTGATCCATAAACGGATATTGTTAGTACCGCAGTATTCGTTAATCTGCTAACCCGGGATGGAGGGCGCAATTCCATCCAATATGATTTTCGGTTGGTCATATGTATGTTGAACTCATGTGTTTGATGCATACACTTGCTTGATTAATAACTTGATTGAATTGTTGTGACATAAATTTTTTGTGGGAGATTACACTCACTAAGCTAGTTAGCTTACGTCCCTACAGTCCATTCCTTTTGCAGCTTACACATTTATGGCTTAGGCGACGAGACCCGGCTGAACAGGTACCGAAGCTAGGAGTTTTCCCTAGAAGTTGTAATTTTGTATTAGACTTCCATAGAAAACTTCTAAGACTTGGATGACTGTAATGGACCGTTAAATATTCTTTTGCGGGGGAATGCCCCTTAGAATTTGTAATATTTATTATGTTTCATGAATTATATCCTATTGCCCATGCATGCCAAATTAAGCTTTTATCTCCATTCGGACTTGTACTCTATTGTGTAAAGGTACGCCTTACATCTATATGAGACTCTCCAAAGACTAAGGTGGTAATTCGGGAATCTTATATGGCATGTGGCGGACTGTTACGTTTAGGGTACCCTATGGGGCGTGACACTTCAAGATTTGCTAATTTCTCTTCATGTTCTATAGGAAAAAAAAAGGAAAAAAAAAAAGAAATTAGTTCAATCCTATAATTAGTTAATTAGTAGTTAAACCAGTGATTAGAGTTTAGGGCTTTAAAGGTTTACCCACTAAACTTCATTAGAGAGTGTTTCTTAGTGTGTAAATATAATATATTCATTTAGAATCCAATAGCGTACTATACTTATATCAATTGTCGTATTTTCTTACCATAATCTATTATAACTATATATTTTAAGTCATATTCAATTAGAATCATCATGGACATCTTCTCTTACTCATTGCCGAATCATTATCATTGGCACATATTATAATTTGTAACTTTTGATTACATGCAACTTAGTTTGTCACTTATTCCATAATAATTGAATAAATTAAGCTTATAATTTTAAAAATACAATTGAATAGCTCCTCTTGTTCTTATTATTACTTGTCGAGACCTTTATCATTACTATTCATGATCATTTTGAAATTTTAGATTACAAACTTATAACATAACAATTATCATGAGTTTACCACTTTTCTTCTTCTTTTTCTATTTCAATTGAACTCTTCATTATCAATCATTCAAATTTTTCTATTAATCTAACTACACATTTATCATAGTTCAAATTATAGATTAAAGATAGAGCTATTTACCTCAAAATTATAGATGATTCCTTTTCTATTGCCTTAGGTTAAACTCTTTAATAAGGATACAACAATTTTTCTTTATTAATTTTTACACATTTCGAACTTCTAACTTACTAATACTTGAGTTTAAGAAAGGCTACCTTAACAATTGGATGAATTTAAGCTTGGATGCCCTCTTTCTTAACGTTAGTTGATTTCTTAAAGAGGAAATGTAAGATTCTTTCAAAACATATAACATATAATCTAGTGATATCTAATATAGCTAGTTAAGATGAAAGTGTTTACCTTAAGGAAATCGAATACCTAACTTACGAACTTTAATTATCCTAAAATATACTTTAGAGTAAGGTAAGAATTATGAATTGCATAGGTTTTGGATTAGGGAGGTCGGTTGTGGGGTTTGATGATAGAAGATTGGTTTTATTTGAATGGTTGTTGGCGATGGATGTAATTAATGATTGTTTCCTTAACAATATCAAGTTAAAAATCAAATGTAGTATTAGTGGTGGAATACGTACAAGTATAAGTTAAAAATCACGTCTTGCACAAATTTGATAACTTGCCTCTTTTAAAACAAGCTTTCAAAAATAAAAGAATTGAATTTTTCATGAGATATGATGTGGGACATGATCATGTCTCTTCCCTGTGTTAACTTTGATACCTTTCTCTTCATCTCTTCATAAACACCCTTAGCGTGACACGACCATGTCGTCCATCATGTTAAAATCCATTCTCAACATGACTCGAGACATGGTCATTTCTCTTCTCATGTCATGATCCAAATATGGAATCTTAGAGACTTGGGTGCAACACCTCACATGGATGATTGTGTTGTCCCCTATGTTAATTTTTCCTCTTTAAAATCCATGTTATATTTAACATGATTATAGACATAGTCATGTCTCCCTTCATGTCTAGAGGTGATTGCATTAAATCTTGCTTAATTTATCTCTAAGGTGCATCAAACTTGTTCAAATCTTTTCTTTTATCTTAATTTACACTTTGAAAGCCTAAAATCAAAATCAAAACTTTTTTTAGTGTTATTTTCATTAGATTAGCCGTCATAACTTCTGATTTAAGCATAAACTCTTAATAAGTTGAGGTGGTGGCAGTCTTGTGTGAATTGTGAGAGAGAGAGAGGAGAGAGAGTTTTGAAAGAAGATGAGTGATTGTTGGAAGGGAGAGAAGTTAAGAGTGACTAAAGTAAGTGGGTTGTGATTTGATCAAATTTATAGTTAGTGATATCCTATGTAAGCTTAGTAAATAAGATTGGTTGGATTGGATTAGGGTATTTACATGAATGGAATAAATAATGAATGTAGGACAAAGGAATGATTAGGATTGCACTTTACTTTCATTCGTAATACAAGAGTGAAAAAAGATAATTTATATTTTTGAATGAACTTCCTAAGGAAAGTATATGCAAAATTAAAAAAAAAAAAAACATTTAATGTCTTGTTCTCTTTATCTTGTCTTAGACACCACTCCGTGGTGTGAGGAGAAAAGAACTAACCTTGCATTTTCATATTTTGTAAACATGTGAGTTGGCTTGGGTTTAAGTTGAGTTTCAGCTTAAGCTAGGGTTCAGGCTTAACTATGTTGAATTTTTGGGATTGAATTCATTTAGCATTTTAGAGTTTAGTTACTGTGTAAACTAATTAAGGTTTAGGTTTTTTAAACTTCCTTTTAAGTTACCTAATCTATAAAAGAACTCCTTTTAAAGTTTTAGCAATTTTTCAAAACTATCTGAAATGGCTCAGCCTTTAGGTGCTTAAAGGTATGGTTTTTTTGCCACACATATCGCCTCCAAGCGATATGTACAAACGCTTCCATTAGCTAGGTAAGTTTCTAATTAAGTTATAATTGCAAAGTGGTGATTAGGTTCTATGGTAAAAACCATAAAACATCTTTTGACAAATCATCCACGATTGAGGAATTATTATACAAATCATAATAAGAAGCGTTTAAGAAAATAGAAATGAAAATCTAAGTTTAAAAAGGTTTAAAAAAAACACCATAAAAAGGGGAACTAGGCTTAACACGAGTACATATGTTTATCATGAGACCTAAAAAAAGTAAAATAGTTTAAAGTTAACAATCATCCATTGAAATGAGAAACTTAAACATTCAATTTGTTCTCTCAAAGTTCCATATAGTCCTCTACTCGCCTAGATCACTCTCAAGACTCATCGGTCTCGAAACCCATGGAATAATAGTGGGCTCAACATACAAACCCTCATCAATACCTAAAATAGTGAAAGGTAAGTGGTAAAGCCTAATACATAGTAACCAGGCACATACACGCATGTCATGCACACTTAGGTAAATGCAACAAGCACATGTTATGTTTGATTAATTTTTAAGCTATTAAACAAGTATTTCCAACTTCTTAGAAATACCAACATGCATAAGAGTAGTCATAACTCCCGCCAAACAAAAGAGGTATGGTTCCTTCAGTGAATCATGTACCAAAGTGGGGGGTTTGATAAGTCCTTAGAACTTACAAGAAAAGAAAAGAAGAAGTAGTCTCCTACGAACCAATTCCACACAAAGAGCCATCAATGAGCACAGTCCATTGCAACATTTTATGCAAGAGCTTATACCCCCGCACAACTCCGTTGCAACTTGTGTGAGCTCCTAATTGACCATCTGGTTTCAGATATCCACCATCAACTATCTACCTATCTGTAAAGCCCTAAAATAAGGCATTATAACCCGCCACGTGTCCTCTCTTGAATAGGACACGTTAAGGCTCTAATATCCACAAATTATTCAAATATCACCTGTAAATACATATAAGGTATCTCATAGGGTACTCAACACAATCTGTGTAACCTGAAACATAGCTTTTGAATAAACTTCTGATTTAAAACAATCATACAAGTTGGCAATACCAAGCCAACTAAACTAAACCACCAATTCACATGAAAACCTTATTTACAACCTAGAACTTCCTACAACATAAAATCCTAAAGTCTTTACATAAAACATAAAACATAAACAGACAATTTCCAAGTCTTCAATATATCTAAACACTTCTCTCCTTCCATGAACCTGTAAACTGCAAATCTAACTCTCAGCTAGGTAGTTAGGTCCACTATTGCTATCCCCCTAATCAAAGATCAGATCATAACCTGAAAGATCATATACAATGTCTTCATCACCTGTATCTGGAATTTTAAGAAGTGAGTTGCAAAGCCCAGTACGATAACTCCATTCCTTTAAAGCAAATGCAAATGCACACGCACACGCACACGCAACAGGTATATATATATATATATATATTAACTGCACTTACTCTAATGCAAGCAATCAGTTTGTTATCTTTTTATAGTCAGCAAATTAACACAGTTCAAAACTATGTATACTCTAGTCCCAAACTCGAAGTAACTTAGACTCCTCTTTAAAAACAACCAACTCTTTGAAAATAAGGTAATTATATATATATATATATATATATATGGATGAGTGGGTACTCCCCAAACATCCTCGTTTTCCCCTAATTCTATCGGAATCATCTCTATACATGAGTCCACTCGGGAAAACCTCACACATAGATCATCAAGGTGCCTCACCAGTATTACTATTTGCCAGGTCTTTACTGGTCAAAACTAAACATAACCAAGCAGACAATTATTAAGCCGAATAGAATTAAGTTCATTATAAAGTTCTATCCCTACAACCAATCAAGCAATACTAATCTTACATGCAAAAACAACAAGCAGGGATTGGTCGTACCTTTTCCAATTCCAGGAATAATCTCTCCAAATCCACAAATCCCTTATGAACAACAACACAAAATCTCCAAATCTCCTGATATGAGAAACACCAAATCTGAACTTCTTCTTTGATTGACTTCCACAAAATCTAATAAGAACAACTTTTCTTCTCAAAACCCTAATTTATAAATTAACAATTTCAGAAAATCCATTATCATCATAAATCCCTTATTAATTCTAAGATAAAGAGAATGAAACTTACTCTGATTAATCCTAATTCTTGATAATTCGCCAAATGATAGGATCTTTTTAAAACCCAAACGCTAGGTCTCATAAATAGACAAAACCCCAAATTGCAAAATCATTCTCTTTATTTTAAATCTATTGTTGAGATGATATACTTACTTGATTCGAATCTTAATCCTTGCTTATTTTCCCGAAAGATTGGATCTTGATCAAAACTAGGGTTTCCCGGAAAAATCCCTTCAAAATCCGAACAAAACCCTAAGGAAATGAAACAATAGACAAACAATCTTGATTGATAAAGGCAAGATTACTTACTCTTGATCCAAATCTGATATCCCTTGATCTTGTTCTTATAAAACACTAAAAAACTCTCAATTCTCTCTCTCTGGTCGAAGGAAGGAGGTTACAAATGAAAAACACGAACCCTAGGATCTCTTATATAGGAAACACTTCGGACAGGAAAGGCTAGCACTTACACCGGCTGCCTATGTCCTTACGTCGGCGGCCTTCTTGCTGGCTTTCATAAATTTCATAAAAGTTTGCAAGCTTTACACTGGCGGCTTTCACATATAAGCCAGCGGCTAGAGATTAATTTTCTTTGTCAAAAGTTATTCTTCAAACATTTCTAGGTCATAGAAAAAAAACATCAAGTTAATACTAAGGTGGATCATAAAATCTTATTTTTCAACATATGACAACTTTTGCCCTTTATCATATTTATTGAAGATTTACTATATTTAAAGACTTGTTAACCATCATCAATATGAGGGATGATTATTATATATCTCATTTATTAGGAATGACCAAAATTTCCCTCTCCTTAGTTAACAAATCACATTCCTTCTTTATAAAATATTTTTCTATATATTACATCTTATCCTTACCATGCATTCGGTAGGGGTCCACGCACGTACATCTATCGCATCCACCTTAAGTTGCGATCAGGCTCATAACCCAGTCTAAGAATGCCACTCCCTAGGGAAAGCAACCAAGTAGCAACCATCACACAATTTAGCCGAGATTAAGTCTTAGTCCAATTGTTAATACTAACCTGGCAAGCAACACTGCATTGCACGTTAGTTGGTTTGAGCTTGCTATTCCTTTCCAAGCTTGATATCTAATAGCTGTTCGTAATTGAAGTCGGAAATTAGTTCAAGATTTACTACCTTTTATTTCATTTGTGTTATTTGTTATATTAATATCACTTTAGTTTAACCATATGCACTCAAGATAATGTTTAAAGGGTAATTTTAAGTTTAAAGAAGGCATCTAGTCAAGTTTCGTGTGATTTAACTAAGGATTAATGAAGGAATAAGGGAGTTGGAAAAGTATATAGACAAATGAACTGCCATATGTTCTTTTTGAGTTTCATTGATTTTAAGATCAAAGAGGAATAGGGCAGGTTCATGACCCTATGTCCTTGCTTGTGTTCTTCTTTAAAATTTCATTTCTTTAAGTTTTAAAAGTCAAAGAGGAACATGGGTAGATACACAACCCCTTGTATTTGTCTTGTTCTTCTAGAAAACTCGAATTTTCGAGTTCTAAGGCTAGAAAGGAACATGGACAGATACATGACCCTGTGTATTTGTTGTGTTCTTCTAGGGAACTCAATATTTTCGAATTTTGAAGTTAGAGAGGAACAAGATGATACACGACCTTGTTTTCAATCTGTCTTCTTCTAGTTTGTGATATTTCGTGCTCAAACTTGATAGTTTTTGTCAAAACATGTTTTGGAACAACTTTTGTTGATCTTAAAGGTATTAAATGGTCATGTTCATGCTAGTCTCGTTTGTTTTCATCTCCCTTTCATTAAAACATGATTAATCAAAGTTAAAAGCTTAAAAAATATAGTTTTGACAACAACACTAGCTTCATCATGGTTTTTCTAAAATTTTCAAAACTTCCATGTACAACTCTTCATTTAACAATTCTAACATCAAAAACGTCAAACCTACGTTCATTCTATTTTTTTTCCATAGTTTTAACATATAACATCACTTATTTCTTCTCAAGATCAATCTCCAACAAAATTTCAACTTGAGACATGTTCATTCTTCATTCTTACATTATCTGATTTATCTTATCTCCCTCTTATCACATCTTCATAACATCAAGAGTTAATTCTAGGTCTTACCTTGTTGTTGCAGTGCTATAAAAGGTACTCTAACGCTCAAAGTACCTCCAAAATCAATTTCCTTGCTTCCTCCATTACATCCCAACACACCAAAATCAGAATTTATACTTAAAACATTATAAACATTGCATTTCAATACTTGAAGACTTCAAACTCATTTTATTACGAATTTCACTAAGTTTGCTGCTCTTCTCCTTCTCTTAATTTGCCTCCATTGTTCTCATTTCCTATCATAAAGTGGATAATCTTAGTTGAATAGTGTTAATTCTCCTTTAGTCCTACTTAATTAACTTTAAGTGGAGGTAAGGTCTAGAGAATCTTATCTTGGGTTTTAGTAGGTTTCCTAAAAAGGAAGGCCAAAAAAAAAAAAAAAAAAGTATTTATATGGATGCTAATAAGATAGGATCTAGAGTTTGTAGGGTTTCTATTAAAGTATCACTTGGCGCAATCTCAACCCTTTATCTCTATTAGGTTTTTAATTGATAGCCCTTGCTAACCTAGAATCTTAATCAACTAACATGAATTTTGTTTTAGTTAGCCCACTTATTAATTTTGTCCATTCCTTCAGTTTAAATTTCTAACCATTTTCCAACTATTATAATTGAATTTTTTATTTTATGGTTGGTTTTGGATAATTTCACTATCAATTTAGTTATATATATATATATATCTATTATATGTTCAATACGTGATTTTCCTTTTTAGCTTTTCATAATATTTTTTATGGGTTTTTTGCTATTTGGATTCAAAATCAAATATCAAATTACTAATGGAGTCATTTATGGTTAATTAAAGTCTTATCAATTACATTTTCAATTATTGGATTAACTACTGACTACCATTTATTAGATCACAAACAATTTTAAGGGGGTTACAGTAGCATTAGTAACTGAAAACTAAGTGTTTTGCTAACTAACAAGAAATGAGTTGTGGCTTAGGATGTGGGCATGTAAGGATTCGGTCGAAGGTTTGATTCCTTCTTAATGTACAATGCAAACTCATCATCTCTAGATAGGGGGCTCTCATGAACAAGTCTGAATCCCACAATTTTTATCCTTTTTTATGCAATCATATCAAGTGTAACATGATTATTTAATAAGTTAAAGATTTCCAATATATAAAAGGGGATCAATAAAAATGGGAAAAAAAAAACTAGTTTTATACTTAGTATCTTAAATTTGATTCAAGCCCATCTAGAAAAGTTAACCTCAATCTAGATACAAATTAATGTATGATTTATCATACAAAACATACATAGATGATTTTTTTTTTTATGGATTTTGGCGAGAAATGAAAACACTCATTCTCTCTTTAGAACTCTCACTTCTCTTTGAGATTTCTCATGCTGTACTCAAAATCAAAACATAAGACCGATTTCTTTAGGTTATGTGATTCTTAGTCTTAATAAAACCCAAAAATTTTTCCTAAACTACTCATGATTCACCAAGATTGAGAGCTCGATAACTAGCCACCTACTATAATTCTTGAAAATCCATCAACCACCACTCTTTGTTGAAATCACTACCCTACAAGCTTTGCAACCCTTAAAAATATCTTTACTAGCACCTCTATTGGTCTCAACCACCACTTCACTCGTTCGATGAAACCTTTGAAACCCATTTCCTCTGCCTATCAAATGTGACTCTTAACTAAGATCCATAACCAAATTCGAGACATGAATTTATACATTCTTAGTGTGCAAGTTATCTAAGTCCATTGAAACTAACTAATTAGCTACTAATTTACTACAACTGTATTTTAGAAGTACAATACATGTTTGTATAGAAACGAGAAAGGATGTTGAAAAAATGATATATTTTTTTATGAAACTGCTTCTTTAATTTGCATTTTTTTGTCCTTTTTTTTAAAGTTGCTTTGAAAAGGGTTATGAATTAATAAGAAAAAAAGTTCCTTTTAAATTGTATTAAGAAAAGGTAAACACGTAAATGTATTTTATTATCATTATTCTCAACTATAGGAAATGGTGCATAACTCACAACCTTCACAGCAACTCAGACTTTGAATGAAAATATTTTAGTTTATAATTATTTTTAAAAATTTTATTGTTATATATACTTCAAATGTTCAAACATGTTTACTATCACTTTAGTTACAACAAAGTGCAATATCAATTCCTTTATCACAAACTCATCATGTATTTTATAAACTAATTATAAATTTTAACTCTTGAATTTTGTTTTTTTTTTTTTTTTGTTAAAATTTGCATGGGTTGCATTGGAAGCTTAGGATTGGAATTTAGATTCTCTCATTTTTTTTTCCTACTATTTTCCTTCGACTTACAAAGGGAAAAGTATATTTTTCACCCTCAACGTGTGGCTACTATTTCTATTTGAATTCTTAATTTATTATATTTTCTATTTACTCCTCACTATATTGCAATATTTATAAATTAAAACTTCTAATCCCATTAATTTTTCCATTTATATTTAACATATGGCAGTGTCTAATTCGTCCAAATATTAATTCAAATAAACTTTATAACTAAATATATAATGTTAATGTAAATAATAACAAATCTAGAAAGATTTAAAAAAGAATAAAGATAGAAAATGTTTTTAAAAATGAGTTTGTTTCTTCATATACATCCTAACATATGCAAACAGGG
The DNA here is from genome assembly GCA_024138025.1 of Combretum micranthum. Classification (NCBI taxonomy): domain Eukaryota; kingdom Viridiplantae; phylum Streptophyta; class Magnoliopsida; order Myrtales; family Combretaceae; genus Combretum; species Combretum micranthum. Next base: position 61,091 of record JAMXBD010002532.1, read on the forward strand.
AAGCAGGTGTTCAAAGTTCGAGCAATACAAAAGACACTTGGAGTTCCCATTTTTTTATCAAATGAAACTTTATCTCTTTCCCCCTTGCTCTTATGGAGTAGTTGAGAAATAAAAAATTTGAACGCTTGACATAAATTTGCTTTGAGCCTAAGTCTTTAAAACTTCCATATCTATTAGATATACAAAAACGATCAAACTTGAAAGTGGCTTCATCTAACCATCAATTTGATATGAACTCATACCTAAGGGAGGATGAAATTTCTTTGACGCCACTTGCTCCTAGCGTCAATGAGAAGACCGTATTAGAGATTGGCCTGAGAGCTTCGAAGAGGGGGACGGGAATAATTTCTTTTTAGAAGCCTTAGAAGATAATTTAGTGTGAAGCATATGGACAACTTGCACCACAGTTAATCGAACCCGACTAAATGAAGTCATAAGATTTAGGGTTGCAATTCAATCAAATCGAGTTGAAATGATACAGTGCTGAGTTCAAGCTCGATTCAAAATTTTGTAACCTAAGTTTGGTTTGAGGTCAACTGACTTTCAGATTCTAAATTCAAATTAGACTCAAAGTAATACAATATGAGCTTGAACTTGGCTAAATTAATCTCATTTAGCATGATGTATATAATAAATATTCTTAATTATAAATAAATTAATATTAATATCCAATCTCAATTTGAATTTGATTAATATTTATATATAACTTGAGTTTGATAGAATACGATTATACCTGCAAGCTAATGAAACTAAATATATGAAGCTCGATTTAGCTCAATAAACTACTTAAATAACTCGAGTTCAACTTGATTCTAGTATTCTCAAATAAGTAATCCTCAAGCCGAGCTTAAGTAGCCTATAAATAAACTTTATTCTTCTGTACCCTTTATCAAATCAATTGCTAAGGCTATCTTTTTCCTTTTGACTTTCTAGGTGAATTTATATGTTTAGTTATTACTTATTTAAATTGATTATTTATATGAATTAGACATTGAAACATAATGTGTCAAATATAGATCAAAATATTGACGTTTAGAAAAATTAATATTAGAAGAATTTTCGCTATTTATAAATTAACGGATTGGATTGAAGCTACACGTTAAAATTTTGAGGGTAATTTATTTTTTTTAAAAGAAGAATTCAAAGAGGTTAAATTTTAAAAAAATCGAGGAAGATTGATGAAATGTACTTATAACTTATGACGTCCAATTGGACTTTATCAAATCAAATGGACAAAAACACCCACAAAGAATTTGTTGAAAAATCCATAGCCTACAATGCAAATCATTTTGTAACGTAAAATTATTGTTAAAAATTTCTCGATTCTTCCTTTGTTTATCCCGTAGAATAACTGGACATAGTTGAACAATCTAATAATGCAGGGCAGGGTATATTACAACCATCGAGAAACCTTTTTTTTCCTACTCTTATATATTTTAAAGGAGAGGGGCCGAATTCTAATGGAAGAGCATGAATCATGTCGAATAGTAACAACACAAGTATCTTGCCAAACATTGAATACTTAAACTTCACAAAAATATCTTTTTAATATTGCCAATTACCAAATATTTATTTAATCCAATAATGTTTTTATATTATGGACTATTATCTATGTGCGCGGCAGCCAGTATATAAATGATATGAATATCACGACAAAAATTCAGTAGAATTCTGGTTTTTACGTGTAGATTTTGTATATATTTTAAGATTAAAGAAATAAAAAAGTTTTAAAAAATATTTAAAGAAAAAAGAAGAAGAAGGGATACTTAAGAAAAACTTTACCATTTGCCACAATGAACAACAATCACCATACTATATACATTGATTAAAGATTAAAATACAATACTTTCATCTGCACTCGCATGCCAGAACCTCTCTCCTTAGAGCCGCGCATTTTGGCGGCGCCAATCTGTCCGGCGACACCGGCAATCTCGCCGAGAAATTCCTCAACGGGAACTCCTCATCGTAACATTCTCTGTTCCGATCATCCTCGAAGTTCAGCGCGTAGCTCATAGGATCGTACCTGAACTCCAGAGAGCTGATATGAGCCTGCGATCTCCGGCATTTTCCGATTTTCGCGATCAGTCCGCGGCACTTGTACCTCAACTCCTCCGACGCCGTCGATTTCAGCAGCGCATAGAGCGATTTCGGGGACTTCATCAAGCTCACTTCATCGTGGTCGTGATGCTGAGTGACGTATGAACTGTTGTTGAAGCAGCAGAACACACAGATCGATGATTTCAATTTGTGTCTTAGAGAAGAAGAGCAATCAGCAGACTCGCATTGGTTCATGGTTGGTTGCACAATGTAATGTAACTGCACTTTCAAGACAAATTAGGGTTTCTGAATTGGTTTTTCTTTATCTGCTATGATCGTGAATAGAGGTTTGAATGGGAAGTTACCAGTGAGGATCGCTGATTTATATAGTCGGTATGCGTATGCTGTCAAGAAATTGAAAGTACAAAAAAGCTAAGACGGGACGGATAAGAACGAGAAGGAGTGGGGGAGTAAGGACTGAGGAGCAAAGAAAACCGTGGGGCTTACGTGGATAAGTGGTTTTTGCGTTGGTTCCGCGTGTGAATTGTGAAAAAGAAGGGTAGTTTAGTAATTTAACTATGTCGACACCTCAGCCTCCCACTTTGACTACTCACTATCTAGTAATGCACCATTGCAGGTTGGGTTTATTCGGAAAATAAAAGTAGTTCATATTTTAGGGGGAAAATAAAAATTGAAATTGGCAACTACCTAAACTACTGAAGCAAATGAGATGTATTTAACGTCTTATATTCATTTAATAATATTTATACTTATAAATAGTAATACAAATATATACAATTGGAGTCTGACCATTAAAATATCTATGCTATTTATTTATGTAATCATTTTAATGGTCCCGCATCACTAAAAGATAATTATGCTTTTATCCTTAAAAATTATTTCTGTTTAATTATATAATATTTTCTTGCATTTTTTTTCCAGTGATTACATGAGTAAGAAGAAATCAAATCTAGTTGTAGTTTATTAAAAAACCAATACAGATATCACTAAATCATAAAAGGGTCTTGGAGGTATACTTTAAATTACAATTTCATATTATGGATATATTTATAAATAGATATGCTTAAATGAGCATTGCTTTATGATTAAAGGATAAAGTTTCAAATGAGTCGAATTGTTTGTAAATTACTCAAGCTCGACTTGGTTTAAGCTTGGCTGGGTCGAGATTGATTAGTAGATAAACCGAACTTGAGCATAAGGGTCCGTGTTGGATTGTCTGATTATCATTTCATCTTATCTTTATCTGATCTACATATGTGTCTTATCTGTATCTTACTTATATTTGATATGTATCTTATTTGTTTGATTTGTTTTAAGTAAAATGCCTTTTTTTTTTCCATCTGTATCTGTTTTTCAAAATATAATCTATTCAAAAACAATAAAAATTAGAAGTCAAAATGACTAGAATAAAACAAACCAAATAGATCATAAAATAAAACTTATTTATCTAAACGGACCGAACTTGAGCTTTATATTTAGGCTCATGAACATACATGTTAATAGGCTTATTAATGGACTCATTAGCAGACTTGTAAGTTTTAAATTTATGATATATTATATATAATTGTATAATTAAAATAATAAAACTAATTTCTATTTAATATGTATAGTGGTTGTTATATATTATTTTTAAGCTCGATAAAAAGAATGTTGGATAATTTAAATAGGAAATGAGTTATTTAAACGATTCAAAGTCAAGTTTGAATTTCAGTTTCAATAAAAAATTTAGTTATGCGCAATAAAATAACACTTGACTTGAATTTAATTTGTAAATAAAAATCGAATTAAAATTTAAAATAAAGCTTATTTAACTAAATAAGTAAAGTTTAAGTTTATATTTTAAACTTGACAAAAAGTTTACCTCAAATTCGAATTGGATAAATGAGCCGAATCCAAATCTTTATAAATATTTAAATCCGCTTATTTGCAACCACCGTAAGCAATCGATTTTGAAGTTTTGCTCTATATTTCTCGTTACATCGAACAAGGAGGTTGCGTGATTCCTTAATCCAGTTTATTGATTCTCGTTTACGAATGTTCGTTACCATTTGGAAGTTAAATCCTATGAGATGGAATAATTTGTTAAGGGTCGGTTGTGGCCCCCTCCACCACGGTGGTAAAATGCTAGTTGACACATCCCCACCAAGGATAAAGAGAGGTTGGCACATCAGATTTCTTTCTACCAAATAAAACATGGAACGTAACTAATAATTAGGAAGATAATGGGTAATTAATTCTTCGATTTGTTTGATCGGGATTAGGCTTTCTTCATAAATATTACATTCTATTGCGGACTACAAACTGGCGCAGGCCGGATTCAAACCGTAAATTACTCCAACTGGCATCATTGGATCCGGTGCACGGAACTCGCCAGGGTATATGGTTCAACCGATTCACCAAACTAGACCAATGGACCCATCATTTCCACGTCGGTCTCCATTTAAAAACAAAAAGGAAAAAGGAAAAAAAAAAGAAAGAAAGAAAGAAGATCGGGAGAAAACAAATTAATGTAAACTCAAAAACAAATGTTTAAATTATTTACATACAAATAGAAAAATTTATTACCTATTCACTACATTTAATATGTTGTTATTAACTACACAAATAATAAATATACTTAGAAGCAGAGTCCAATATATGTATAAGATTTCTATACAAAATAATTACTAATATACTACTTGGATGAAATTAATTACCAATTTCCTGTTGTAATATCGCGTTTAAGAAACATGATATTAATCACAATTATTAATCACGATATAAGTATTTCTACATATATCGCGATTAATAATCGGGATATTGCTTCGTACGTTCAAACATTTATCGCGTCTTATAATCATGATATGCACGCATATATCGCGTTTTATAAACGGGATATACATGTATTTACTGTTCATTCGTATATCATGTGATAAAAATGCGATTTTTGTATGGTAAATCGATAATCATTTTCATTTTAACCTTATTTAAGGAACTAATTTCAATTAGTGTCTTAAACAAGAAATTAATTCCTTAAAAGCATTAAAATATTATTTATAAAACGATATTTGCTTTTGTCTTAACAGGACTTAGTTTGTTTCTTGAGTATTGTGTAGTCCTATATTTATAACTTTATAAAGATGGATGCACTTGTGTATAAATAAATACCATCCTAAACAATTTTTCTAAGAAAATGAACTAAATAGTGTTATTCTTAGGCCAAATTTTTATTTTAAGTTAAAAATTTATTTTAGTTAATATTAAATTTTTAATTTTATTTTTAAAAGATACATATTGGTTTAGTAAGTCTCAAATCAGACTTGCGAATCAGTAGTTCTATGGAACCGACCCAACCTGGCCTTAGTTGGTGCCAATTCTGAGCTAGCCGAGATCAAACTCGTGAACTAGCAATTGCAAGTTGGTTCTTGAACCATGGCATCTAGGCTAGGAGTGCAAATGAACCAAGTCAATTCCTAAACTACTTGAACTGGTTTGATGTTTGTGCAAGCTTTATTCGAGAATAGTCAAATAAAAAGGTTAATCGAATTCAAATCGAGTTTGGATATTAATAATATTTTAATTAGAATTAATTTTTTTTAATAACTCAAGCTTAATCGAGTCAAGATCAAGTTTATGTAGTGTAACATCGAGCCAAATTCAAGTTTAAAATTTTAAGCGGTCAAACTCAAACTCATTACTATATTATCTCAACTCAACTTGTTTATAGCCTTAACATAGACACCATAGTACCTCTCATTGATTTCGTGCTCATGTTTTGTCTAATCATATATTAATATGAATCATAATTATTTAATCAAGGCTTTCTCCTTTTTTTCCCCTTTATTTGTCTTATTTACACATAAAAATATGGTATTTTATGCGATAGAGATACAAATTGACACTAGTGTAACAATATTGATCATTTCATTTTACTACAACTTGAATAAAGGTAGATATTATATTTTAAATTTTTTATATATATGTAAGGAAGTGTCCTAATTTAAATGCAACATATTGATTTGAAAAGTACATTTTTAATATATTAGGGCATTTCTTGTTTTACAAAATCATAAAAAACATACACCTTGTATTCCAAAACATATATTATAAAGAGATCCATGCACTACTAAGCTAATACGCGAAAGCTATAAAGACGGGTTTCTAAACTAATTTTCATCTCAAATAACCCAACCATTATCTCTTATACAATTTTATGCCAATTTCATGCAATTTCAACAAACTAAACAATAAAACATAAATAAAGAGATAAGGGAACAAGAAGATCACATCGGATTTAACGTGGAGTTCGACTAGCCCCTTGTTCTCCATGGTCCACAAATGTCTCACTCAAAAAGGACTTCACAAACCCATTCAAAACAATCAAATTGCTCTAGCGGAACTACACACAATGCCTCATGAAGAAGACTTCACACAATTGTCTCAACACATGAAGACTTTCTCCTATGTCTTGATACATGAGGACTTCACTACAACACTCTTAGACACTCAATACAGTATAAAACACATGTGAGTAGTGCCTTATAAAATTTGCAAACAAAACTCACTAAATGGCACTACTCACATTTTCACTTAAGCTATCATTAATACTAATTGAGAGAGAGATTCAACACAATCATTGCAAAATAAACTCATCTCTCTTACATAAAACACCATAACACTTCTATTTATAAGCTCTCAAAACAAGCTAGTAGTTGTCCCTCAAAACACTCACTAATAGTCAGAAAAAAAAGACTTCAACGGTTAGAAAAGTTGCAACAGTCCTAACCTTTTGAAATGATCGGACTCCTGGGCATACTGTGGCTCAAAAGGTCCAGACCTTTTGTAACTGGTTTGGATCTGTTAGACAATTTGACATTGTCTAGTATTTTAATCATATCTCTCTCATCTAGACTCCAATTAAGGTGATTTAAGATGCTACGGAAAGCTTGAAAAGAGCTCTATAACTTTCTTCTTTTGAATTTTAGGAAACTATAAATGAATCATTCCTAAAACTTAGGTACACTTTAGACTTTCGAAAAATAAAAAACCATACAAGCACAAACATACATATGCATAATAAGGCTCAAACATATCACAAACATGTTTTGTTTATTAAATGCAGCTTAACTAAGTTGTGGAGTATTTGTATAATCAATTTTCTTATCAAAACAAGATTGCAACCTCCACGTGATTCAACATATATAAATTTTGCTGTTGAATATAAAAGCTAATCACAATTTGTTGGCTTCATTCTTCCTAAATTGCCTATTGAAGGGCTCTTAACTCAGATGAATCCCAAAATACCCATTAAGCAAAGTATAATAATTGTTATTTGATATTTGTTGCTGTTTGTTTTATCTTTCATACCCTTGAAGGTTTAAAGGCCTATCCATCTATCTTGTTCACCCACTGCTCTTCCTGGCCTACCAACATAATGACTGCTATGTGATCCATGATTCATCAACCTCATCACATAAAGGAACTATACCATGTGTCTAAGCAACCTGGATAAGCTACACTATAAACCTGCACTACATCACTATACAATTAGGATCGATGAATGTAGAGTAAATATCATATTTAATATATGGTTTCTGCCTATTTTTATAATTAATTATCTAGAGTTTAGAAATATTAATTTAATCCTCCAACTTTGTTCTTGTTTTGTAATTTACTGCCTGAACTCTATTCATTATTTACAATTAGCTTCCTAAACATTACCCATTTTTACAAAGCGGGTGCTAAGTATTTGGAATTTGCATCCCATATACCTTAAAATACAAATTTTGAGGTAAATATAATAAATGGAAACATTATAACCTCGTACCTTACTATTTGAGAGTAGGTTGCAAAATTTATACTTGGAATCTATCTTATGATTATGAATACCCATCTGAACTTACTCAATTTAATGGAATACTAGATGCTATAAGATACAATAGAGTTGTTTGTTCACTCATAAAAGTGTAGTTTTAGAATTGACCAATGGGTTTTCCTTAAATTCTAAATCATTGGGAATTTCACTAATATCATAGCTATGGATTATGATTTTCTAGTTTAAGTCTTCATATGTGATATGTTCATATGTGTGTGTGTTTGTATATACATAAATTATATTAGGTTATAATAATTCACATTATTCGTTGTTACCAGTTGGTCAAAGTTAAGTACGTGACCACTTGTATGTTGTTTCATGCATGTAAGGTTTTAGATAAATAGTGAACTTAATAGAAAGTGAAATCTAAATTGTTTGCTAGTTATGTTTGGGAAACACTATAAAGGACCTAAAGATGTTAGTGATTTGGATAATCCTCTTGTAATTGATATACCATGATTGACCCTCAAGTAGTCTTATATCAAAGAGATCTAGTTAGTTAGGTAGTACTGTTCTCAGTAAGTTGCTACCTTAGTAATGTCATGAAAAAGGTTAAAGTACTAGAAATAAGCTGTAATCAGATCATAATGGATATTATGCAATGCATGTCTTTGTGAATGCATGTAGTGGACTAGAAAGTTATATAGTTTGCTGAAGTCACAAATTACTCTAAGTTTGGGGGACATGTAAGTTTGTGTGATTAACTTAAATGAAGATAATTAAATTGTGTGATGTTACGTTAGTTTAAGGGGCATGTTATTCAGTTTACATGGCATGCACTTGTGTATGCATTTGTACACCTGGAGTGTTACTCATCCCTCGTAGGAATAATAATTGATTTATTTACTTATATTGGTAAGAATCATGTTTGGACTTTGAACAAAGACAAGGGATACTAATACACAATAGAATTTGATAATTTGTTGTTTTGATATAATCTAACTACTTATTATTTTAGTTTTACTATTGGAATTGTAGTTTGTTGAAGATAAAAAAATATTTCTATGAAAGTTTTGAATTATGTGTTTATTTGACATGTATAGTCGATTTAGTTAATTATTAGCCAATGCAATATGAGTATGTAGTGGATTATCCATCACCCTTGATTTTCGGGAAATGACTGATCTATTTCTACATTTCATTAATAATATAGCTAATCTACAAAACTACTATTGTTACAAAGAGAAATCACATATCATTTACAAGATCAAAGGAGTAGTAGGTATTTGGTCTTTTCAAAAATATTTTCATATTTACCACGATATTATAGCCTAATTATAAAGTTATGGATAAAGTTAAGGGTATATTGGTACTTTTAGAGACATTTTTAATTTATTGTTAATATCATTTAAACGCAACCAAATATAGTAATTGTTGTTTGGGGGAAAAAAACATTAGAATTGCTATTGCACTTTATTTTATTTTTTAAGATTATAATTCAATTTCTCTCGTATCTCATTTTACTATATCAAACATGTTGTAAGAAAATCATTTTTGCTATAAGTAGGAGTGAGAGAGTAAGAGTAGGAAATTTTATTTGAGCATCTTTTTCTGAAATTATTTCTACACACTTCTAGATAAAAGATTCTCTAGAATACATATGGGGTTTACTTGTTTGGATTCTAAAAAGTTCTTACTTAGATAAACCCAAACTTCCTTTTGAATCTTTGGACAAGCCTTTTAAAATCTCGACTTCCCAGGAAATATTATGGATTTTCCACGCATGTCCACTAGATGGAAAGGCTGCCTTTTCCTGCTTTCGGTTACATGAAAGGAATGGTGGTATGTGGAATTTTAAGACCGGCTTTTCATGATCCTGTCGAGATACGTGGAATGCAAAAGAATGGCCTTTTGATGCAGCACGAAGGAGCTAGGCACATCACACGAAAAGCTTTAAAACCGGAACTATGGCCTTTAAATATGTGATTCTCTTTCTTTTTAGGCTGATCCTCCGATACTGATAATTTAGCCACAGTGTTCTCCATAAAAAAATAGCGAACTGGTAGCATCCACGTGGTACATGCATGGTTCATCCGATGGGATGCCTGCCGTCGTACGTTGTAGCCTAGTTGGAGTTTCGAGTATTGATTGTTGATGCACTTGTCAGCAGCTTAGCTGCATGCTGTTCGAATATAAGACACGAACAAACAGCTTGCTTTTTTGTTTGTTCATGTCTATGCATAGATCACTATTGCTTCGATGAAAGCATTTAGCTATTGTCCTTTGCTTGCTTTAAACGTTAGGCAACACGTCAATTAAGAAAGGGTACACGCAGTTTCCGCGAAAAATCACTAGACACGCGTTGCATATGCCAAGAGGCTCCGTGCTCATTATAAGTAATAGAAATTTTGATATGAGTAATATTCTATTCGATACTTTACTCCACACTTCGGTGGACACAGTTGACAAAGATTTAATGGTCATGTAGAGCATTAATTATAGCCTTTCAGTATATGGTTTACCCTCGAGGAAAGGCTATGTTTGTGTAAAGGGATAGTAAGGATATAATACTTTTTAGGTGAAAAAAGGGCTTTTTGGCAATCACCTATGGGTTATTTATGTTTGTCACTTACTCATTCTTAACTGAGAATGAAACTGAGTCGGCCATTAATAGGTTTTCGACCAGTTCAGTCCGATAAAAACTCCATAGGATTTGACCCAAGAGGGTAATAGGATTGGGTTTGGATATAGGTAAAAAATCCTATATGGTATTAGGGTTGGATTTGGATACTACTAAAACCTGATGGATATTCGACCCGTATCACCTGATCTGTTAGTCTTAGTAAAAAAGAAAATTTGTAATATAAATACATTTACTAAATAGGTTAATGTCAAATTTAGTATCTCAACTTTACTTGAAAATTCAATTAAGCACCTAAACTTTTGAAAGTTTAATTTCGGTATCTAAACAAACTTTTGTGGCCATTTTTAGTACCTTCGTTAATGGTATTAACTTCATTGCCGACGTGAACATACGGACCCATCACGTCGTGACACATATCATCCGACGTGGCATTTTTATACTTTTATTTATTTTTCCCTTTTGATATGGTAAATATTATTAATTTATTATAATTAATATCATTTCATTTTCTAAAATAACTTTAAATCTATGTTTAAGCCTAAGCCCAAACCCACCTTTCTTATATCTGCCTACATTATCCAATTTGCTAAGCCCATTATTCCTTCATGAATCATTGTTCTTCAAATACAATTTGCTCTAATTTTATTATATAAAGAAGTCTATTTCTCAAAATGTTTTCCATGTGGGACTTAGGACAAACCAAAAACCATGGATCCACTGCTCATCTCTCTTCTCTATCTTTGCTTACTGCTCTCTCTATCTTTTTCCACTCGCAAATTCTTTCCCCCTCTCTAAAAGGTTGGTTAGTATCTCTCTCTCTCTCTCTATAGAAATCAAAATCATGAACAAAACCTGAAACGACCAATGTTGATATTTTTTTCATTATTGATGACTTATCCTGCATATTCACATATAAATGTGCCAGCTTGAATCACATCCCATGATTATATATATTCACATATAAATGTAAGTCCCAGCCTCTGTCCTTTGTTCTAAACACCTCTAAACGAATTCTCAAACCATTTTTGTGATGCTCAGTTTTTTCAATTTGGATAGCACTTGCATGATGGACCGCACTCGTACTTCAAAGGTTTCCGACCTGCAAGAACACCACCAACAGTATATGGGAAATCACCATCATTTTTCCTAATACACAAGTAGTTAAGATCACCAGGTTTGCAGGAGCTGCTACTATTGCTGTTGCAGATGTTAGCAGACTACAATAAGTTGAATGACCTGAAGTACCTTAGGCTAGGGAAGTGTGTAAAATAAGCAGGTCCCTTCTCATCATCCACATCATTTACTAGCGAGAGGTATGCTTTCAACCCCTGAAGTAAGATCAGGGAGTATAAGTCCAGAAGGAGTGGACAAACCCGCCCTTTCTACCAATTTTTCCAAATTGAAAATTGCCAAGCTAATCAAGGATTTTCTCATCAATTTATATTTGAAAACATAAGCACCAAATTTAGCCCTTTCCCTAAAAAAATTTTTCTATTTTGTTGATACTGTCATAGACATAGTTCTTCATGGCAACAACTATTCTCAAGAGCAAGATCCCCGAGAGAGAGAGAGAGATAATGACAAACTTTTTAGGGAGAGGGGGAGAGAATTTGCGGGTAGAAGAAGATAGAGAGAGCAGTAAGCAAAGACAGAGAAGAGAGATGAGCAGGGGATCTATTGTTTTTGGTTTATACTAAGTCCCACATGGAAAACATTTTGAGAAATAGACTTCTTTATATAATAAAATTAGAGCAAATTGTATTTGAAGAACAATGATTCATGAAGAAATAATGGGCTTGGCAAATTGAATAATGTAGGCAAATAAGAAAGGTGGGCTTGGGCTTAAACATAGATTTAAAGTCATTTTAGAAAATCAAATGATATTGATTATAATAAATTAATAAAATTATAAGGAAAAAAATAAAAATTAATATTTGGCACGTCAAAAAGGAAAATAAATAAAAATATAAAAATGTTTCACGTTAGATGACACGTGTTACAATGTGATAGGTCCGTATGTCCACATTAGCAACGGAGTTAACACCATTAACGGAGGTACTATAAATGGCCACGAAAAGTTAGTTTAGGTACTAAAATTGAACTTTCAAAAGTTCAAGTGCTTAATCGAATTTTCGAGCAAAGTTGAGGTACCAAATTTGACATTAAACCTACTAAATATAAACATAGTAACAAGCTAAATTTAAAAACTAGTCGACAAAGAAAAGGTTAATTGATATATTATTAAACTATTATTTTATTGGTTTAAGTCTATTAAATCTATTGAGAAAAAAAATAAGTGGGGTGGGTTTGGATTGATAATCAAGCGGGTGGTGGGCAGGTAATCGAGTTAATGGTCGGGAGGGTGGTCGGGCAGGTAATCGGGTTGATAATCAAGCGGGTAGCAAGTTTCAGACTAGACCTTGTAATGATCAATCCGAAACCCGACTCAATTGCATCCTTATCCTTAACAAGCTTTTAGAGCTAAATTAGTGAAATAAAAATTAACGTGTTCAATAATAAATATAAAACACCAAAGTAATCCATTAACTTTTATATTATGTGTTTAGATAAAATTAGGGTGTTTTGTCTTGAAAAGAGTAATTTCATATTTCTTACATATATATATATATATATATATATAAAGAAGAAAAAAAGGATAGAATGGATCAATTAACTCATGTGCGTACCATGGACTTTTAAAATAATTTATTTTTGTTGAATTTGGCTTAGGTCTTGTTTTTTAGCAATGAACTTCTTGAGAAGTTGAGTATGCTTGGGTAAAATTTAAATTATGTTAAATTTTTTTCCTGTAAATATGATCGAGAGGTGTGTTCAAATTTAGTCCATACCATTAGGGAAGTTGCATTAAAATCATTACTGTAATATACACATAAGTAAATCATAGTAAAGGGTAGTAATGTAAAATATGTTGTTTAAATGGGTAATTTTGTCTTTTAACAGATGGAATTGGACTTGAAGAAGTTGTTCGTGAAGAACAAGAAGGAGAGGACTTAAGCCGGCTATAAGCAGGCCGCCAGCTTAGATTGGAGCACCATTAGCTTTATGCGAGCTTTGGAGCTTCAAAAGATTTTTTTTTTTTTCAATCAAATTTGTAAAAGATGGCAGCATATGGGAGAAAGCCGCTGCTAGCTTAGGAGTCAAGGCCACTGGCATAGAAAGTGAAGGCCATCGACTTTCTGTCAGCTTATGTGGTTTTGTCCCTTTATTCAAATTTAAGCCGCCTTTGAGCCGCTAGCTTGGATTCCAGCCTATATTTCTACAAAAGATATGTCTTTCTTTGTGTTAGGGTTTCTTAAGTCTTATATAAATACCCAAGCTCTTTAGTTCTCTCTTTATAGCTCAACCTAAGACAAATTCTAGATAAAAATTCCTCTCAAAACTCTTTTGGTTGAGTTTATGATTAGATTTTGGTTTCTAAAGGTTATTTCATATTGGTTTTGAGGAATCAAGTTGCTAAAGACGATTTCATTGGAGAATAAAAAAACCTAGGTTGTGATCAATGATTTTGTTCTACAATTAGCAAGGTGTGAAATCCAAAGCTTTAGGTAAGTATTGAATTCATTCAATCTTTGTTATTTTAAAGAAGGAATCTTTTTTGATAGTTGAATTTTTATTGATTGAGAATTTTAGCGTTTTGAGGAGTTTTGAAGAAATCTACATTTTTGGGTTTCGTTGTTTAGAGAACCTAGAAGATGGGCGTGTAGATCTAATATTATAAATCTTATGTTTTGAGAATGTGGATTTTGGGGTGAGGGTTTAATTATGAATATGAAATTGAATTTTAACTTGATATATGTTGATGATCAGGTTTTTGGTTAAAATTAGGGTTTATAATCTTTTAAGGGGATTTGTTGATATTGGAGTGTTGAGAAAAGGTTGAATCAGGTACACCTTGCTTGCTGCTTGCTGCTTGTGCTTATAAAATTAGAAAAATAAATTGACTAAATTCTATCCGAATTATAATTGAAAAGTGTGTCGCTTGTGTTTGGCTTTGGTTAGTAAAGACCACGCAGAGTGTGGTACTAACGAGGCTCCCTAATCATCTATGTGTGAGGGTGTCCCAAGTAGATTTGTGCATAAAGATGATTCCAATAGATTAGGAGTCATATCAGGCCTTACGATGGTACGCAGCGATGTGTGGGGAGTACCCAACATCAATAGATGTATATTAAGTATTTTATATAAAGGCTTGTTTATCGGTGTCATGAGTTACTCTAGGTTTAGGACTAATTGCAAATGGTTCTAAACCGTGTTGGTTGTTGGCTAATCAAAGATAATAACCCATGTATGTTGCATTAGTTTTAGGGTTGTATGTGATTTATGTATATTACATGTTCATGGTATACTTGGCGTTTTCACTCATTCCTTTAATTTTTCATGTACAAATGAAGATGATATTGTTTATGACTTGTCAGAGTATGATCTATATATAGATCATGAGGATGGCGATAGTAGACTTAGTTATCCAGCTGAGGACCAAAATATCTCGAGTATGGGAAATAGGAGAGGGATATGGAAGATTTTCTGGAGTTTTATTTTTATGTTATTAGTTATTGGAAACTTTATGATACTAGTTTTTTAGGTCTTATCTGGTTAGATGATATGTAGTTTTAGATTTTTGTTAGTTTATGTTTTCCAGAAAGTTTATCTTATGTGATGTTTTAAAGTAACCTTTGTGTGAGTTTTGGTGAGGTATAGTTTTTGGTTTAGTATTTTATAGCTTTGGCATATTCTTAATAACAAAAGGACATATGACGAGTTATAATGCCTTTAAATTAGGGTGTTACAGCTTATTTGGTACAAAGCAATAGGTTTTGATCTTGATAGATATAGGTTATGAACTCCTTAGGACAGTGAACATTGATGAGCGAGTTAGCAATAATAGGAGTTGTTTATCTAACTTAGTTTTGTTTTACCTAGTAAAGATATGTAAAGAGTTTTGATTTTAAGTTGGTTTTACCTTTATCTTATGAGGTGTGTTTGTTTATGTTAGAATACCTCCAAGAAGAAGAGCCCTTGATGCTTGTTCCTCCAGGACGGGTCAAGAGGAACAATCACCAGAGAACCAGCCACCTTTGAATCTACTGCCTAAGGATTTACCCCCGCCACCACCAGTCTCACTGTAGGACAACAGGTACCAGTGGATACTACTCAGTTGATGCAGATTGTCAATACTCTTCTAAGAGTAATTACTCAATAGCAACAGAACACAAGGAATGACATGCAAGTGATTCAGGCTTATGCTAATACCTGGAGACAAGAGACCCAGAGGTTCCATGGCAATGGGGGCAATGAAGCTAGGCATGCTGATGTCTTGAGCTTAAACAAGTTTGTAGATCTAGTCTACAAGTTTGAGCCTATGCCTAGGAGGCCTTTAGATGTCCAACTGTGGATAGAGGAGGTTGAGAAGATTTTTGTTACCTTAGATATTCCAGAACACAAGAAGGGGGAGTATGCCTCCTACTTGCTGATTGAGAAGGTAAATAACTGGTGGATGAGCACCAAGCAACATATGCCTGGAGTTGTCACATGGCAGATGTTCCAGCAAGCTTTTTATAGGGAGTTTTTCCCTGATAGTGTGAAGCAGAAGATGCTTCAGGAGTACTATACTCTGCAACAGGGAAGGATGACCATGGAGGAATATGAGGCCGAGCTGTAAGATTGATGAGGTTCTTACTTAACCCCTTAAAGGAGAGTGAAGAGGCTAAAGTTAGCAGGTTCATCACTGGATTGGAGCCAAAAATTTACTATCAAGTGAACTTGATGGATTTAACCAACTACTCAGCAGTGGTCAACAAGGCTAAAATAGTGGAACATGGTTTGAGCAAAATGAAGAACCACGAGCCTTAGAGAGGTCAGATTTTCTTAGGAAAGAGACTAGCCTTTAGCGTTCACACTCAAGATAAAGGAAACAGACCTATCACATAATCTTTCATATCAGTAGCACCGAGTACTAAAAAGAGGTGTACTAGATGCCTTGGACCACATGAGATTAAGGACTGCAAGTGGGTTGAGGGTGCTCGCTTTTCATGTGGTAGAGTCGGTCATGGTAGTAGATTGTGAACATAGATGATCCTTCCATAAGTATTTTGTTTAAGTGTGGACAAAGAGGACATTGGGCGATTGATTGTATAGAATAGGGGAAACAAGGAGCTCAGTTTGGAAGATTTCAAAGTGTCGATCAAGGGTAAAGAGCTCCAACCAAAGTATTTGCTCTCAACATAGGAACATATCCAACGTAGACACTATCACAAGTATGCTTTGTATATCCCTGCATAGTGCATATGTTCTTTTTGACACAGCTGCAAGCTTTTCATGTGTATATGATTCTTTTGTATCTGTATGGGGTATGAATGTTGAGCATATGCCTGGATGTTTGTCTGTAAATACTCCTTTAGGAAGTAGAGCTTTGTTAAATAGGATTTGCAGAGATGTAGACATAGAGATAGAAGGTAGACATCTATATGCAAATCTAGTTGTTCTAGATATGTTAGAATTGATATCATCTTACGAGTAGATTGGTTGACTAAGTATCATAACTAAATTGATTGTCATAACCTATTAGTGGAGTTTACTCTATTAGATAGGGATCAATTTGCTCATAACCTTGAAGTGCAAAGACCTCCAGCTCTGTTTACTTACGAGTATGGCGAAGGTCAGCTTTGGCAACTATGACAATAGAAGCAGAACTAAAGAAAGATCTTGCAAGGATACCAATTGCATGTGAATACCCCGAAGTGTTTCCAAAAGATTTACCAGGGCTACCATCGGAGCGATAAGCAGAGTTCTGTATTGAGTTGGTGCCTTCGTATGGCTCCTACAGAACTTGTAGAGCTTAAAGTCCAGTGAGAAGATTTGTTACAAAAGAAGTTCATTAGACCAAGCATGTCGCCTTGGGGAGCTCTTGTGTTATTTGTGAAGAAGAAAGATGGGAGCATGAGGTTGTGTATTGACTATAGAGAATTAAATCAGGTGATGATCAAGAATAAGTACCAGTTGCCAAGGATAGATCATTTGTTTGATCAGTGAGCAGGAGCACGAGTATTTTCTAAGATTGGTCTGAGATCATGATATCACTAGCTACGGGTTAAGGTAGAGGACATTCAAAAGACAGCCTTTAGGACCAGGTATGAATACTATGAGTTTGTTGTCACGCCTTTTCGTCTTATAATTGCACCAGCAATTTTCATGGATTTAATGATCTGGATTAGTTTGTAGTGGTGTTTATTGATAATATGCTGGTGTATTCTAAGTTGAAAGAAGAACATGAAGAACATCTAAGATTGGTGTTGACTAGATTGCAAGAGGAAAAGTTGTAGGCTAAGTTCACGAAGTGTGAATTCTAGTTAGAACAAGTAACTTTCTTGGGACATGTCATTGATGGGAACGGAATTTCTGTGGATCCGAAGAAAGTGAAAGCAATGGTGGAATGGCTAACACCAAAGAACATGTCAAAAATTAGAAGTTTTCTGGGAATGGCAGGATACTTCAGATGGTTTATAGAAGATTTTTTCAAGATTATAAGTCCATTAACCAGACTAACTCAAAAAGGAGTGAAATATGTTTGGGATGAAGATCAAGAGAATAGTTTTGGGCAGTTGAAAGACAAACTGGTATCAGCCCTAGTTCTAACTCTATCAATGAGTGGTGAAGAATATTCCATTTATATTGATGCCTCTATTCAAGGTTTGGGTTGTGTCTTGATGCAAGGAGGTAGGGTTATAGCATATGCTTCAAGACAGCTAAAGCCCTATGAAAGGAATTATCCTCTTCACAATTTGGAATTGGCAGTAGTGGTTAATGCTTTGAAGCTGTGGAGACATTATTTATATGTGGACAGATGGAAAGTGTATACGGATCACAAAAGTTTAAAATACATCTTTACCCAGAGGGAGTTGAACATGAGACAAATGAGATGGTTAGAGCATATTAAAGATTATGATGTGAACAATTCAATATCATCCTAGAAAGACGAACATAGTAGCAGATGCCTTGAGGAGGAAACAAGTTGAAAATTTAGTAGCTTTGCTAACTTCTAAGAGACATTTGATTGAAGACATGAGAAAGCTTTAGTTGGAAGTAGTAACCAGTCAAGTAGGTGCTAGATTAACGAGTTTGTAGATACAACCTACCCTCATGGAAAGAATTAAAGTAGCATAACTTGATGATCGAGGTATACAAGAGGTGAAAAGGAGAATGAAAAAGGGGAGAGCACCTGAATTTCATATCGATGAGGAAGGTGTCATGAGATACAAGGTAAGGTTATGTATACCGGAATGAGGAGATCTTAAAAAGGAATTTCTAAAAGAGGCACATTCTTCAAGTTATTCGATCTACCAAGAGGCAACAAGATGTATCTAGATTTGAAGAAGTTGTATTAGTGGAATAATATAAAGAAAGAGATAGCGAAGTATGTATCCGAGTGCTACACTTGCCAATTGATTAACATTGAGCATAGAAAATCGGTAGGTGAATTAAAACCTTTGCCAATACTTCAATGGAAGTGGGGGTACATCACCATGGATTTCGTTATTGCACTACCCAGAACTAAGGAAAGGTTTAATACGGTATAGGTGATTGATGACAGACTTACCAAAGTAGCCCGCTTTATACCAATAAGAATTGGATACAAATTTGAGCGATTAGCAATACTATACATCAAAGAGATTGTGAGGCTGCATGGAATACCGGTATCTATAGTATCTGATAAAGACACCAGATTTATTGGAAGATTCTGAAAGAGTTTGCATCAAGCTTTGGGTACTAAAGTTGTTTTTAGCACTACCTATCATTCCCAGACTGATGGACAATCTGAGTGGACAATTCAAATTCTAGAAGATATGTTAAGGGCATGTGTTTTGTATTTCAAAGATAGTTGGGTTGATCATCTGCCTTTAGTGGAGTTTGCATACAACAACAATTACCAAGCATCAATTAGGATGCCACTTTATAAAGCCATGTATGGCAAAAAGTGTAGATCACCAATCCATTGGGATGAAGTTAGTAAAAGACAAATTTTGGGACCAAAATTAATGCATGATGCTGTTGATAAGGTTAGGATGATCATACAAAGATTGCAAGTAGCTCAAAATCATCAGAAAAGCTATGCTGACAAGAGAAGAAGACCTTTAGAATTTCAAGTGGGAGATCATGTCCTACTTAAGATATCACCAATCAAGGGCGTTGTTAGATTTGGCTTGAGAGGCAAATTGAATATGAGATATGTGAGACCTTATGAAACTCTTGAAAAGATAGGTGATGTAGCATACAGATTAGCTTTGCCGCCTAATTTAGAAGGAGTACGAAATGTCTTCCATGTATCTATGTTAAGGAAGTATGCTAAGGAACCTGAAGAGATAGTAGCATTGGAAACCTTGGAAATACAGCCGAATCTATCTTTAGTTGAAAGGCCGGTAAGGATTTTGGACACCAAAGGAAAGATTCTAAGGAAACAAGTTATCAAGTATGTGAAGGTACAATGGACAAGTTAGTCGAAGCAGGAAGCAACTTAGGAGCTAAACAAGAAATGAGATCAAAGTACCCCGAGCTATTCAACAATCCAAGTAACTTTCAAGGACGAAACTTCTTTTTAAGAGGGGAGAGATGTAACATACAAATAAATAAATCATATGAAGGGTAGTAATGTAAAATATGTTGTTTAAGAGGGTAATTTTTTCTTTTAACAGACGGAGTTGGACTCAAAGAAGTTGTTTGCGAAGAACAAGAAGGGGACGACTTACACCGGTTATAAGCTGCCAGCTTTGATTGGAGCACTATCAGCTTTATGCGAGCTCTGGAGCTTCAAAAGTTTTTTTTTTTTTCAATCAAATTTGTGAAAGATGGCAACGTATAGGAGAAAGTCGTCTAAAGGCCACCGGCTTAAGAGTCGAGGCCATCGGTGTAGAAAGTGAAGGTCATCGGCTTTCTGTCAACTTATGTGGTTTTGTTCCTTGATTCAAGATTAAGCTGCCCCTAAGCCGCCAGCTTTGATTCCAGCCTATATTTCTACGAAAGATATGTCCTTCTTTGTGCTAAGGTTTCCTAAGTCTTATATAAATACCCAAGGTCATTAGTTCTCTCTTCATAGCTCAACCTAAGGCAAATTCTAGGTAAAATTTTTTCTCGAAACTCTTTTGGTTGAGTTTATGATTAGATTTTGGTTTCTAAAGGCTGTTTCATATTGGTTTTAGGAATCAAGTTGCTAGAGAAAATTTCGTTGGATAATCAAAAACCTAGGTTGTGATCGGTGATTTGGTTCCCTAATCAGGAAGATGTGAGATCCAAAGCTTTAGATAAGTATTGAATCCATTCAATCTTTGTTATTTTAAAGAAGGACTCTTTTCTGATTGTTGAATTGTTGTTGATTGAGAATTTTAAGGTTTTGAGGAGTTTTATAGAAATATGCATTTTAGGGTTTCGTTGTTTAGAGAATCTAGAAGACAGGTGTATAAATCTAATATTGTAAATCTTATGTTTTAAGAATGTAGATTTTAGGGTTAAGGTTTAGTTATGAATATGAAATTGAATTTTAACTTGATATATGTTGATGATCAGGTTTTTGGTGAAAAATTAGGGTTTAGAATCTTTTAAGGGGATTTGTTGATATTGGGGTATCGAGAAAGAGCTGAATCAGGTACACCTTGCTTGCTGCTTGCTGCTTGCTGCTTGTGCTTGTGCTTGTAAAATTAGAAAAATAAATTGAATAAATTCTATCCAAATTATAATTGAAAAGTGTATTGCTTATGTTTGACTTTGGTTAGTAAAGACCACGCAGAGTGTATACTAGCGAGGCGCCCTGATTATCTATGTGTGAGGGTATCCCAAGTGGATTCGTGCATAGAGATGATTCCGGTAGATTAGGAGTCGTGTCAGGCCTTACGGTGGTATGTAGTGATGTGTGGGGAGTACCTAACATCAGTATATGTATATTAAGTATTTTATATAAAGGCTTGTTAATCGGGGTCATGAATTACTCCGGGTTTAAGACTAGTTGCAAATGGTTCTAAACTGTGTTGGTTGTTGGCTACTCAAAGATAATAACTCGTATATGTTACATTAGTTTTAGGGTTATATGTGATTTCTATATATTACATGTTCATTCATTTTTTTTTTTTTGTGGTATGGCGTACTGGGCGTTTTCGCTCATTCCTTTTATTTTTTAAGTACAGGTGAAGATGATATTGTTTATGACTTATCCAAGTATGATATATACATATATCATAGGGATGGCGATAGTAGTCTTGACTATCCAACTAAGAACTAGTAGATCTCGAATATTAGAAATAGGAGAGAGATATGGTAGATTATTTAGAGTTTTATTTTTATGTTATTAGTTATTAGAAACTTTATGAGACTACTTTGTTAGGTTTCATTTGGTATGAAGATATGTAGTTTCGGAATTTTTATTAGTTTATGTTTTTCAAAAAGGTTATTTTATGTGATGTTTTAAAGAAATCTATGTGTTAGTTTTGGAGATGATATTTGGTATAATCGTGGTTTGGTATTTTATAGCCTTGGCGTATTGGTTGCTGGCTAATCAAAGATAATAACCTGTGTATGTTGCGTTGGTTTTAGGGTTGTATGTGAATTTTTTATATTGCATGTTTATGTGTGTTTGTTTGTCGTATGGCGTACTGGGCGTTTTCACTCATTTCTTTAGTTTTTCAGGTACAGGTGAAGATGATATTGTTTATAAATTATCCGGGTATGATCTATATACAGATCATGGGGATGGCGATAATGGACTTGATTATCCAGCCGAGGACCAGTAGATCTCAAGTATTGGAAATAAGAGAGGGATATGGAAGATTTTCTGGAGTTTTATTTTTATGTTATTTGTTATTGGAAACTTTATGAGACTAGTTTGTTAGGTTTTATCTAGTTAGATGATATGTAGTTTTAGATTTTTATTAGTTTATGTTTTCCAGAAAGTTTATCTTATGTGATGTTTTAAAGTAATCTATGTGTGAGTTTTGGTAATGATATTTTGTATAATTTGTGGTCTAGTATTTTATAGACTTTGCGTGTTCTTAATAAAAGAAAAACACATGGCGAGTTATAATGCCTTTAATTTAAGGCATTACAATTACGATCAAAGTTGGATACTTTGTGAGTTTTTCAAAGGGGATTACATCCGTATCTTTCTCTTGAGCTTTCTTCCAAGTCAATCATATTACCTAATGCTTGAAACTTTGTTAAATAAACTAAATGAGGTTTTGGTTTAGTTTTTCTCCTCCTTCAAATGAAAGGTTTTCCATTTTAACAAACAATTCCCTTTAGTATTATTTTGCAGTCCTTTTAATTGGAGGGTCTAGTCGACCATTCGATCATTTAAAAACCTTACTACATCAACTTTTATAATTATCTAAATATCAAATAATGGACCATCGATGTAACATAGATATATATATATATATATTTTTTTTTTTAAATTGCACATACCCCTTAAATTTTAAATAGGTAATACAAATAAAGATTGCTTTTCAATTGAAAAAATGCTTTAAGTTCGATAGATTTATTGAGGTGTTTCTAAATTAATATTTACTAAAGTGTTTCTAAATTAATATCAAAGTTTATGAGGAGTTATTTTCCAATTTATAATTTTTCTTTTTAGCCATTACAATAGAGAGAGGGATTCTAACATGAGACCTCTCACTTAAGAGACCAAGAAGATGCCACTCGACTACAATGTCATTGGCCCAATTTATAAAATTTTAGTTGGGTTATTTGAGGAAAAGGAAAATAATAATATTTTTAAATAAAATCATGAAAATGTCACAAAGATGAAAATAAACTCAAATTTAGGCAACTTGAACTCATCTTTTAGAGAGGCGGGTTCATTAGTGACTGAACTGGTCTCTTCAAGAAACGAGCTAGGCTAAAAAAAAAAAAGAAAATTTTTGATAAGATATAATTGTAAAATAAAACTACTATAAAAATGTATAAGCTTAAAAAATTATAATGTTTATACTATTTTCCATACGAATAAAAACTAATTATTATCTATTTAAAATATTTAATGTGTTATAATAACAAAACATTAAATAAATATAATTTAAAAAATTACCTATTTCCTTTATAGAGAATACCAGTGAAAAAAACAATCTAACTTTTAAATAATGTGGGACTTTTTTTTTTATTAAACCCAATGGGATGTGCTTATGTATAGAACCAAAAAGAAATCCCACATTGCTTGGAAGGGGGATTGTTCTTTTGGTGTTACCCTGTATAAAGGGAATAGACATGTTTTTTAATTATATTTATTTTGTGTTATTATCAAAACATATTAAATATTGTGAATAAATTATAATTAATTTTTATGTAGATGGTTATTTATATTTTATTAATTCTTTTCTTTCTTTTGGTTAAACTCGTCTCTTCAAAAGACGAGGTTGGTACAATTCTACCAACTTCATCTCTTGAAGAGATGAGTTCGATTACTTATGAACTTGCCTCTTAAAAAGGCGAGTTTAACTCACCCAAATCTGGGATTATATTTATCCTAACGACATTTTCATAATTTTATGTTTTAAAAATATTATAATTAATTTCCTTTTTCCAGGTTATTTGCATGTAATTTTAAAAAGTTTAGGAATATCATTCACATTGAAATCAAAGTTTAGAGATTGTTTGTACTTTTCCCTTTTTCTTTTTCAAAGAATAATTTGTATTATTTGATGTTTTATTTTATCCCTCAAGATTTGTAAATTTCTTAATGTCTTGTTGTTTTTGTTGTTGTTGTTGTTGTTGTTGTTGTTGTTGTTGTTGTTATATAAAGTATCAAAACCTATTTATTTGTGTCCTTCTAAACCAATGAATCCAAGATGATGCCCCTCAAAACCTATTCATCTGGTTCCCTTCTAAAAATCATCCATCTAAGACAGTTTCCCTCCAAAGTCATCATTTAAAGGTTGTTTTAGGTTATTTTCTTCAAAAAAAAAAAGAAAAAAAATGATATGAAAATAACTAAGAACACGAAGGAAAATACTTAAGAGGAGGAGTGAATTAAGTATTTATGCAATTTTATGCTAATTTGCAGCTTTGTTGATAAATTGAAATAGTCAAGTGATTATAACAACAATTTAAAGTACTAAAAGTAAAGAGAGTAGGATTAAAAAGATCAAGCCCAAATTTTAATGTGGAGTTCAATCCAGCTCCTAATCTCTACAGTCACCTAATACCTCCAAAGAGAACTTCACACCACTATATTAATTACACTAGAAACAATGCTCAAATGAGCTACAACAAAGTATTTCACTTAGCAAGTGTACTGTTTTCTACAATGAATAGCAAAATAAGAGCGCCACACTCTTTCAAACACAAAATTTGAGCTACAATGACGTACAAAGAGACAAGTAGTATAAAAACTTAAAACTTTTGATGGCTAGCAAATGAAGGCTCTTAAGATACTTTAAAAGTCTACCAAAAAGCTTAATTAATAAATAAGTCTTCAACCTTATGGATGTTGGCACAAATCCTTCAAGAAGATCTTGCATTTAATGCTTAGTAATGGCTAGTAAAAAAATGTAAAGAGTCCGGACTCTTTACAAGTGATCCAAACTCCTTGAAGTGCCTCCCTTCTCTAGAGTATTCTGTAGCTAGGTAGTCCGGACTCCTTAGCAAGTGGTCTGGATCCCTCGGCGTACCTCTTTTCCTTAAAGTGTTATGTGGCCACATAGTGACTCTTTGTCAAGTGGTCCAACTAGGCCCAAGAGCTCATAGAGCCGGTAAGCCATTACCCAAGGTCCTTCTCTTATTCTTTAAGGAAAGGCAGGTCTTTCTAGCTAATTTTATCAAGTACAGGATTTGCTTCGATAAGACACCGCCCAATAGAGCTTACCATGTGTAGATCAAAAAGGTTTTGCGAAAGCGATCACTATGCAAGATGTACCTTATTAGGGGGAGGCAAGTGCAGTAGTCCTCTGGACATAGTCCTTTCAAGAGTGGCCGTTTAGTCCATGGTCTATTGGATGGTCGATGCAAGGCCTAAGCACATTCCACTTTGTTGATTTTTTGACACTTTGCTAAGTTGTCCAGACCTCAGGGCACATTCCACTTTGTTGATTTGCTGAAGCTTAGCCAAGTGGTTTGGACCTACTGAGAAGACTCACACAAAAGAAGAACTAAGTCATGTCACATAGGTCTGGATCATTTCAAATTGATCCAGAGCACCTGTGCATTTTAACTATAACTATAACAAAATATATCCAAGCTAACTTTCATTACTTAAACCATTTACTTGATGATTTTAGGTATATTGAAATGGTTTCATTTAAGTTCTACAAATACAAAAAGCAAACTTAAGTTCTTTGACATGTTGGTTATTTGATTAATAGTTTTGCCTCATCAAAATTAAAAGAAAACTTTTGGTTCAATGCAACCCATTCAAGACATGCTTCCAACAATTCAAGTGATCCCATCTTAAAGAACTCTCAGTTGAAAAGCCACTCAAATGTTTTATCAAGTCAAGTTTCCAAAATCTTTCAAAAAGTTTCTATCATCCTTTTTTTCATAATTCTCATTAGACTACTTTTTCTTAGAGTAGCACTTTTCTTGACTATAAAATCATCAATTCATTAAATCATTATCCTAGTTTTAAGGCTACTTACTCCTTAAGGGATATGCTCGTTATAGTTTATAAGATTGTCTGCTCATTATGATACTATCCTAATTGTAGATTGCTTGCTCCTTAAGGTGTTATCCTATTATAGTTCATAGGATCCCTACTCAATAGAGCACTGAGTTAGTTTAGGATTGCTTGTTCCTTAGGATGCTAACTTATCATAGATCATAGGATTTTTCACTCATTAAAGCACCAACTAATTGTTGGATTGTTTGCTCCTTAGGCCGCTATCCATCATAACTCATGAGTTCATAAGATCATATAATAAATGTTGTATTTTCTTGGTTAATAGATCATATGCTCCTTAGGGTATTATCCTATCATAAGTTTATAGGATCATTTTCTCATTAAAGTAATGTCCTTGTTGTTGGATTGCCTGCTTATAAAAGCGCTATCCCATCATAGTTGTAGGATAGTTTACTCATTAAGAGTATACTACACAAGTTTTCAATTGACTGCACCTTTAAGCATTGTCTTAATTATAAGATAATTAATCCTATAAGAGCCTACCTTTCAACAAGTGCAAGATAATTAGACTCGTAAGAGCTTTATCTTCCAAAAGTATAAGATAGTGAGTCTCATAAGAGCCCTATCTCCTAAATGATTAAGATAGCTAGTCCCAAAAAAAACCTTATCTCTCGAAAGCTAAGATGAGAGGACCCTATGTCCAAAGTTCAACATAACCAACCTCAAAAGATCTGTACCTTAGAAAATTCTATATCCCCTATAGATCACAACTTTGCTTAAGCTTCACCATAATTAGGGTAGTTATAGACACCCGGTTTTTTCCCTCTATGTTTTCAGTTTAGGAAAAGAAAAAAATTGAAAGAAACAAAATATGAAAAAAAATGAAAAATCGCAAGAATACTAAAAAAACAGGTTGTTTCAGGATCGTTCTAGTTGTTAGTGGGGCGGAAATGATTTTTTCCCATCTAAAACAAATTTGTAAGTCTAAAATTGCAAGAACAACATCTAATGTGTGTGTATCTTTTCAATAAAAAATATTATAATATAATATGATTTATGGACTAATAGAATATTTTGTCATTTTTAATTTCTATAAGTTATTTTTTTATTGATGTAATTAGATTAGTGAGAGAACTTATTTTATTCCAACTAACATTTATTTTTGGAATTAAAAAAATTCTTTTTCTTCTACTTTTAATCTTTTTTTTTTTTTTTTTTTTTTTGCTTTTGTACTATTAGATGAATCACTCTTTTTTTTATCTATCAATGAGCAATTCGTTAGTAATTTGACAAAATTATGAGTTGTTTAACAAGAATAAGCCATTTTTCATTGAATAAGTGTTTTTCAAACTTGGCTTGGTTTAACTAATTTTCTAGTTATAAAGAACATACAATAGCTAGTTGTGGCTTCAATTTCTCTAGACATCTAAAGTTCCAAGTTAAGCCAAGCACTAAAAAATTAATTTTACTAAAGCGCTTACTCAGCTTTTTATTCATGAAATATAGTTAATTTAAGTTAATTATAACTTCAAACAAAGCATTAATTGGTTCAACATTGGCCATTCTATGGACACATGAAGTTTTGAGCAAAGTAAGAAAATATATAAAACTCGCATGCAATTTTTTCTAATTAAGTTATCATTAAAAACAAATACTTCAAAATATATAATTTAGAATTTTTATTTATTTGTGAAAATAAATTATTTTAAGTCATATTCAACCTTAAATTAATTGGGATATAATTGTTGACAATAGATATTTGGTCATAGCCTATGGGGTCCCAACATCAGCCCACTGAGCGAAAAGGCTCATCAGAAGTCCTACGAAGTTACTAGAATAGAAAGGCTTGGGCCATGAAGAACCTTGACCTTGGCCTCAACTACGAAGTCTCCAACCATTTGAGAACCTTGACCTCATTCACATTCTCCATGAGGACTTCGGTCCCTGCAAGAACTAAGATCTCCTAAGATCTTAGTCGCAACTCCTTGAACAAAGACATGTGACAACTCAGTCTCAAAGTTCGCAACCCCGCGCTCGAAGGCTTATGGCAATCTACTTGATGCCCACATCTCTTTAGGGATTAAGTACCAGTTTAGCCACCCTCTATGCTCGACACCATTGCACACTATAGGTCTAAGTCAACTAACAAATTTAGAGAACTACCAAATAAAATGCAAATATTTTGTGGACCCCTTATTCGGTTATGACTATCATCTATAAGTAGACACTTACACTAAAGGTATGAAGGTAAGTAAAATAACCAACTAAAAGAATTATACATCCTCTCTATTTTTCCTTGTTCTCTCTTCTAGAATCCATAATTGATTTAAGCATCGAAGTGGCCTATCGGGCCACCTCCTGACGCACCACTACTTATTTTTCTGTGCTTGCGAGTGCATGGTGCTTTTGCACTAAACTTTATTGACGATTTGACAACTACAACAATAATTAACTAGCTCAAATCTTCAAAAGTTAAAATGTATATTAAATTTATTAAATGATATAACCAAGCTTAGTTTAGTTAATAAAATCTTAGATTTGTGCTCGGAGAATACCAGGTCATGAGTTCAAAGAAAACATGTCTCCTTTTCTTTTTCTCTCTACAAACTTTATCTACCGCTCATCTAAAGTACATCGATCAATATAGGTTAGTCTCTTTTCTTATTTCTTTTTTTTTTTTCTAAATAACAGTAGTTTAATAAAAGAAAAAGATTCTATATATATATATATATTTTTTTTTTCCTTTCTAGAAAAAAAATCAAAATGAAATAAAAATGATATCCATTCAGTAAGCTCTTAGAATTGTGGTTTACCTACCTCTCAGGTGAAGCTTGGTCTTCATCTTAATAGGCACGATTAAAAATAAATAAAAATAGTAGAAGTACAGAAACAAAAGGGGAAGATTTTCTAAACTTTTCTTTTTCCTAAAAGTCTTGTCAGTTGAAGAAATTTGTATTCCTTGAATAAGCAAAAACGAATGTGGATCTTTTTAAAATTAGGAAATTATTAAGTCTTCTTTTGAAAAAAATATAAAATTAAAAAATTAAATATTTAAAGTGAAAAGAATTCAAAAAATTTAAAAGATACCAATTGGATAAATTTTTCTTTAAAAAATAAAAAACTACGATAGCTGGATTCTAACTAGTGAAAATGAGAATACTTATGGGGCAACCTAAATTTGGAAAAAAAAAAATTGTTTTTCCCTTTCTAAATAGGAAACTTCCCCTAAAAAGGAAAATAAAAATAGAAGAAAATAAACAATGAATTAAAACCTTTGTATATAGTAATAAAGTTAGGACAAATATTTTTCGTTTTAGGAAATTTATATGGTAACTATTTGAGTCTTAATAAGATAGCCCAAATGGTAGAAATCTATTTAGTAATTTTTTTTCTGTAAGAGATGTTATGCAAATAAGTATCTAGGTTATAATTAACTTAACCCATTGCTCCCAACATATTAACTATTTCCAAACCATAGCAAGGTGGTAACTCTAAAATCATTGAAAAACTAATTTTCTTTAAATCCTACTTGAGATTCATGTTAAATGAGTTTTGGATTTGATATGAATCAAATTAAAGATAACTAAACTACACAAAAATTCAAGCTCGAGGGGGCCATTCAACGTATTGCTAAGAGCAAATGCTCTATAGGAGTTTTGCAGAAATGTCTCACAAATGATTAAAACACTTGGTAGAGAACAAATCAAGATCAATTAAATCAACTAAATCTTATCTTTTTTTTCACACATGAGTACTTGAGAAATCATATTTGCATCTTCCTCCTTCCACATATCTTCCTATGACATATGTACATATATCATCATCCAAAGCTCCTCCTAAGTCGACGAACATGCTTGTTACACATGATCAGTTAGCTACAATAAATCTCACCATAAAGAGGTTGTCCTCAACTAAGTAAAGTTGCATCATGGTTCAAAATTGATGAAAATGAGTTTTATTAATAAGCCCCAACACATATTAAGGAAAGGTGTTTCGATGAGTATCTAGTAGATTGTGTTTTATAAAACTCTAGCTTTGAAACTTGTGATTACATCTATGGGTGCTAGATTCCTATTAGAACACAACGAAAAAAAAATGCAAAAACATGCTAAATCATAGCTATTATGTTGCTTCTAAGAAGAAATTGCAATTCCTTTTTCGCAGTAATAAAATTTTTAGAGGATAATAATTTTGTAAACCAAATGTAGTAATGGTATTATCAGGAAATGATTGTTATTTTATTACTGTCATACATAAAAACCTAAGATTCGGCAGTTTCGCTACATATCCATAATCAAGTATGAATGTGCTAAGAGTATCCCCATCATAGGGTTCTTGACACGAGACATCAGGATCCTATGTGAAAGGCCTCATTTTTTAAGGTCCTACAAGATGGGGAAGGTCCTTAAAACTTTTTGGGGTCCTTTATTAAGAACCTTAAAAAGTAAGGTCCTTCACGTTTATATATATATATATATATATATATTGTTATAAATGTTATATAAACATATATGGGATCTACAAAACCTAAAAAGATGTGAAAAACTATAGGGATAAAATGGTGAAATTAAAAAAAAAAACAGATCTTTAAAATATTGATTTGATATTTTAAAAGCCTCTTAGAATTTTAATGGGATGTGGATGCTTAAAGGCTTGAATACTTACCAAATTGCACAAAATACATATATTTTCATATATCACATAAACTCTCAAAAGAACACTTCAATAACTAATGTCAATAAATGAATCAAAATCCTTAAATAGAATATGTTGAACATGTCATGCTTTAAAAGATACCCTAAACATGGCAGTCCACCGCACACAATATTAAAGCTTAGGAATGACCACCTTAGTCATGTGAAAGCTTCAATATTATGTGCAAGGCGTACTTCACGATATTAGGAGACTCTGATAGAGTTATGTAATTTATGAAGATAGAAATTAGATAGCATACAAGAAATTAATAAATATATAAGAGACTCCAGTAGAGTTGTGTAATTTATGGAGATAGAAATTAGATAGCATACAAGAAATTACTAAACATAACTTCATAACATAAGAATCAAAGTCTTACAGCTCATAGGGGCATACCTCCGTCAAATCTTAAGGAATATTACAAGTCATTAAGTCTTTTCTAAAATAAAAGTCTATCTTAAAAACTATATACCACATAAGGAGATTTCTATCGAAGTCTACGCCAAAATCTTCTCGTGAACTTCTTCCAAAAACTCCTCATAATCCTTAGTCATTACCTGCATAAAGATCCCCCTTGGATATAGCCACAAGTACTCATGCTGCAACAAAAATCTATAAGGTTATAAGCACATCTAAGTTAGTGAAATAAATACCCGCATCACGTACTCATAATAAATAACAAATAAGTTTGTTAATCAAACATATGAGATGCACCATCCATATAAGCAAACAAATACATATGATTACCCAGAAACCATATGCAGAATGAATTTATGCCCTCCATATCAAAGGTTAGGGAATGCTTTAAAAATAAAAGGGTCCTTCCAACCATCTAACTCTATTAAGGTCCTATCAACCACCATTACTAGTCCCTGAGCCTCATGCCCAAAGCAATCAATCTGGCATGGCTCCTCAATGAGGCCATATTCCCCAAACGATTTAGTTCCTTATGCTGACACTAGGTACCTTACCTTTTCAGTCTCATGCATAGAAGTAATAGTGAAAAGATATATGACTCAACAACATGCCACGCATGCCCGTTATATTATTTCATTTCCAAACATATTAATTATCTATTTAAGGTGATTCTCAAGATAATTGCACACATACCAGCATATTAAGGTACCAAAGGTGTTGATCAACAATTCAAGTTTCGATATACTTAAATATTCATTCACCAATCACAATGGAACACAAGCGTCATCCCATAATAACCCACATGCAATTCCATTTTTTTATCTTTATCCTATGTTAGTGCTTTATTTTACAAGCACAAACAAGAATATGTAAAGTGTTGGGAAAAACTCACTCGGCTATGTAGATAGCTCCTAGTCAAAATTATCATTGGGAAAGACAACGTCAGTATCCTCATCACATGAACAAAAGAAATATCTAAAATGAGTATTTTATACTAAACTCATCTAAAGTTTTACACTAGCAAACTAGTTCTTGGTAAAATTCGTGGTTACTAAGTTTTTAATTTAAAATGATCATAACTATTTCGTTTTAACTCCGACTTTAGCATATGAGTAGTCGATTTCTACATACTTCGAATGCTCTATCCATTCAAAGGTCATTTCAAATGTTTAAGATCATGTAGGTCTTGGAATCCTACTATACAAATCATGTCATACTATGCTAAATTTGATTTCTACCATTTTTTACAATTTTCACCTTATATAAACTCTTTATATCAAATACATATTACTTAAAAATAATTGACCAATAATAATAGTTCATAATACATGCATGATTCTAGTGATGCTATTCAAAAGAATAAATTTTCACTGAATAGTCTGTTTTGACAATTGGAAAACTTAAGTTTGTAAAAAGTAAGCTTAGAAACCTATAGTAAACTTTTATTTCCTAGTACTTATAAATAGATAATTTGAGTTTAAGATAAAGTGTCATACTTTATCTTATCTTTTGTAAACCATGTTTAAATTTTCATTGAAAACATATTTGTCAAAATATTGATTCTCATGTGTTTTTAAGAAAATAATTTCAAGTTGTAGAAATTTCAAATATTACCCCTATGTCTCGGCATTTTTTGAAGAATTTAGGGGATTGATTTTGTTTTAAATTTTTCTTTTGTGCAAAGGATTTCTAGGTTATTGGAGATAAATTTTAGAAAATATTTGCACAACAAAGCATTGTCAATATATAAAGTTTAAGAATTCATTTTAGCATTATAACAACACCATTATGAGCATTCATGCACATGATCATAAAAATAAACTTAAGAATATAAAACTAACAAAGTGAACTTAAAGTATAAAAGTTAACAAGGTCGAAAATATAATACAAGCATAATCAAAATAAAAGCATGGGAGTCTTAGCTTATGATCAAGTCCCCAAGATTTGAAATAATATAGTCACAATGTATAATAAATAATATCAAAGCGAGATAAAAAGAAATAAAATGGGAGTCTTAGATTTTTGCCAAGGCTCTCCGAGACTTGAAATATTCCAATCTTATTCAAACTTGATTATAAACCAGCCCAAGATTAGAGGTTGATTAGTCTTGAGAAAATATAAAGCATGAAATAAAGGATAGGTTAGTGAGTAATATGCTTTAAAGATAATAGTTACACACACACATATATATATAGCCACATATATAAGAAGTTAGGTTAGTGATTGAAAACATTATGACAACATAAATGACATGATCAACATAAACAACAAGATATAAGTTTTCACACTAGCATTATCATCCCTAGCTTTAATGCATCATGGGGTAAGTTTTGGGAGAGAAAAGTTGAGAGAGTTTAAGTAAAGAAGGGAAGTTGTAAAGTATGAAAGAGTGGGAGAGGTAATGAGTACTTATAAGGGAAAAAATGTGTGAATTACTGAGTGAAAGAAAAATTGAAAAAGAAAATAAAATTAGAGGAAATGGGTGGGGGAATCGCTGGTTTGAGAGAGAGGAGAGAATGGGAGAGAGAAAAAATAAATTTAGGAAGAAAAAGATTAAGAAAAATGTAATAAAGTATGGTGATTAGATATATATAAGTGTAGATGTAAGATAATGTAAGAATATGGTGTAAAAGTGTAAGAAAAATGTGATTGATGTGAATAGGGATAAATAGTGATAAATAGTAATAAATAATAGAAAAGACAATTTAATTACCAGTAAAGATAAAAATACGCTTATAAAGATTATAATTGATGTTTTTATGATTCGATAAAATTTTATCTAATATTATATGGATATCTTAATATTATTCTAGTGTCAATTGTTTGTCAGAATGTTTTACCTCAATTTGTGTATCGGGAAGCGAATATAGAAATCGATATCGAAAAGACTTGAATGATTAAAGTTTCAAAAAAACTCGTCATTTTAAAATATATACCTTATATTCGGCTTATAGTTTGGGTCCATACCATTTCTAGCTCATCTAATATTTTAGGGTTTTAAAAACTGTTTGATTTGTTCTAGGGGTTAAAGTGGACTTGGTTTGACTTTAGGGTTCTAGTTCCGATATCGACTCTAAAGTTCTACTTATAGGATTATCAAAAAATCTAAGGGTTTATAGAACATCTTAGCAACTTATTTGTATCAAAATTAGTTACTTAAGAAATATGTAACTAGAGGTTCTCCTATAAATAAAATTACTTTGTCTCATAATAAACTATCCTAATAAATACCCCAACTCTCATCATAGAATTTGGGATTTGTGTTTGCATTATTGTCTATCCTATCCACATAAAAAATTTCATAGCAAAGATAATCATAAAATCCATATTTGTAGTTTCGGTTGTAACTAGGAAAAAGAAAATCCTTTAAAGGATGAGTAAACTACCTAATATGCAGTAAGCAAGCACACTCACATAATCACAAAGAAGCAAACACGCACATAAATATTAAACTAATGCAACAATTACTAAATTACTGTCTTTTGTTTCAACTTTTTAATTAGCAGAGTTTGAAGTTATTTTAGACTAGCCTCAAGCTTAGAGTAACTCATGACTTCAACACAAAATACCTACATAGTATAACATAAACAACCATAACCAATACCATTGATCGCTTCATCCTTTAAACAATGTTAAGCTGTTATCGGTACACTATCCCACCCATAAGGGCCCATAGAAGTGTTTGGTTTCATCTCAATTCACTACTTTGTTACTCAAGATTGCCTAAGTTAGTGATCCATTGACCTCTTGCCAATACCTTCTGATTAGATCTATCATACATGAGGCTATACAAAGGCTTTACAAGGTAAATTTTCCAAAATCACTAGCATTTAATTATATCTTTTTAGTCCCTTTCCCAAGCACAACGAAGACACATTATAAAATTTCACTTTTCCTGAGGTTTATTGTTTCTCTACCCTATCAAGCACATCCAACAATAAATGATTATGTACCCAATAATAGGATTTTCCTAGCTATAAAATTAACAGTTTCATCATTCCTAAACAAAAAGTATAGCATGGAACACGTGATAATTTATGCTGACTACTTTTAAAAGAGTAAGTGTCGCATTTAGTACCTGAACTTTACCTACTTACATTGAAGATTGAAAGTGGTGATTCGATATCTAAACTTTACTTATTTTTATAATTAATTACTTCAAATTTGCACATTTTTCAATTAAATATTCGAACTTGGTTCATGTACTATAAATGACCTTGAAACGTTTATGGATAGTAAATTGACACATTTAAACTTCAAGTAGCTAACTACAAAAATGTGAAAATTTCAAGCACCAAATGTGACATTTAACTCTTTTTAAATCAAACCTAAATGCATGGTCATTAGTAAATCTTAGAGTATAAAACTTCAAGATAAGGGTATCTATCCTTTACTTTACCCTTTATTATTATCTTTATTGCTAAGGTTGATCAATCCATTTTACACTCAAGATGATTTATTCTTTTATACATTCCATTTCCTCAATCAAATTTTAATATTTTAGCCAATACGTTTATTTTATCCCCAAAACTATTTTTAATAATTTCCTTTTATATGTTCCATTGATACAAACCACTGGCTTGCAATACCTGAAGGCTTTGACATAGGTTCCAAATGTCCAGATAACCCATTTGAAGCACATCTCACTTGAGTTAAACGACCCTGTTTAACCCGTTCAACCTATGTATCAGGGTTAATGTCTCTCATAACACAAACTAGCTCTGGAAGTTCATTATATGACCTATCCTAGTCACTATATACAATGGCAATCGCTTTTTTCCAACATTCCCATACTCATTTGCATGTAATCATGTAGCCAAAGACACTTGACGAATGGGATTGAAGGTATAAAATTTTTACATCGGGATTCTTCCTAATATAATTTAGAACTCTCGAGCCAAGACATTTGAGTCTATCTACGCATGGTCCTGGCCCATCATAAGATTGCTTTGTGAGTGGGGTCCTTTTAGTCTAGTAACTATAAATAGACCCTTCAACTTTTTCTTGCAAGCCCTCAGTCTCCATATACACCCTATATACCTTTTCATACAATATGTTGACCATAAACCATTCTTTGATTCATCTGCTAGAAGGTTGCAATGCTTTTGGATATTTCTCTATAGCTTAAATAAGATCCTCCTTTATGCCGAACATCATTCCCTTGACTAGATCCTCGCTTTCACACAAGTTACTACACATTGCATCGGCCCCTTCCTCAAAAGTAACATACCCCGTCATCCCCACCTAGATTATAAAATGGTATAGCATACATAACTGCTATCTTAGTTAGATTGATATGAACAGGATTTTTCATGGAGTTGGAGCGATTTCTTGTGGGCAAAATGATTGAAACATTCTCATGTGTCTCCTGAACCCCTTCGAAACTTTCACCATCTCCTTCACAACATCCATCATAATCTATCAATTGAGGATCAAGGCCACTTCTTCCTAAACTTTGTTTTCAAAACTAGGCATTGATTCATTTAAGGGAATGGGATCGTAAACCTCATATTGCATTGGTGATAAGCACATATTGCTTTGCATTTGGGGATTTCCTTAAGTGGATGTTTAGGTTTCAAAATGTGGTATTTGACGCATCCAGTGACTTCCAGAGGTGTTCTCATGCACATTAAAGGAGGGATTGTAAACCCTCGAAAATTTCATAATTCTTAAAAATAATCCTAGAAGTCTAAGTATCAAAATTTACATCCGAAAATCGACTCAAGATAAAAACCAAATTCTAGACCGAGTCAAAATACTGGAAACGAAACCCTAAAAATCGAATCAAGTTAAAACTTAATTCCGAATAAGATAAAGAATGAGCTTTCTAGATCTTGAGAAAACGAGAACCTTGAAACAAAATATAAGTCCAATTACCGGTATAATCAATGTTATACGTCGATTAATAATCTACCCAATTCTAAAACGCGAATTGAAACGATAAATCCAAATACCGCTTAACAACGAGATGATAAAATCCTAAATCCTTCGGTAAAATTTTAGAATCACAAATTCCAAAATCTTCACCAAAAGTCAAACTGAGTCAACTCATAACCCTAGACTCGGCTGAACGATCCCAAGAACTAAAAATAATGAAATAATCACGAATAAAATAAGATAAACCATAGACGTCGAGCTAGAAATATAAAACGATCAAAACTCAAAAATTATACAATCTTACAAATAACTCAGTAAAATCGGAAATCAAAATGGAACCCTAAAAATCAACAAGCCTATAACGAACCCTAGTGTTTAAGATTCGGCAATCCCGCGTTTTCAAACCCTAGAAAACGAAATTAAGTTAATGGCCTAGAATACTTCGTAATAACATAAGGTAACATAAAAGTATCAGATTCACGAATTTCGAGTGTCTTTCGGAC
Organism: Combretum micranthum; assembly: GCA_024138025.1. Lineage (NCBI taxonomy): Eukaryota > Viridiplantae > Streptophyta > Magnoliopsida > Myrtales > Combretaceae > Combretum > Combretum micranthum. Next base: position 98,689 of record JAMXBD010002532.1, read on the forward strand.
TCAAACGGGATCAGTGCTCGAAATGTGTGTCCCGGAGCTCGGAATATTAAAAATATTCCGTTTATACCAATAGACTCGTAAAAATATAAGGATTCCAAAAATATCAGTTTTAGAATTTTTCGGTAGCTAAAAATTACAGATATCGCATTATTACGCGTATTTTTATTACTACCGGTATTTTAATTGTCTAGTCTACTATTCATAGTACTTTTCTACTATTCATTACTATTTCACCATCTCTACTTTTTCTTACACCTACAAATCTATTTTCTTATTTTTTTCATTTCCAATACAACTTTATTCACATCAACTTTCACATTACTTCTTTATTACACAAACAAATAAAATAAAAACAATTTCTCCCCCTCTAAAGCTCAAAACCAGCGCCTCCCCCTCCCCTCCCGTTGCATCCAATTATTTTCTTTTTCAATTTATTTAATTACATCAAAAATTCACTCCAAAAATTCTATAAATACCCCATTCCTCTTTCATTCTTTCACAATTCATTTCACTACCAAAACTCTATCAAATTCTCTACAAACACTCTCCATAAACTTTTCCTCTACCAAAACTCTCTTTCAAATACCCACAAGAATTTCTCTTATATGCAATACAAGTACCATCTCTCCATAACCACATAACCATACATCACTACCATATTCATACCACATAAATACCTTAGGTAAAAATTTCTTTCAACATTTAAATATCCATATCATGTAACTTAGCATGACTATGGTGTTGTTTTGAAACTCATATGAGTAGTAAAAGCAAAACATGTTCATGTTTTGTTCTTGTACATAAGCTTCCTATTTTATTATGTTATTATTATTATTGTTATTAATGTTTCTAATTAAAAAATATATAGTATTATGTATATTATGTATTTATATTTATTAGAGCATATAAGCTCACTTGTTATTTATTTATTTCATGTTTTGCAATTTATTTATTTCATGCTTTTCTTCAAGACTAGTCTTTTTTTAGTCTTAGACTTGTCCATATTAAGTCAAAACAATCTTTTGTTTATTTTCTTTAATCTTTCGGGATAGTCCATTCTTCGTCCCGGATGCCTTGATAAAGCTTAATGTAAGCCCCGGAAATTTCAGTAAATAATTTAATATGAAACTTCTAAAAAACCCTAAAAATCACTCCAATTAAATAAAAAATTCACTAGTTCAAGAACACGGCGAATCCAGAAATTTCCAAATCTGGAGAAGATTAGAATCCTTAAAAACAAATTAAGAATCATCATACTTCAATTCCAAAACCCGGCGTACGACAAATTCCGTACATAACTCCGACTTGTTAGGTAAATAGAACCAAAATCAAATTATTAAAAGTAACTAACGATTAACTTTCGAAAATGAAACCCATTTCGAGGAATTTCGAAAAGATGAAAGATATTAAATACTTCAAAAATAAAATTTAAAATAAATTATCTCAAATTCAAATATGTTGTATAAACATAAAATATCAGTTTCAAATTGGCAAAGGATATAAACGGAAAGTCAACCGGAAACCCTAAGTCCCCAAAATTCCCGAGAAGATAGTAACCTAGATTCGGCGATTCCGTTTACTAAACTAAGGAGTCGGAATGAAAGAAAAAGGTGTAGTTGGTTCGTATTAATTCTAGGATGATCTAAAAGATGAGATGAACGAATTTTCGATTCATTTCGAATCCGATCAGGGTACAGACTTTGAAAAGCATGCCCCAGGGATCGAAATGTTAAATATACGATATTAGTACCGTTAGACTCATAATTTCTTAAGCTTTCCAAATATATCAGTTTTATGAAATTTTTTTTTTCTAGAACTATTTGATTTTGTGATTTATTTCGTATTTTATTACTACCGGTATTTAACTGGTCTTTTGGTACTATTCACTACTTTTCATTTTACAATGTTATTATCCTTATAATATAAACCTCGGTTGTCTTAGTAATCAAGTAAACTTCGAAAACCTGAAAACGAAACCCTAAACTGGTTTGATCCAGATCTTGTGAAGCCCTAGATCCTGTTTTCTTTTGGTTTTATATCAAAAGAACTTTTATAAAATAATTTAATGTGGAATATTGTTTTAAAGTATATTTTAAATCTTGGAAAGTTTTGATTTCGAAAAATTTTCTATTCTGGGCCTTCCTAAGCTCCATTAAGGAAAAGCGAGCCCTGGAGCTAGAAACTCAGGAAGATATTCCGGAATATTCATTAGAACCGAAATTTTATAAGGATTTCAAATATATAAATTTTATAATTTTCCGGGCTATAAAAATTACAGTTATAGCCTTTTTCCCGTATTTTCTTTACTACCGGTAAAGTAGATGTCTTGTCTACTATTTATTACTAGTCATAAGTACAACCTACTACACACACACCCATACCCTAGTCTTACATCCTTACAAACACTCAATTATATTTTCTTTTCCAAGAAATTTTTGTTTCTTACAAATTATTACATTTAACACTTTTATTACACAAATTCCAATTTTTCAAACAAATTCAACTCTCCCTCTCTCTCTCCTCATGTTGGCCGGCGCATCCCCCTCCCCATTTCCCTCTATTTTGTTTATTTTACTTTTTTTTATACAAATAAACCCTAAAACACTTAATATATAAACTCATTTCTACTCTCTCTCCTCATTTTTACTCATTCAAATTTTTTCAAAAGCAAAATCCTCTCTTCTTCTTCCTCACCTGGCCGTGACTCTACCCCACCCACACACACATTCACAAGTTCATTTCCTCTTCATTTCATCTCCAAAACTCCTTTTAGGTGATGATTTATAGTCTTTCTACTACATATTCTTCCAATGGCAAGAGTATTCTTGCATGTTTTCACCTTAAAATCCCAATGAGCAAATGTTAGGGATAAGAAAACATGAATGCATGAATCTCAAGCCATTACAAGAGTAGATCTTGTGTTTAACAAGCTTTTGTTGAAATATTATTATGTTCATGCATATAAAAGTAGAGATCTTGCATGAAAAGTATATGTTCTTCTTAAAACCTCATCTTCATACCCTATAAGTTGTAGATCTAGTGTTTAGACACTCATGTTTTCCTTGACATTCATGTTCATATGCATATTTTGTGTATTCATGCATTAATGTTCATAAAAGCTTGGCTTTGTATATATAAACATGTTAGTTGGTAAATCTTTATGAATATAAGGCAAAGAACTTGAAAAGAAAAGATTTTTGTTAGAAAAGTTCAAGCGAAAATTCGTATGATTCTTGAGGCCTATTTTGAAAACCCTTGAAACCACTTTGAAACTCCTATTTTACATAAAAAAATGAAAGGTATATGTAATAGGTATATCTAAGGAATGATTTTTACAAGTTGAAATGAATTTAGGCATGAGTAATGTGTAAAACAAGTAGTGGAATTAAGATGGAAAATTTTGAGTTAGTGATCAATTTGTCAAATTCGTAATTTGAGATAATGCATATGTAATCACCTAGTATTTAAGCTCAAATGGCATGTTTTATGTGTTAAATGAAGTCCTTAGGCAATAGATATAGTAAAGCTTTAAATTTTGATGCATTGAACAAGTTTTCTCAAAAGAATTATGCAAGAAATAAATTTTTCAAAATTCGGATTTTTGTGAAAAGCATATTTAAAAACATACTTGCAAGGTGGAAAATGTGAATTTTTATGTAGAAATGAAGGTCTTGGGTAGTATAGATGATGAAGACTCATTTTTACTTAGATAGCAATGAATTCCTAGGAATAGAATCTCAAAACACTAGGAGGAGCAAAATTTGGAAAAATGGATTTTTAAGAAGTAACTATTGTGGAGTCTTGTGCTAATTAGGAATCCTTAAAAGTTTCATTATCAAAAATCATCAAGATCATGCATATGTTGAACTCATTTCATGACATTCATATTAGGAATTCATTCATATTTTATCTACCCATGAATCATTAACGAGAAACATTTTGATTGAGTGCGAAACAATTTTTCGGAAATGACAAAGTTACAGACCTGATCTGAATCCTCTGTTCCACGTCCTAAAAGTTTTTGAAATTTGAAAATAATATTATAATTAGATAGATCTTTCGAAGTAGATAGAAATCGATATATAATTTGCGAGATTCCAAGTTAAAATGACCAAGTTATGGCCGTTTTAAGTTGGAATCCCCGCTTAGGACGAGAATTACGAATTTGATAGTTCGTATAAAATTGTTTGGTTTAGTTTGAGTTGAAATACCTATTTAAGTATTTCTTCCTTTTTAGGAGATCCTGAAATCGATGATTCCCTACCACCGGATTACTATTACTAGAAGACCGGTGATCCAATGGCCGTGTGAGTTTTCTCCTTGTTTTGTTACCTTGATTGTGCTTGTAGCTAGTTACATTAGAATTATAGGAACAAGATAAAAATCGATATGAATGGGGATGGGATATGTGATGAGGCTGTGATGAATGTATGCCAAAGAATATTAAATCATATCGAAACCACGATTGATTGGATAACTGCACCGTTCATATTATTTCTGTTATATGTATGATATTGGTTGGTCATTCTAAAGAATGTATAAATATATGACCTAAGCAAAAAGTAAATTGATCATGCATCGCATCAGACATATTGCATTTGGTAGCGTGCTACTCCTACGCAGGTCGATCGGTATGATCCAAGAACTCGTTTGGATAATGAGACCCGGGATCAAAGCTCATTCATAGAAAACTAAGGCGCATCGGGGATGCATTCCATGTGTGAGCCTAGCCGAGGCGAGTGCTATGAGCCGAGGGCTTGGGGACTAGCAGCAGTCGTGTAGACTTCAATACCATCCCTAACCCAAGATACGGAGGGCGTAAATCCGCTCTGTGTGTGGGTTCCGGATACCCATACATAATTGTTTGCTTATGTGTTTGCTCATGCATAGCATATGGTTGGTTATAACTTGCTTGTTATGGTACGGAATTAAGGGAATTCTCGCTAAGCTCGTGTAGCTTATACCCCTATAGTTGTTTAAATGAACAGGTTATCTCAAGAATGCAAAGTGGGGACTGAGTTGGTTGGAGCTGGGAATGCCTCCGGGATGTTGGCAAAGGATACGAATGTTTGAAGTTATCAGCTAGTTTATGATTTGTCTTGTAATAGTTTATGTAGGGAAGCCTGTGGATGAATGTAATTGAAGTTAAATGATTTGTATTTTGAAGTATAGTGGTATGTATCGAAAGTATAGTAGATTTTATTTCCTTTACATTGTTACTCAATTGTATCAACATAAAATGCATCATTCCGATGTGTCTCCTTTATGTGTTAGACGCCTTGTACATTGTATGGAAGCCTTCGCGTGACTGAAGTGGTCATTCTTAGGCTATAATATTGTGTACGGTGGACTGCCACGTTTAGGGTACCCTTCGGGGCTTGACAAAGGCTCCAATACTTGACCGGGATTCCTTGATGAAGCTAAGGTTCCCAATGCTTGATATTTTATTTCCTTGCTTATTATTTGTTTCTTATGTTCTTATTATTTTATATGCTCATGATATTTGCATCTACATAATGTTAATGTCTCAACTAATCTAAAAATAGAATTTAACATTACTAAAGGAACTCAAAGCTAGAATTTCGATTAGGTGATTTACCACAAAATCATGAAATTATTATCAACGACCTAGAAATAGAGTAATACAAGTTTTCTCAAGTTTTATTAAATAACAAAAATAGTTTTATCAAGAAAACGTAAGAAATAAATATTTTCTTTGTATTTTATGGTAATCTAAGTTTTAAGAAAAATAAATCGTTAATATTAAAAGTTTAAGACTTAAACTCTTTTCTAAACTAAGAAACAAACTAGTTTTCAAAGTTAATATAAAAATCAACTCATAAAGTTATGAACCCACTTAGGAAAAGTAATGATTTTTAAATTTCTAAAAGAAAGAACTTATTTTCAAAAGAATATAAATAAAGTAAGATTAACAATAATGGATTTTATCAATAAAGATCATTCTTTTCAAAAGAAATAAAAGAACAAGTTTTAGAAAACAAAAGCTTATATTTTAGAAATGAATATAAGAAGACAAGACTCATTTTCTTAAACCATCCTAAATACAAAATTATGAAAAGGTTTTCATCAACTTAATATAATTGTGATAAATTTGATTTTTAAAGTAAAACTTATGGATAACTAAGGTTAAAAGAAAATTTATTTTTCCTTGGAAAAAAAATGAAGAAAATAAAATAAGAATATACTCATTTATAACAACCTAGGCAAATATAAAGTTTCTTTAAAATACTTGAAAAGAAATTTTCAAAGTTAAAGTTTAAATGAATTGTTTTATGAAATAAATTGTTGAGACACTACCATTAGGATTTTTGCATATAAAGTGAGCTTACCTATATATTCAAAGTGTTTATCAACTATATATTTATATACATATATTGTTACAAAAGGGATTTTCTTTAAAAATGAAGTTGAGTTAGAAAACGGATTTGTAAAAGTTTAGCAATTTTCGTTTTAAATCTGTACCCAACTTTTTCGGAACCCAAATGACCTTATATGACAAGATAACCTTAGAAATGGATAGATCTTTTTGAATAGGTAGAAAACGGTATATTATATGCACAATTCCGAGTTAAAATGAGCAAGTTATGGCAATTTTAAATTAGAATTTCCTCTTATACGATTTTACCGTGATTTTAAGAAAGTTTAGAAAATCTAAGAATAAGATTTCATGAAAGACTTATCCCGGGTATTTTTTTTGTCTAGGTAACGAAGGATACGAGAATATCCTACCCAAAGATTACTACGACTAAGAAGATGGCAAAATGGACGAGTGAGTTATTCCTATTAATTTCGTTACCTTGCTTGTGCTTGTAAAGTAGCGGCATTAATATACTAAGAAAAGATAAAAATGGACATATATTTGGGGAATTTGGGATTATGTATGTGTGATTCTATGTTTATATATGAAATGAGAATTAAGAATATCGCAACTTCGAACTGCTTGTTTAATAATTTTGTTTACTTACTTGTATGATTGTTTATTGTTTGCTAAATTGATTGATCGCCCCTAATATACCTTAATAAGGTTTAGCTTAAGAAAATTAAAATGCTCACGCATAGCATCCATCGAGTCATATTTATTTCGGAAGGCTGCTACTCCTACGCGTAGAGTTGGATTGGCTGTGATTGTGCGGTGCCATGGGCCATGTTCCTTCCTGGAGAATCCAAATCGCTTGGGGAAAGCGACTCTAGGTTCGGAGCCGAGCCAACCGAACGCTGTGGGTGAGGACCTGGGGACTAGCAGTAGAAGGTCGAGGACCTTCAACCCCGATCCCTAACCTTTGATACGGAGGGGTAAATCCGTTCTATATATAGTTTTCGGATAACTATATATATTTACATAATCATGTGATTGTTGCATTGTATGCATAGCATATGTGTGATTAAATAAATAAAATTGTTTGAAAATATGGTGCAAGTAAAAAAGAATATCTCACTAAGCTAGTTGTAGCTTATACTCCTATAGATATTGTTGAAACAGGTATATCTGTGGCTTAAATTGAGGATCATGACATTGAGGAAGTCATGGAAGGATGGTTAAGCTTCTATGAAGGGAATAGAATCATAAGATAAGTAATTTTGTAAGGTTCTTTATATATAATAACTTATATGAATAGTGATGTATATTTATTTGAAGATAATAGATGGACATGCCTCTAAGAATTGAAATGCAATATGTATGTTTTATGATAAGTATTCTCTTTGCCTTGTTACTTATTTATTATCAATATAAATTGCCCTACTTCGATACGTTCCCTTGGTTGTGATGTACGCCTTGTACATGATATGGAAGCCTTTGCGTGACTAAGGTAGTCATTCCTAGGCTTTAGTATTGTGTATGACGGATTGTCACGTTTAGGGTACCCCTCGGGGCGTGACAAGGATGAGATAAAGGGTATGGTTGTGTTGAATAGATCTTTCGAGGAGTGCTTGACTTGCCAGTGACTTGCACACACAACTCTTGGATCAACCCATCACTTGATTCTATAGCCAACAAAATTAGATTCTTAACTCTGTCGATATTCACAATAGGTATTAACATATAAGTTGGTCCATGTGGCATGTAATGAGGATGTCTATGAATTATTTTAACAGAAACATTCAGATCTACACTAATGCTCGTGCATATTTATCTCACAAATTGGTGATAGTTTGTATCTAACCTCACTTTCATCTTCCCAATTGAAGTCCTGTCGTCTTGTGGCTCGTACTTACCATCTACTATATTTCTACTTGCATAGATGATAAATCTAACAAAATTCTCCACCAAACCTATCCACATCACATCATAGATACCATATCATAGCGCCCACATGTTACATGTGATATATTGCATGTTTGGCCACTTATTTATGAAATTTTACTACTTTTCTTTCCATGCAAAAATTGCCTAAAAACACTCCTAAACATTTTACCAAACACATTGGGTTACATTGAGGCTTCAAAAAATAATTCTAACCTTGCTATGCAACTAGACAGATCGCTGCATTCCCTCACATATTTGCTACTTTATAGAAAATTTCAACTTCAACGGCACATAAACAACTGAATTTTCATCCTCAAAAACACATAAACATTTTAGATTTTACAAGAGCTAGGTTTTTAACAAATACAAGAATGGAGAGAGCAAAATAGGGGGAAAAATAAAGTGAAGCACAATTTACTTGAAAATGCAACACAAAGGAGGAAGGATGTGTTTAAGAGATTGAAGAAAGGTGCAAGAGGTTGTTGTTAGAGTTTTGGCAAGAGCCAAAGGAAAAGTCAAAGAATGTATGTGCACGTTTACGCATTCGAATCATCTATTGTGTGTTTTATAGGACTAGTGGGAGACGTAGATTGTACCTGTTTTGGTTATAATGAAATTGTGTCTAAAAAATTTTATATGTGTTTGCACCCTTGAATATAACTTTGAAGGTGCAAGCTTAGTATGCACTTCCATGCCCTTGGAATAAGTTTCCAATCCATACTATTGCCACTTTTTATGGAAACTCACCAGTGGTGTTAAGGAGAATTGGGGCTCTTTTCTTTTTACTCTAGGTTATCAAAATTTGTAGTTTAATAACTATAAGACTTGTTTATTATAGCTTAGTAGATGGGAAGAATTTACTAGTATAACCTTTCTATTTATTTGAGGCATTTCAATCTCTTCACTCTTTCAAGTTAACAAGTGGGAAAGAATTTTTTAATGGATAAAATGGTGGAGTCTCCATCTCTTAATTATTAGATTTAACGTTTGAAATTGTATACAATGAATGTAATTAGTAAGCTTCTCTAAATCCATTACAACAGAAATTCTATGTTTTGCATAAAAGCAAGCACTTTATTAATGAAAAAAGACCCATGAATAAATGCCAGCATTTTTTATAGAACGAGGCAACTCCATTTTATCGAGTAAGAAGGAACTTAATATATCCCCTGGATTCTAGGTTTATGCCATGGCTAAACATTCAAAAAGTGCAACACATGCTTATTAATTTTGTAAAAAAATTTATTAAAATCTATATTATAAAAAAGTTAATTACTATATTACTAATGAAAATTTTTCATAAACGGTATTTTTAAAACTGAAAAAAAAATCATATTTCTTACACAAGGAGCAAAAAGAAATACAAATTACAAATAATAAATGCAATTTCCAAAAAAAAATATATTAACACATTTTTTACCTATGATTTATAGTACATATCATCTCTAAATGGCATTTTAAATATACAATTTTGCGATGATATTTATGTAATTATTTTTATATAATTAGCATTTGCATAAAAAAATTGTGATGAATGGTTAAACCAAAAAAAAATATCTCCAATCGAAATAGTCTTGATGTATTTCATCGTACATTTTTCATGCATAGCTATCAGTTGCAATGGTCTTCACAGTACTATCATCATCATCTTTATTGTTTTTGTTGTTGTCTTACTTTCAGAATGTGAAATGGAAAAAATGGGTATTTGAAGGTTAAATTTATGCATGATTACTAAATACATATAAATAAGGAGTTTAAAATAAGTTTGTTGTATCACGCAGGACCCAAAACGTAGTTATTAAATAATATAGGACTGTTTTATTTTACGAATACTACACCATATACTAATAAATTACTTGAGCTTAGCTTAACTAAAGTTTAGCACAATTTAAGCTCAATCAATATAAATCAAGTGTGGTTTAAAGTAAAACTCATTTATTTAAACAAGCTAAGATCGAACTTTTTTCCAGGTCACTAGTCAGCTTATTTCAACTCACAAGCAAATTTATGAAAAAACTCATGAACCAAATATAGATATAACATATACACAACATAAAATTTGCTTATATAATTTCATAATTTAACATAAATCAACTTACCCGTGAACCATTCGAGCTCAACTCATTTTGGATTCAATTTGACTCAAGTTTGATTCGTAAATGAGCTAAGATCAAGCTAAAACAAAGCTTATCTAGCTAAGATGATCAAGCAATCAGACTCACTAAAAAGTTTGGTCCAACCAAGTAATGAATCCAAAGAGAAGCATTGAAGGCATGATTTGATATGTTCAATATATTTTTATTATCGTTTTTTAATATGATATATATAATTATTTAATATTACCGTTTATGAAGGTTATCCTAGTGAATAATTTTTCTAGATCCGCCACTAGCTCAACTTAAGCTTGGTAAACAAGTCAAACCAGCATTTAAAAACTCATTTCAAGTTGTCAATATATTTAAACTAAAACCATTCTATACATTTCAATCTAGCCTTGGCCTAGATTAACTTTACTTAGGTTGATAGAAAGGACTTGAAACATATATTAGAAGAAAATAAGCCCCAAAACAAATCTTACCTGTCATGTCAAACTCGACTTATTCTTTTATATGGCTCAATCTATGCAAGCCGATCATACACTGCTCAAGGCCATATCAAGACGCGGCCTCATAAATTCTTATTGCAACATACAAAGTGAATCTTTCTTTTTTTTTTTTTTTTTGTGTTTAACTGTAAGAAATCGAGCATAAATCATCCTTAAATTATAAAAAATATTCATGCTAATTGAGTGGCAAGGTTTAGATAAGTGAATGGACATTTTGTGAAATTATGTCACGTAACCTAGTGCCACCATTATGCTACTATATCAACAGGAAAAGGGGAAAAATGAAAGAAAAAAAAATAAAAAATCCATATTTCTAGAAAATAATTCTATACATATTAGACTTGGAATTATGTATTGGACTCAGATTTTATATTGGAGGAGTCATGAGTTGAACCAATGATTCCTATTGTATAGGAAACATGAGCCCAACTCAAGATTCCATCATGAATCTTTTTAATTCACTCCTTTCCTCTCTCTCTCTCTCACTTCAACCCACACTCACTCACTCTCTTCTCTCTCTCATTTACAAAGCCTAACCCTAAACCCTCTCTTGCAAATCTCTCAAATTGCTCCTTTTAAAAAAATTGCACAAAATCCATTAACATTGTTCAAATCTCCATCCATTTCACCGAAGATTTTTTCCACATTCTGCTAAATACCACACAAACATGAAATAAGTTTATTATCATCATTTGATTTAGCATTTAAAATTGTAACTATCAGTGTAGTGATGTTGCATTTTTGTTCATTATAAGTGTTATGATGTTACTGTAGTTGTTTTTTTTATAAATGTATAGTATCACAATATATCATAGGCGGAGTGTTTGTTGAAATGCCATAAGATAAAATGCTTGAATTTTTTTGTCATATGTGTGTGAAAATGTCAATAGATGGTGTATAAACTTCCTAAAATTATGTATGCTATGAGTTCATGTTTACTTGTGTGAGTAGTGAATTAGATAGAGATTTTTTATCGGGCTTACTGATGTAAAGTTCCCAATTGACAAGGAATGGTGAAAATGAGAGAGATTAGAATTGTATTGTTTGTTTATGAAAATATCGTTGAAGTGGATAATGAGGTGACATATGATAGAAGCCCTATGAAAGTCTTTAGTGTTTCGAGACACAAGCTATGAATAGCTCTTGACAATTACTTGCACCCTATTGAATGTAAATAGGATGACAAATCATGTTGAGTTGTTTTGTAGGCTAGCAATTGACAATGTGTGGTACTGTGCCGCACCTACTAAGAACAGTCTTGAGATGCATGAAAATGCTTGCATCTTTCAAAGAGTGTGGTGCACAACCATGTATGTTGAAATATATGAAATGCTAATGGAAATGGGGATGAGATACATGCTGGAGAGTAATATAGGAATAGATGCAAGTTTCAGTGACCCATTCACAAGTTAGGTACCTAAATCTCAAATTTTCCCCATCGAGATACCAAAAGGTTCTAGTCAGCCTTAAGTACATAATTCTGGTCCAAATGAACTGTACGGCAATAGTGACAAATCGAATAATTTAGCTAATAACTCCCCTTCCGAGGATTCTAGTGAAATGAGCCCTAGGGATGAGGGTAACAATGATGGTGGTTGGATGCAAACATTTGAGGAGCCCTATGGATCACATTGGAAACATGACTGGCAACATTTTTTTGCCTTCAAGAAATGTATATGTGTGGGAAGTTTCTTATCTTGTTCCGATCTTCAAGGAATTTGTGGGTATACTTATGCAGTGTTTGAAGACAAGCAACAATTAAGTGATGATAACTGGAGCTTCAACAATAAGTCTAAGGTGGAGCTGAAAAATAAAAAGAGCACTTGATTCAAGCAATAAAAATGCACCAAATATCAAATCACCACAACTAAGCATTGGAGGCAATTAAAATACACCAAATATCAAATCACCACAACTATAGTATTGGAGTCCTCACCTCGATCCACCTGGGAAACACTGGGATGGCACACAAATCACTCAGTTACATAGCCAGCCACAACCATAGCTAAAAATCAGCACAGTAACCATAATGATAAGAGAGGAGAAGACGCATGTATGGTTAGTTTGTATATGGTTTGTATCATTTACTTCATTTTATTCTTTATAAAGAAATTCACCATGTAAAGCAAAGATTATTATATCTATTTACTATTTTATTCATTCTTTATTTTTAATTGATATATGACTGTTGATGAATTGTGGAACCAATAATGCAAGATTAAGATATTGTAAAATTAGGTGTATATAGGTTTGAGTTGTGGAGTAAAGCACATGAGCAATGCTATGTATTTATAAGCAATATATTGATTTGAATAGTATATAAGTGTAATTTAAAAATTCAAAATTGGGGAGGAAAAGGTATAGTACAAAATCAAATCATTTGTTACATTTCGCAAAGAAATCATGAGTTAGATTCATGATTCCTCAACACAACAAGACTCGCAAATCCTTTCGAGACACTAAAAATCATGAGTTACGGTCATTCCTCCTCCACTATAAAATTGTGAATCCAATTCCCAGTTCCAAGTCCAGTATTTTTGGAGTTATTATTCAGAAATATGGACTTCTAGATTTTTCCTTTTTTCTTTTTGCATTTTTTTACCTTTCCCCCAGACCCACGGTATGCGCATCTTTGACTGCTCGGAGCATCGTCATTTACCGACTCACCGCCTCTAGCCGCCGTGACGAGAAAAATAGAAATTTCGTACTATCTTATCTATGCAAGCAGGAGCCTAAAAATGGTGCAATTCTAAATACAACAAACCTAGTAGCAAAATACATATATATACATTAATATATTTTTCAACCTATAATTTTACCACGTCTATACAGTAAATAAATTTACATGAGAAAGGGGGGATCACATATATTATTGGAGCAGACAGCTTCCCACTTCGACATTTAGAACTCTATAGATGGTCAAGTTCAAGTCGACCCCACGGAACAGCTTGATAAATTGTGAATAACATGTTAGCAAAATCATCACCTAACAGAAATATTTTTCCAATTAGTAAGCTACTTGTGGTGCTCATCTCTTTCCCTCTACAGCGCTTCTAATTTGAGGGAATCGAGGTGCCCATCGATAATATCCTGAAAAGATAGATGGAGGTCCGTCAAGCAAAGCTGCTGCTAACTATGCAATTATTGATATGCGCACATAAAAGAGAGAGCAGTGCCATTTTGCCAGCAAAACTAACCTGCTTTAACAATTTCATGAAGATCGCTATCTTCTCTACCTTCATCATTCGTATCCTGAAAGGAAATAAAGAGGGTCTAATATAAGCATCAGATATGCCTCCAGGTAGGGTCATGGTGTGAAGATCGAAATGCTACATGTTACAACACATAATTCAGTCATATCATGCATGCATAGCGACAGCCTTTCCAACAATTAAATATGTGCACAAACATGCATCCCTGCAACTTTACCTGCTCATATGAAATGCTCTTGACAATCAACCGACACAGACTCTGCAGAGTACTAGGATCAAAGTCACGAGAACATAGAAGAGCCTCCTCTGATGTATAATCAAATATCAGAGCACATAAACTTGAAGCCATCATCAACACAGATGGGTCATTGGCATTCTCTGAATCACAATCAGAAACTTTAGCTCTACATACATATATATAATTGAATTAAATCATCACAATATAAGAAATCGGTTATAAAAATGGCTAGCTTTGCCCATATTTTAAGTTAACACATATAAGGTGCAATTTCCTATGATATTTTCTCCAGAAAGTTGGGACTTCATTTGGATAATGGATAGCTTCAATCTTTATCCATGTTGCAAAACTCTTTCGGTTGATGACACATCTAAATAAAAGTATGTTTTCAAAACTCAAAGCAGATATAATTTGGGTTTATACAAGGAGTCATAAAATGAGAAAAAAAAAAAACACTTCTTCACATCAAGAACTGCCTTTATCGATTGCCAGATGGCACCAACACAATGTAGGCTACACAAATAGAAGAAGAAGAAGAAGAAAAAGAGGAGCAGCCAACCTGCTTCAGATTTGACTAGGCGATTATGTGGAAGGCAAGGTGAATGTTATTTAGGTTGGACAAGAATGTATCAATAAGACTGAAGCCAAAACATTCCAAATGGGTCACAAGTGGATATCACTGGTGCAACAATGGTCACTGGTGCTTTGCTAAAGCAGCCCACCATGGGCAGCCAGCAAGGAAGATGGTGATGGAAGCAGTTACTATTGATTTTAGTGGTAGAGGGAGGAGTTGTGGGTGGTGTATATAATTTTGGTGGGTAGAATGGACTCTGCTCTTATCCCTTGTCCCCAAAAGTAATGGATTCTTTAGAGGCAGGTTAGCCCGTGTACACTCATTCTCCCAACCAAACAGCATATACTATGATAATAAATGGTCGGAGCATGGACACCTCATTCAGTTATTTGAAGCAGTAAAAGAGTTGAGAAGGTATGAAAAGAAATGCATTTAAACATTATTTATTTATTGAAAAGAAATAAAACAGTTGACAAAGATATGAAGAAAAATGAATGAGAAATTAAAGAGAGAAAAGAGGAGGAGAATGTTGTTTGCAGCGGGGGGAAGGCAGGGTGGAATTTACCAGTCCAATGAGCCAATGCTTTTAAAAGAGTAACGTATGTTCCTTCATCTAAAAAGAGATGCACCTGCTCCTTCAGCTGCAAGATGAGTAAGAGCTAAATAACATGCCAAAATGAAAAAAGTAAGAAGACCACGGAGGCTGTTTAGTTACTAAATGAAATGGATAATAGACCTTTAACAGAAGGTTTAAGATGGTGTCACAGGCCAACCAGATACGACCACCATTCTCAACCTTGCAAGGCTCTGGAAAATTCAACTTTATAAGGCATTCAACAACCTGTGCACAATACAAACTGTAAGAAAATCTTTTCCCCATAATCAGCTGTCAGAGAACTTACATACTACTACAGTAGCAAGCAGAAAAATAGACAATTTGTTACCTTCTCACTTTTAAGGAACAAACTGAATTGTAATCTATGTCAATTATTGATATTTACTTTTTTTGTTGATCTCATCAATCAAAGCAGCTCAAATTGATACTAGAAAAACAAGTATTTGTTAAATATGCACATAGAATGCGTACAGAATGTATGATATGCAGACAATTCTCTAGCTGCCACTTAAATGAAAAAAGAAAAAAAAAATTATCGACGGAAAAATATGTGCAAAGAGAAAGATCCAAATTCTAGAGAACAGCCACTGACAAAAACACCATTTTTTTATGTCAAAATCACAGATACAGCATCAAGGATTCAATCCCCCCCACCCCCCAGCTGAGAAAGCAAGCTTCCACCTTAGAATTATCAGACAAGAGGACCTTTGAGTGTCATTGGACAATGTTGAGAGATGAAATGAAAGTTGAATTGCAATCACATCTCTCCTTCACTGCATTGTACAAATCAAAAGCAAAGGGTACAACAAAGCAGTTTCTAGGGATGTTTAATATATCCAAGGATTTTTTTTTTTTTTTTTTTTTTTTGGGGGTGGGGTGGTGGGGTTACAGATTAGATGTTTTATGATGACTAAATGGATCTTCTCTCTCCTATCTTTAGATTCATAGTAGTATCAGAGCCATGAGAGGGGGGGAAAAATTCATAAACCCTAATTTTTTCTATGCTGAAACTTTTCTTAATCTCTAGCAACATCTCCTTATCCAGCCATGTCCCACCTTCTCTGGCTGTGACTTTCCAATCATGTATCTCTCTGGTCACACTCCCATTCTATCCACGTCTCCTTATCCAGCCATGTTGCATCATCTCTGGCTTTGTCTTTCTTTCCAATCATGTCTCTCTCTGGTCACATTTATTCACATCCCTTTGTGGCCACCCCAACACCTCTTTTTGATTGTCCCCCTCCCTCCATCTCTCTCTCTCTCTCTGTGGTCATGTCTTCCTCCCTGGCCTCAAACCCACACACCACCCCCCCACCCCCGCCCCCGGCGCAGTCACACCCAATTTGGTCAGCTCTCTCACTATTATTTTTTCCTTCAGTATTTTAGTGTTTATATATATATAACTACTAAAAGTCAAATACTCCTCTGGTTCCATCTATTTTCAGGTTCCACAGATATCACCGATGAAAAAATGGAAGGGGCGAAAATTATTCCACATATGTGCTGGTGTTGAGTAATGCTTTATTGAACAAGGTTATAAGGAGCATCTTACTCAAGCTTCTACTGAGAGTCAGTTGACAAGTCCAAGTGGAAAAGATCAACGCCCAATCATGCAATACGTCGTGTCAAACAACTGACTCTTCACTGAATCTTTTTTCACACAATAAGTGTATGGGAGCAAACCAAAGAAGTATTTGCCTATATGTATCTTGCATTTATACTTTGTGTTGAGAGCTCATGAGTCAGTTGCTTCAGAAAACTTGACATCTATGACTTACAATCTAGGAAAAATTCAACGTATTCTCCCTTTTTCAGTGAGCTGCTACCTCTTAGTACAACTTGAAGGAAAGAAAAAAAAGAGAAAAAAAGCTCCTCGATCTTTTCAGATTACCCTCTGACCATCGTGATGTACATCACATGCCTACCATTTCCCACTTGCTGCACAGATATCCTACACATGAGAAGGCCTCCACAGAGCCCCTCATCGTAGACTCATCTGCCTTGGTATCTCAGATTAATGAGGAAAGGTAGACACAGTCATGGAGACACTGCAACAATACAAATCACCATTACTGTGAACACTATGAAAAGATACAGCATACAGAGACGTTGGGCCTTACATGGATAACCATCAACAAAATATGTTGCTCAATTGAGCACTAGCTGACTGTGCGCCTGTTGGTGCTAAAAACATATAAAATTAAATTAGATAGAAAAAATTTGATAAAAGAAGTTAATCAGAGAAAAAAAATGATCAACTAACATGAAACTTAGTGACAATTAAATCAAGGTTTCTCTCAAGTTTCAAAATACATATGGAAGTTATAAGTAGTGGCATGTGGGTTCCGCGTAGTGGGTAGAGGAAAAAATATAGCGGGATAAAAAAATTATTTAAAAATATGGAGTCCAAACTTAAAATGTTTTGGTTTTATAATAACAGATGAATGAGAGGTGAGAGGATTCAGAATCATCTTATAAGCCATCATCTGCCAAACTAAGCCAATTTTGGAATAGATTGCAGCCACACAATCATCTAGTCTTCCAACCTTAGTAGCTCAAACTGGTATTGCCTACTTCGCTAAATAAATAAAACTGTAATTGAACTACTATTATTAAATAATATAATAGAACTGTAATAGGATTTTCATTTGTTGATTTTTATTTGAATAAGGCTATTCTAAGGAAAAAAAAATATCAATTTCAGTATTAAATTGTTATTCATAGGTTTAAATAATAAATGACTATCCAATGTTTTAGTAATAAGAATCACCTATGAAATCACTATCATAATTAACTAAATGCCACAAAAGCTCTTCATAATAAATAAAACCAATACAATTGCCATTACAACGAAATGAATGAGCAAGTAATGTTTACATCTAGACATCGGCACAGGGATGTTCCGAACCGCGAACCACCCCGAACCGTTCCCCGCGGTTCTGTACCCAGGAACCGCCCCATCGGGGATGGTTATGAACCATCAAAGGACCCGCCGGAGCGGTTCTTCCACGTGGAACCGGTGGTTCAACCGGGTTTAGAACAACTATTCCAGACCCGGAACCGGCAGTTCCAACCCGCCATATATAGAAATTAAAAAAAAAAAAAAAAAGAACACAAAATGAATTGAGAGAGGTAGACATCGACACGGGACGATTCCAAACCGCGAACCGTCCGAACCATCCCCGGAGGTTTCCTACCCGGGAACCGCCTCGTTGGGATGGTTATGAACCCGCGAAGGACCCGCCAGACGATTCTTCCACACGGAACCGGCGGTTCAATCGAGTATGGAACTGCTATTCTAGACCCAGAACTGGCGATTCCGACCCGCCATATATAAAGAAGGGGAGGGGGAGGGGGAGGGGAAAACATAACAAGGAATAAATTGAGGGAGGGGACTGGGGCGCATGGGGGGGGGTGGGGGGTGGGGGGAAACAGAACACGGAATAAATTGAGGGAGGGGACTGGGGCGCATGGGGATTTGTTTGGGGGGGGGGGGGGGGGGGCACGGTGGTGTGTGCGCCTCTGTATGCCAATGCAATTTAAAAATAAATAAATAAAATGTCAAGATTGTCGGCAACTTAAATGAGAATTGAGGAGTGGGGGCCTTGCACCGTGCAGGATTTTGTTCAAAAAAAAGAAGAAAAACAACAAAATCACCGAAATTTGGAGAGTTGGAAAATCATGAACGGCTGAGGAATGTTTGTGCACTGTTTTGCAAATTGGAAAGTAATCGAATCGAATAACTTAATTGCACTATTTTTGCAAATTGTTGGACTACGAGGAATCAGACAACTTGTTTTGTGATTATTTACGCACGTAAGGGGCTCTATAAATATATGAGTTTGATTCAAAAAACTATCAAACTTTCAAAAGCTTGTAACCACCTTCACATATTGACTTTTACTAAATTATCAACCATTCCCGTGTTTGAAAAATATCAGATATTCCTGTGTTTGATATTGCTTGTTATTTTCTAGACTATCTTGTACGAGAGGGTTACCCAGTAACATTTATTTATCGTGTTTGATCTTAAATTTTCAATTTAGTACTACCTCTCACATTAGTACCTACTCGTTGAAAAGATCAATGGTTTCCTTTTTCTGTGGTGATTCATTAAAAAAATCTGCAAAGAAAGACAAATTAAAGGCGAAAAGTGCCAACAAGAGTCTACTATCAATATAGATGAGGATGCTGACTGCTATGACTTTAATGAGCCTCAGGTGTCCGACTTTCATTTCACACCTGAACAATTCCCTCCAATTCCACCAGGTTTCAAGACAGTCAATCCGGTTTACTATCAACAAGGGGATGATGATAATGACTCCCGAGATCCGAAAATGGAACAAGTACCACAACATGAAGCCAAGGATTATGGCAGTTTGGGTGAAGAAATACACCCCTCCATCAAGACGAACCCATCCACAAAGCCACCTCGACCATATAAATCTAATATGTTCACTAAACATTTTAGGAAGGTCGAAGGGTCAGATGGGAAGACTAAAGCACATTGCAATCATTGCAATGCAAACTATGCATTTTCCAAGGGAGATGGATATGATAGTCTTTCCAAACATCTGAAATCGAAGCATCCTAGTGAGTATGGTTTGGATTCAACACAACAATAAATATCACGATCGGGTTCCAAGAAAGAAGCAAGGCTGTGGCATTTCAATGAAGAACAGTATCGTGATGCCATGGTGCAAATGATAAAAGGGTTGCATTTGGATTTTAATGCAAGCGAAAAATGCAGATCTTGTCTATTGCCACCAAGGAAACGACATTGTCTAAAAATGTACCGCAAGGATAAGGGACAACTCTTAGCAATTTTTGCTTATCTTAATACATGTGTGTCCATCTGTTCCGACATTTGGACTGATAGATGGGGTGAAAGTTCGTATATGAAGATTACATCTCATTGGATTGATAGACATTGGGTAATGCAAAAGAAATTGATTGCATTACGAAAAATGGATGGATCCCATACAACTCAAAACATATATGAGACGATACGGACAATTCTTGATGAGTACGGGTTGACGCAAAAAATTTTTTCAATAGGATTCGACAATGCTGCAGCAAATACAGCAAGTAATTCTGACCTTGAATCGTTATGCCAACCAATGCTTGGGAGAACCTTTTTTCACATAAAATGCGCATATCACATCTTAAATTTATGTGTGAAGGATGGAATGGATTCTTTAAAAACCCATACATCTCCATAAAAGCTATGGTTGACTACATTACCGACCATCCATCTATTAACAGAAAATGGCGAAAATGGTGTGGTGTACATGGCCAAAAGCCAAGAAAATTCAAAAAGGATGTACAACACCGATGGAATTCGACGTACAAGCTTTTAGCTAACATTGTACCATATAAGGAATTGCTATATAGCTTCGCCATTGCATATGTACCAAACATATCATTGCATCCCAATGAATGGAACTTTTATAGCAACTTGTTACAGCTGTTGAAGGTTTCCATGACTGCACAAATGTTTTCTCCCGTGTGTACAATCCCAGTGTCCATCTTTTTTTACTGGAGGCCTGCAACATCATCGGGACACTCCAACGGGTAAGATCTGATCCAATTTTGCAAATGTGTGTTAACGATATGACTCGCAAGTGGTTGAAGTATTATAGAGAAATTCCTATGATATACAATGTGGCATGATTGTTGCACCCACGCAACAAAGTTGAGGGACTTCGCAAAGTCCTGGATTACTATTACAAACATGTGGACAAGTTCTCAGACACTCAAGAGATTTATGCAATTTCTGCTAATAATCTCTTGAAAGAGACAAGTAATGTATTGTTGAAATTATATTTTCAATTTAGTAGCACATATAGTGGACAAATACCCACCAGTCCAGTTACCCCAAGTAATGCCCCCATATCAACCATCGTGGAGAAGCTCGGAGTGGTGCTCCAGCACCAGCAATTCAAAAAGCACCATGGCATAGGCGGCAGTGGATCAAACTCAAAGATTGACATGTACTTGAATACGGCATTCGAGTTTGGTGACATGGTGGATGCACACAACTTTGACATCCTAGACTGGTGGAAACGCCACCAGAAGACATTTCCAATACTATCTCGAATTGCTAGGCAAGCATTGGCTACACCTGCTTCAACTGTGGCAGTTGAGCAAACCATTCAACATTGCTGGGCAGTAGCTGGATGAGCATAAGTTCCGATATGGTCCGGTGACGGTTGAGGCATTAGCTTACAACCATGATTGGACTCGTGCAAAACGACGGCAACAAAACTTGAAGGACTACTCAAGTGAGAAAGACGAGTATTTTAGTGACTTCAACTCATCTGCGGGAAACACAGTTGCGACCTCTCCGGGGACTAGTCCAGGCCAATGAGTATTGAGTTTACATTTAATCGATTGTTATTTTTCTACCATGGGTGTTGGTGTTGTAGTTAGGGTCAATAAACTGTGTGATTCTAGTTAGTTATTTGTTGTTGTTGTAATAGTTAGTATGTTCATGTTGTTGTGGAGGTTATATGTAATGTTTGGCGTAATGAAATTTATTCGTTATCGTTTGCCTGTATGTTAATCAACTTCTATGTATTCCGTAATTGTGTTTATTATTTGCTACCCATTATATTTTATTTGAAAAAATTTTAAATGTTTATTTTGGGTATAAATAAGTTGTTATTACTTTTGTTGATTTTAGGGTTTTTTTTTTTTTCATTCTGTTGATTAATTTAAAAAAAAAAAAAAAAAAAAACGATTCACGGTTCATGTGGAACCGAAACCGGCAACCGACGGTTCCGTGGAACCATGAACCTGCGGTTCCAGTTCCCGTTCGGATCCGACCCGAACCGTGCCGATGTCTATTTACATCTACATCTCTCTATCTACTTATATCAGCACTTGAGTTTTAAATTCAGCTGCTGCAAAACATATTTCTGGTAACAGAAAACATTTCTTTTCCCTTGCTAGCCTAGTTTTTCTTCCACTAAGTACTTAGCCAACAGTAATCAAACACTGTAATAGGATCGACTCCAATTAACAAATTTTGGGCTCATTAAGAGAGAATCCTACAATCTCTACTTAGGGCGCAATAAAACAGAGAACCCCGAATCCCTTTAGAATAAAATTTAAAATTTTTTAAAAGAACGATATTTGTCTCACTTTGTCATTAAATATTATCGATATAATACAGTACAATAAGCGGCAGTTATTTTTTAACAGTAACTGCACATTTTTCCTCTCAAATAACTGCTATATATTTAAATTACAAATACTAAACCAATTAATTAAAGACCATAAATTGCAACACAAACACAAGGACACTAGACATCTCACTGTTGTGCACACACGCACACTCTACTGACCATGGACAGCAGCGAATTGATCTATTTCATAGATTTAAGATGAATCTTGACCCTAACACACAAGCAAAAAATACTGGCAAAGCCAACCTCCTTCCCCTTATAACCCTTGAGTCTGTTCTTTGTGTTTCCAAAAGACTTCAGAAGATGTGTCCATTTCTGATTTGCCTGTTTTGAAGTGAGGATCATCTCGACTTGGGAACACATTCAAGGCCACTTTCCTAATGAAGTTAATAATAGGGCTAAATTCCCCGTTCTGATGTTTGGAACCAACTTGATTCACTTCTACTTCCAAATACAGGTACCGTGTAACATTTTTTGACGATTATTTTCGTGGTAAGTAGTTTTTCATACGAAGAATAGAACAGAAGTGTTCTCTATACGTCAAACATTTTGCCTCTGAGAACCAGACACAATTTGGTTTCTCCATTCAACCTTTACAAAGTCACAATGCACATGCATACTTTCTACTCCTCCCCCAGTCTTTTATGGCAAGAAAGGGAATTATTTGTTAGTTATCTCACCTTCACATTCTTCAACAAAGTGGAGTTGTTAAGTGGCAAAAGATACTCAGTTGAGACAGCACCACTTTACTTCTTCATGCTATGTTCCCCCGTGTTTTGAGTGATACTGTTTTAACTGCATGCCTTCATCAACTCTGCAGAATCAGATTCCCATTCCATTCTATCCCAAGTCAGTCCCATTTTCCTGTCCATTCTTGTGTAATAGGTGCAAATATTTTCTCCATGACCTACTCGATGGAAAGGATAAAATGAAGCCTCATTCTCTTGCATGTATGTTCTTGGAGTATTACAATCACAGAAAGGAAAAGGTGTTTTTCCTCCTAATTTTCAGCAACTATAGTATCAACTGATGCTACATTTTATTAGTCCACGCTATTTAAGAGCCAAGTCCCTGCGAACACTATACCATAGCTGATGATTTGCCTCTTCCCTCCTTTGTTCTCTACTAAGACAACGGTATTTTAGAACTGTGTCCTACTTAATCTTCTAATAAGCATTAGGAGATCATATTGTCTCTTAATAAACATAACAGACGACTGAGTTGCACATTGTAATAGTGACTAGATCCCAACAAATACCCTTCTTCTTTGTCTGTCTCATCTCTACTCATATTTACTCCTTTCATCTCTAATACTTCCTCTACTCTCTTTATTCATCTCAACACATGGCAAAAGACTAAGCCCATTGAAACCCAAAATATATGTAATGTTACAAAGATACAATGTTATAAGATATGGTGATGTGTATGCGTGGAGTTTCAAACCATGCACCTCAAAAATCACTTATCTACTTTTTACCACCCAAAAAAAAAAAAAAATCACTTGTTTACTTGGGGCAGTTGAAGGAAGCAGATTAGAACTCAAAATGACATTAAAGAGAAGACAGTCTATTTAACTCACAGGTTTTGCTCCTCCACAAGATGCTAAGGCCTTACATCCTTCAGCGTCCATTGTCATTTGGCACAGCATAGGTAGCAAAAAGCATATGGAATAGAAGGAACTGCACAAGAAATTTTGATTAGGTTTCTTATTGGAATGAATAGCAGATTGCCATTAACTCAATGTACACATTGCCTGCTTTTGTTTAAAAGTGTGCTTCATGGATCTCTAATTTTAACCTTCAAATATGTGTGTTTAGCCCCTTATTGACACCATTGAACTTTTGTAAAGCCATAAAAAATTAAATAAGAATAAGATAAAACATTTAGAAAAAAAATACATTAAAAATGCGCCAAAAATAATACTAAGACCTTTTGTTTTCTTTCATTTTTGGTATCATTTTCATTTTTTCACCATCATTTTACTATTTTCTGAAATTGTTAAATAGGAAGCCAAGTGCACATTTTGTATGTTAAGGGATAGCAATGCACATCTTTACAGGAAAATGAAGAGAGGTGGCCCAGGGGGAGGGGGGGGCGGGGGGGAAGTGGAGTGCACATCAAATGAACGCAAGGAACACATTCTACAATTTGCCCTTTGCCTTTCTTGAATTAAATGGGAAAATTAATAACTGATCAGTCCACTTTACTACCAGCGGCTGACTTACCAGGGCTCATCTTCACCTTCTATTGATAACATATAAGATAGAAGTTCTTCAACCTTCTCTTTACATGCCATGGGTGTCTCTGCAAGATAGCTGAAAACAGTGTGTGTCACAGGCCAATGAGATAAATGATTTTAGAACTTTTTTATGCTATGACAAGAAAAGAACGATGAAAGTCAGCCACAATGAAGTTATGATTGACTGTGTCTCCATTAAAAAGAATTAGCAAGTCCATGAAAAAATTTTCATATGTATTATTGCTTATTAGATCAGGTCTCTTAGCATTGACTATAGTTCAAAACCCTTCTACCCTCTTTTTCTTTGGCCTGATCAAAACCCTAACCTAAACAGACATCACATTCTGCCCCAGCCTATCAGGACTCCCTCAATTGTGCACTTTAACAATAATCTGACTAGTCAATATTTTAATTCAGTTTTTTCTTTCTTTGTCAAGTCAATATTCTACTGAAATACTAATAGCAAACATTACTTAAATCCTTTAAAAAATTTTATTGATATTCGTTATAGAATATCATTTACATTTACAAGACATTATAACATTCTTACATGTATATCTTTTATTTTTAGAAGCTATTGGTTTGAATGTATATCGCATTGAGTAAAAATTAAAAAAGCTGGGATTGTAATGAAAATTAAAGGTGTAATTCTTGGTTATTCCTCAAAACTATAGATTGTTGGATTCTCTCTAATAAGCCCCTCAAAACTAGAGATTGATGGGTTCCATCTGACAAGTCCTCAACCTCTTTATTCATATTTCATCCGTGAACTTGGAACCGCCACAATTGATATCAAAGCTACCGTGGGGCGCCTAAGCAGTTTGTAAAAGAAGTTCACTACATTTCACAAGCAACCAAACCCACTCACAATATTCTCAAGCAAGGCAACTGCAAACTGAGTTAGTGAGAAGTCGGTCACATTCAAGCTCAAGGACAAGCTCATTTTCCCAGAGGAGTGATGTCACATGTCATAACATGGCTACATGATTTTGGAACTCTTATGTTATTTTAGAAGCCATAGCTAATATTTTCTTAATTGCTAAGCCAATATTTTAAGTCAGTATTCTCCTTATTTGTTAAACATTTATCAAAAAATTAATAGTAGGATATCCATCAATCCCATGCCTTCTCTCTATTTTCTATTATAGATAATGTTAGTAAAATATCCTTTGAAGTTACTAGAGATATTTTATGAATATCTTTTATTTTGAGAAGCTACTAAACCC
Source organism: Combretum micranthum (assembly GCA_024138025.1). Classification (NCBI taxonomy): domain Eukaryota; kingdom Viridiplantae; phylum Streptophyta; class Magnoliopsida; order Myrtales; family Combretaceae; genus Combretum; species Combretum micranthum. The sequence continues at coordinate 124,855 of JAMXBD010002532.1, forward strand.
TAGGCTTGTATAAATATCCCATTGAAAAAAAGAATAAACCAGACCTGAATTGTTATGAAAATTAAAGTTGTAATTATTCCTTGGAGAGTTAAAGATCATAGAGTCCTCCGTAGTCTTTGATGAGTCATCAAACCTTGAGAATGGAGGTTCTCTCTAATGAGTACTCAAAACTAGAAATTGGAGAATCCTCAGTAACAACAACTATGGTGCTCATATACACAGGATTTATTTCATCCAACAAATGCCAAAAGCATATAGATGAAACCACTCCTGACAAAATGCTTGAATTTATATACTCCAAGGACAACCATGAGAACTAATCACGATGTACCTCCCGACAACCCGAACTGATGCAAGAAGGTCGTCTCCTTTCTTTTGTCCATGCTCCTGCAGAGAAAACAGCATTAGATTGGAGGAGGAGGAGGAATACTTAGTAGGGTAGTTGATCAGGAAACATAAGTGACAAGAAGAAATTACCTTTGCATCTTTCAAGTATTCCAGGACAACACCAATCGTCTCATTAAGCCCATTGATCACCTTAGTCAAGGTATCCTCATCAAAATGATCTGCTGCAGATCATGCAGATATTAATGGAACAAAAATGACAGAGGTATCAAATGTTTTTCAAAGTTTCCTGCCAAATGATTTGTACATGGTTATACTTTAGCAAATGGGTGCCACTCCTCCAGCTTTACATATTACAATGCAAACATGTCAGTTCGGAACATATTTGGTAGAAATGCTTTGGTCCATGCATTGCCACTCAATAATGAAAATGTTGTTATCAATAAGAATCCCTCCAAAATACAAAGCTCCTGAATTAGAGGAAGGGACTTTATTGCAACTCCTGATCTAGGGAAAAGAATCTTCCAATAGCATAGGCCAAAGGAAAAATGGTCTTGACAAGGTTGATTTTGACAAATTTTCCATCAACATTACAAATGGAAGCAAGGATTAGTCACTAAAAGAAAACACGAACATGAAAGGAGTTTGAGAATTATATTAAAGAAAGGTGCATATCCTTTCTTATGTGCTCATGTAAGTGGGGAAAAAAGGGAACTGGAGAAGCTTTTGGAAGGAAATGGATTATATTTTGAAGAGCATAAGTTAAAAGGTTATAGGCTATAAACACACACACATATATAATCATTCGTATCTTGTCACAGTATGAGTTATGTGGAATTGAGGTAATATTTTATTATCAAGGGAGGACAAAAAAAAATATCACTAAATCTTAATCACAACACGGTTTCTGCAAACCTGATAATATTCTATCACCATGGCTAAAGGCTCCCATCACCCCTACCATGGGACTAAAAATAGGCAGAAGGATTTGCATGTAAAAAAGGGAGATATTTTATTGAATTTTTGACATATAAGAAAACAAGACCTACTATTTTTCTATATACAGTCCCCAATAACCTATGCAACAGAAAATGAATAGAAGATGCACCTAGTTTTACATATATACATTGCAGCTACCATGGATGTGATGTGCCTAGCACACGTTGGTTCAAACCCATCAGTCCAATTCCACTCCCCAGTGGATAACAAGCAATTCCTTATTTTTTGTTTGGTCTCAAGAGCCCCCTGAATTACTGGGGTCTTGAATTACCAATCAATTCGCTCTTTCTTATTTCTTTATTTTTATTTTATTATTTAATACTATTATTTTTAAACTATGAATAGCTAGTGTGGCTAAGTGTCTCTTTATAACTCTGATAAGGCTTGGAAGCAGGAAACTCCTATTATGCAACAACTAGAGAAGAGAGGATAGACTGAGGGCATATGCACTCCATCAACCACCTTGCTGGTTCTTTTAAAAAGTCAACATAACTAATGAGACAATATAGGCAAAAAATTATGGAAAATCACTCTATCATAATGGTCTTCCCTTGCATCGCAGAAGCCTATGGATTATGTACATGAATAAATGACATAGAAAGAACACAAAATGGATATGTGGATGTGATATTGAGACAGTATACAATATATGTAAACACTAGTCAATGGAACACCAAACAATATATCTCAATTTGTAAGCATTTCTATTATTATATATTAACAAATTTATTTAATAGTTTACTATTGGCAAAAAACTACTAATGTTGTCTCATCTTTCACTTAATTATTATCATTATTTTGCAAAAATACAAAAAAAAAATACAAGAGGAATGAAAAATTTTTAAAAGAGAGGACCAATTATTGCTATAGCTAAAATGTCTTCCAGGTATTTGAGTCTCTATTTTCCCAACTTGATAGTTACATAGTTAGGCATAAAAGGATACAACAGGTTAATTTATTTAAAATGCCCAGATAAACTTCCAAACTGACCACATAAAACACCCCAAATTGACAGCATTAATCTAATGAAAGAGAATCCAGATGCAACTTCAACATGTCCACAAAAACTTGCAGGTTTACTTAAAATTTCCAAGAAGAAAAAGGTGAAAGAGACTGAAAATGGAATGTTTATGACAGAAGGGTGTAGCTAATTACCTTCATCAGCACAGATGCTTGATATCAGCCTAATTATTCTTTCAACTAAGGAAAAAGCAATGGCCACATCATGTTGCTTTGCAAGGATATTCTCCACAGTTGAGGTATTTTTTGAAGCTTCAAACTTTAAGTATGCCATATCATTTAGCAAAACAGCAATTTCAACCCTGGAAGATTCCAAGACAAGCAAAAGGCACCTAAAGAAAAAGAGCACATCAGCATAACCAATAACCTAACAACAACTGTTTGATGAAGATCCATAACATCAAAAGTAACATCACCTGTTAGCTGGAATAACCTCTTGAACATTGGGCAATTTTACTTGACCAAGAAGCCAGCTCTCACCCACAATCGATATAGCAGACTCAGCTAGAACAAGTGCTCGAAACTTTTCAGCAGGGGCTAAACTGACAAATGTTCTTTAATTAGTCCAATCTAAATGCCAAAAGTGGCTTGCACTGAGCAAAGACAATCAAAAACTTCTTGCAAGCAATCAGACTAAAATAATTTAGGATAAATTACAACAAAAGCTATCAGCGTTTAGAGGTAAATTCATTTAAGGTATCAATATTTTGAGTCATCAACGTTTGGAGGAAAAATTCATTTAAGGTATCAATACTCTGAGTGTTTAAAAAGAGGCATCAATGTTTGGCAAAGTAAATCAAATAAGATATCAATAATTGATCGTTGATGGAAAATTAAAGAGATTTAATTAAAAACTCATTCAAATATCGATACCTCCAATAAACTTCACAAAATGCTAATACCACATTTAATACACTTGTCCAATATTTCTACCTCTTTTTAACTACTCAAAATGTTGATATCTAGAATGGACTTACATCCAAACATTGATACCTTTTGGTGTAATTTACCCTAAAAAATTATAGAAATTTGAAAATTTCATGCAATTATAAATATGCCTTTGAACTAACCTGGTATCTACTTCACTCATAACCCAATGATCAACTTCAGAAAAATATAATTTTCCTCTAAAAACAAGTAATTAGTCTTAATTATGTACCTACACGATTCTGCAAAATGGCAACAACACCACTGCGCATATAATCTGACCAATCTTGAGCCGAATTTAGTCCAGTGCCTCACGAAGGGGCCCCTGAAAGCTTAAAAATAACATTAGATAAAGAGAGATTATGTAGCCAGCACAATAAATAAATTAGTGACCATATAATGCAATGGAGATCACATAAAAAAACCATCTGAATGCATCCAGAGCATAATCAATGTCAAAATTTCTAAAAGAGAGAATTTTTTATATTTCTTCTATCAATCTATTACAAGAAACATCGATGTATATTAACACATCATTAATCATCCCATCTAAAAGATAAAGGAAAAAATACTTTTACAAAAAAATATTACAACTCAACACTCCCCTCAAGCATCAGCCAAAAAAAAAAAAAAAAAAAAACACTCCCTCAAGCTGAGAAATAGATGTCTCTCATTCCTAGCTTAGAGATTATCATGAAAGCTTGTACCACTCAATCCTTCTGTTAAAACATTTGCAAGTTGTCATCCTAAAGGAAAATATGACATACAAACTAAACCTCCATCTAGTTTTTCTTCGATGAAATACCCGACAATTCCAATGTGTTTTGTCCTATCATGCTATACAGGGTTATGAGCAATGCTGACTGCTGATTTATTATTATCGTAAAGCTTCATCTCTCTGTCCCACTTAACTCTCAAGTCATCTAAAATAATCTTCACCATAGTAGCTGCAAATCCCTTGAGCAATTGCTCTCAATTTGATTTCACAGTGGATCTAGCCACAACAGTCTTGTTTTTGCTTATCTATGCTACCAATTTCCTCTGAAATATACAATATCTCAAAGTTAACTTTCTGTCCGCAATTGATTCTACAAAATCTACATCAACATAAGCTTCCTATGTGAGACTATCATCCTTTTTAAACAAAATTCCTCTTTCCGGGATTTCCTTTAAAATAGTATAAAACCCTATAAGCTACTTGTAGACGAGTGTTTCTTAGATCATGCATGAATTGATTTATCACATTTACAAAGTATGCTATGTCAGGATGAACATGTGCACGACATATGAGTTTTCCAAACCTTTGGCTCTTCTTTAGCTTCTACAAGTTTTTTATTAAGGTCCATCGGAGTAAAGATCAGTTTACACCCATTATTCCAGTTTCGTTCAAGAGATCAAGCAGATATTTTCGTTGTGATATAAAGATCTCTTCAGTTGAGTGAGCCACCTCAATACCATGAAAATACTTCAACTTTCCAAGCTCTTTCAATTCATATTCTTCAGCCAATTGCCGTTTCAACTCTTGCTTCTGTTTCTCATTATTCCCATCACAATGATATCAACAACATAAACCAAGAGCGCAATTACTCCCCCCTAAGGCCTGAACAAAGCTCAAGGATGGTCACCCTGGCTCTACTTGTAGCCTAATGCCTTCATAACTTTAGTGAATCTACCAAACCAAGCTCTAGGAGATTGTTTTAATTTATATAGATTTTTTCTTAGTCCACAAATTTTATTTCCCAACTTTTCTTCTTCAAAACCTGGTGTTTCATCTAAATCTTCATGAAGGAAAGCATTTTCCACATTATACTACAAAAGTGGTCAATCAAAATGAGCTACTAAAGAGAGCAATATTATCACGGTTTTCATCTTTGCTACAAGAGCAAAGGTTTCTTAATACTCAACCCTATAAGTTTGAGTGCACTCTTTTGCAGCTAATCTTACTTTGTATCTCTCAAGTGTCCCATCTGCCTTATATTTTAGTGTGCATAGCCACTTACAGTATACTATGTTCTTTCTTCATAACTTATCAACAACTTCCCATGTTTTGTTTTTCTCCAATCCTCATAACTTATCAACAATTTCCCACATTTCGTTTTTCTCCAAAGCATCCATTTCCTCTCTCGTGGCATTTCTCCATTCTCTTCTTGATAATGCCTTAGACATGATATTGAGCATGAAAATGATGTTTAGACTTAATATGAGTTTTATGTAGGTTAGCAACAAGTATTTGAGTGATACATAGTTGGCTATTGGCTACAATGGTCTTTTAGTGCATTCTCTAGTACCTTTTTGAATAGCAATAGGAAGATCACTATTTTCTATGGGTGTTTCAATTGTTTCTAACAGCAAGGAAGGATTTGCTCTTATCATAGCCTAATTTTTAGAGCTCAACTTGGGTTCTTGAACTTGTTTTTAGTCATAAACAGTTGCTCTTCTAGAATATAACTGTGAAAATCTTGGAAAACCATGAGTTGAGCTTAGTGACTTTGAACAAGACACATGGTCTAAAAAGACTCTCTTAGGGCTATCTGAAGAGAACATTGCCCTTATGTTGGATAAGAATTTAGGAGTAGGTGCAGGCAAATCAAAGAGACTCTAGCTCAAGAGTATTACCCTCTATGGTATTTTCTCCATGACGATGGGACTATGAAATATGGCTTATTTTCAAAGAATGTGACATCAACTAATATGTAGAATTTCCTTTAGGCGGGATCATAACACTTGCACCCCTTTGAGTGGATGAATAACCCAAAAATACCCATTTAATTGCACAGGGATCCAATTTTCCGCTACATTGACTACGAACATCTACAAATGCAGTGCAACCAAAGACTCAAACAAGACCATTCGTCATCTTGAAATGAGGGAAAAATTGTTAACAGTATCCATGGGGCTTTTATTATCAAGCACTCGTGAGGGCAATTTGTTTATCATATGTGTAGAAGTGAGAATAGCTTCTCCCCATATGATTTAAGAATATTCCCCTGAATCAATAAGCTCTAGTGGTGTTAAGCAAATGTCAATTTTCCCTCTCAACTGTCCTATTTTGTTGAGATGTGTTAACACAAAATAATTCATGAATGATGCCTTCTTTTTGAAAATAAGGCAATAAAACTTGATTGAAATAATCTCTTGCATTGTCAAAGCTGAAGGTTTTAATTTTGACCCTGAATTAGTTTTGAACCATATTATGAAAATTTGGGATAACGATGCTAAAATTTGAGTTTTGTTTAAGTGGAAAGATCCAACTAACCCTTGTGCAATCATCAATCAATGACACAAACCGTCGAGCCTCTAAAATATTTGGGGAATTTGGAATATTTGAAGGTCCCCAAATATCACTGTGAATCAAATGAAAAGGATAAATGCTCCTTTTATTACTGATAGGAGAGTATACATAAGTATGTTTTGCTAACTGGCAATCCTTATACTGAAACTTAGAAATATCTAATCCTTGAAACAGTATAGGAAACATAACTTTTAAAACTTGAAACGATGGGTGACCCAAATAAAAATGGTGAAGCCAAATAATATCTTCATTAAAAGAAGGAGAGAGAAAGGACTTAGACACATTACTCATGGTATTTTAAGATAATTCAAGATAATGTAACATATTTCTTTTCTTAGCAAGTTTAATTTTTCTCCCTAAGCTCTGATCCTGAATATCACAATGAGACATAGAGAAAACGTGATAATTAAGGTCATTAGTAAACTATTAAACAAAAATAAGAATGGCCAAAAATTTTGACACATTAAGAACATCTTTAAGAGCAATTGAAGAGGTTATATAGATATCTCCTATTCCTATAACAGTAGCAAGAGTACCATTTGTAGTAGAAATTTTTCCATTGTTTGGGCACGATATATATGAATGGAAAAGTCGTGAGGAATGAGTCATATGGTCAGTGGCTCCAAAGTCAAGAATCCAAGAGCTGGTATAGAGAGATGCATATCATATAAAATTAAAGATACCTGAGGGAGTTAATAAATTACTCAAGAAGACATATTAAAAGATCTTAGCAATGTTCTCAACTTTCTGATCTCTTCACAATTGAGACCCTCTATCTTTGAGGTTTCATCAATCTTGATTTCCTCGAGAGAAGTAAACATGATGATGGATCGGAAATTTAACTAGAATAAAAAAATCGGTTGGTTTAAAATTAGCAAGAATAGGGGTGCAATGAAGGCTTCCAAATAGTTATGTAATAGAAAGAAGGGATGATAGCAATGAAGGCTACTAGATAAAGGAATATCCTAAAAAAAGGCTTTAAGGTTACCATGTCAAAATTTATAAAAGAGAGAATTTTTTATATTTCTTCTATCAATCTATTACAAGAAATATCAATATATATAGATAATGTATACTTGGTAGGTGTACTAATAGTTGGTATATCAACCCCACCTGACACATCATTAATTATCCTATCTAAAAAATGAATGACAGAATATTATCTATAAAAAATATTACAACTCAACGGCCAGTATTTCTAGATCATGAAAAAGGTTCAAATGCAAATATTAATATATTGCTAGAATTCTAAAAAGCAAAATTTGCCTTTCGTCTGGTCCATTTTTATGGCATTTGTTTCAATTGCTTAAATGCATTAGCAACGCATTTCTCTTCTTTTCTCTCATTAACGAATTGCATTATCAGATAACATGATGTTCATCACCAGCCAGACATAATACCCTAAAGTGAAAGGCAACTGTAACAGACCAAACTATAGAAACACGGTTGCCTTAAACTAGAGGAGAGAAAAACTACAGTAACCAAACAAGACCTAATAGACTGCAACTAATGCAGCACAACTGCCTTTAGTCCTCAATGGCACAATTATCTCCACCTTGAAACTCATTTATCTTGAAAGAAAACGTGAGGAATGGCCAATCTTTAGTAGGCAGGTTCAAAAGCTTACATAATAATACTGGTCCATAAACACTGGTGATGTATGGCAACATCAATATTTAGTATCAGATTCTTATATCTAGTGATATCAATACAATTTGAACACAGGAAACATTATTTGGTGAAAAAATAGATTATCCAAGTCTGTGCCTCACTCCACTAAGATTCCAGATACAAAGTCTAGCTGGTAACTTCCAATTAGTCAAGCGTTTAGGCTTAATTTTGTAATCCTGCTTATGACAAAAGATATATAACAAGTATGCTAAACCTATCAAAACAGTGCACCGACAAGAAATCAAACAAAAATGTTTTTACAAGACATAAGAACATACAGAGTGGTTCGAAGAGAAGACAGCTGAGAGTATGTTTAGTGCTTCAAATTTGAGAGCATTGTGAAGCACCGCAAATTGCCTGGCTATAGCTGTCACCTATAATCAAGAATGACCACAAAAATTTACAATCCTCCTTGAGGAAAGAATCAGAGACAAGTGACTCCAAATAAGCTTAACATACAATTGTTGACCACTCCAAAAGATAGGCATCATTTATTATGTCTAAAGATATCTTGCTTAGCACCAACTGCACAAGTCTGATGGCCAGCTCCATCAATCGAGAACCTACAAATAATTTCAAAGGGATTTCAAATTCATATTAAGACTAGAGTAATTCCCAGATCTCCTGCTTGTTTCTTTCTCATGTAAATTAATTGAACAAAATCAAGATGAAGGAAATAGACTTCTATCATCATCATCTTCGCAGTCATGAGCAGACTTTTTCATGTTATTGTATCTGCTGCCATACCAAAAATAATAAATCTATAAGTACACAATTACCATCTGGAAAAGAGGATACTTGAGAAGCAAGCAGCTTCAAGCCTTCAGATTCAAAAAGCTTCAAAGTTGCATCCTCATTTGCAGAAGACACTAGATACAAAAACTCATAACACTCTTCCAAAAGGGGGAATCCTGTGCTGCAATATTTATGGCAAAAGAAAGAATCATGTTGGGCCAGTGCTCCTGTAAACTGAAGGTCAAAAATGTACCAGTATTGCTAATTTACAATTAACAAAACACCAATATACAGACTGATGACTCTGTAACCGATATAAGTTCAGATAAGACTTATCTCAATATTTATCATCAAAGATGGGGGGGAAAAAATAATTTTGTGGATCACCACGTATTGAATTGCTTTGCTTTCCGCATAAACAATTTAAAGAAGATATTTTAAAGGGGAAAAAGAAAAAACAAAGGACGGATAAGTATAAGAGTCTTACCCTTCTGATGTTATTTCAAGTATGAGCGGGATCTTTGACACCATTTCTTCGGAAGCAGCAATCTCAGGAACACGACATACTGCAGAGAGAATCGTAACTGAGAGATTCAAGTACACGTCTCGATTGCTATTACCAGTAACAGATCCTTTTCCCATCCCTGTGAAACAATATAAAAAAATTTAAAAAAAAAGTGCAAAATTAGCTTCTCAGTGCATCAAAATTCCAGGCTCTAACCTGTGCAGTTCAATTGCAACCAAATAATTTACACTGCCCATTAGTGTTAATGTATCCTATCTAAATAATCAGTCTTAACTTTTTTCATTATGTCTAATACAACTAGATATTTATGTGACAGATAAAACCAAAAACACACAAAGTTCGCAATTTTTTTTGTTTTCTTTTTTTTTTTTTTTGTTTATTTTCTAGGTAGCCATAACTAATGCTATAGGGTTTCGCTAAGAACATGAGTATATTACCGGTCTTGAGAAGACGGTCGAGAAAGCGAATGCCGACGGCGTCGTAGACTTTACGAATTGAAGCATAGTCGTCGCCTTTGCAAAATTTGGTGACAAGAAGAAGACCAGCGAGGCGTTGCTCGTCTCTCTCGCCTTTCAATAACTTCAAGCAATCTTCGAGCGACGGTGATTTCTGTTCCACTTCTTCCACCTCCTGTTTAATTTCATGGATTGTTTTTAAGGGAAAAAGAAGAAGAAGTTGGGTAAGAAATGAATATAAAACGTAGTCGTGGATAGAGAAAGAGAAGAACAGCAAGTCGATGGTGGTATGGTAAGTGCTTACCATGGAAGCTCCCGAATAGGTAACACGCTTCTAGACTCTGGTTATGTGTTGTGTTTTGTCATCAGGCTAAGGAGGCAAGCTTAGTTTTGAAATCTTTTCTGGGGGACTTCTACAAAAATACCGCCGTTTTTAAAAATAAATATGAAAATAAGGGAGAAAAGGAATAAAATATTAATATTTTTTACCATAATTATGGTAATATCATCGAAAAAAATTATTTTCGATTTTAGGCAACATGACCTCGTCTCTTGAAGAGAGAAGGTCATAAGTGACTGATCTCGTCTCTCGAAAAGACGAGATCTCATTGCTCTAATGACCTCGTTTCTCAAAGAGACGAGGTTGCTCCGTATATGACCTCGTCTCTTCAAGAGACGAGATCATTAGTGATTAACCTTATTTCTCCAAGAGACGAGGTCAGCAGACTTACGCATCTTTCTTCTTCCCCATTCTCCCCGTTGATGCCCGAACCCTAATCGAAAATTGCAGCTGAAATCCACAAATCTTCGTGCGTGTATCGATTTCTTGCGGTCGAAATCCACAAATCAACCATAATCGCTCATCTCCATTTGTCCGAAGTTGATTGTATTGCGATTTGTTGAGTAGGAGGATCGAAAGGAGGAGATTCGTAGTGAAACCACCGGCGACGAACAGAGAACGGCGAACGGCGAACATTGAGGTTGAATTTCCACGTATTTTCTTATTTTTTTTTTCAATCATTCATGCTGCATTGTTGAATGTAGATTGTATGTGTTGTTAGAATAATTTTGTAGCATGATTCCAACGCCGACAGGTATTTTTTTTCTTGTTGTATGTTGTATAGATATGTATACGTATAATATTTGCTTTGGAAAAAATCAAGTCCTAAGTAGTTATTGTTAGATAATTATTTTAGGAATTTGAGTGTGCGAAAAAAAAAATTAAAAATAATTTCAATTGTCTTTAACGGGGTGTATTTAGTACTTTAGTATTGGTATGGCGATTTGATATGGCATGGAAATATGCGATGAAAAAAGCAAATATTTGTAAGAAAGCAGAATAGATTACAAAATTAAATTTCAACTTTCAAAGTGGAGGTGCAGGTTTAGGAATTATGTTAAATGTTACGAGGAATGCAATTCATAAGTATGATTTTTTGAATTTGATGCGTGGAAGCTAATTTTGATGAGATGGCAGGATTTGTGAGGAAATGGATAAGGCGAAGTTCATACTGTACGCTCATGGTAATATTGTGGAAGGGGATGATGGTTTTGGTTATGATAAGCGGCCTGTTGCTATGGTCAGTATTAGTAGGAATTCAACATATGAGCAGATAGTGGAGATTATTTGCAATAGAGTAAAGGTAAATAGGTGTACACATCGGGTGGAGCTATATCATAGGGTAGCTATTGGAGATAGGACGCTATGTTATGATATTATTCCAGTGACCAATGATGATGCGACACAAGAGATGTTGGTATACACAGAAGGCTCAGTGGCTGTTTATGTGCAGATATTGGAAACTAAATTGTTAAAGACACCTGCAGGGAAAATGGGCAATAATAGAAATATTGAGAGCCAGGAGTTGGTAGACTCAAACTCTACTCTAGTTCAGACAATAGGCAGTGCACAAGTGGAAATAGGTCACTTTGAATTTTGTGGACCCACATCGATGGGTGGTGATGATATGGATGCTGTGCAAGACTCATCGACAAATGAATCCAGTGACGACTATGATGATGATGAAAATGTTAATGTTAAAGTAATTCGACAACAATATGCCTTGCCGGAGGTACAACGAAGGGGAAATAACTGGACCGTTTCATTGCTCCTACTAATGTTGATGCAGTAGGGAGCTCAGCGGCAGTTCCGTTTTTCAATGCTGAAGTTGGTGGTGCTTACGCAGCATGTGATGATGAGCAAGAAATGAGTGCTGGGAATTAGAGCTTCGGTGATGAATTCAAGGTCGGGATGCGTTTTGAGACCAAAGATCATCTCATACGGGCAGTTAAAATGTGGCACATAACGAACCATTATAATTTCAAGGTAGTGGATTCGGACTCAAGAGCATGGGCAGTTAAGTGTACTAATATCCATAACAGAGGTTATAAGTGGAGACTCAGAGGCAGTTATAAGAAACATAGTGGGTGGTTTCACATCACTAAATATGAAGGACCTCACACCTGCTTGGATGAAATCACTGAACAGGATCACTCTCAATTGGACTCCACCAGCTTGTCTAGGGCCATAATATTGGAGATCCGCAATTCTTCTGATGTGAGGGTGAAGGATTTCCAAACGAATATATTAAAGTAGTTAGGGTAGCGATGTTTGGCGTGCACGGGTCCCCCTGGTGTGCTTCTACCTTGTCGCGCACTACTACCTTGATAGAGTGCTCAAATAGTTTGGTGGCTTCCAAGGGATCACAGCCCACCCCCCCCCGGGCGGACATGAGACCCCTCCATGAGATTGACATGAGAGGACGTTCCAAGTGGAACTGACAAGTGGAGCATGCCAGGTGGATAGCTGAGTGGGATACTCGGCGTGATTGCATAGTTGAGCTGCCAGATTTGCCTGCTGGGACAGCTGACAATTACTTCCAGTGGTATCATACGATCACCCGACGCTGGATCGGACGTACGGGAGCTATCATACGATACATGGTAAGATAACTGTCTCTATAAGCTTTATATGGACTTGTACTGACTTAGCAGCTACTCACCGATATAATTTCTTCTATTATTCGCAGGCTGATTTCATTTATAACATCCCAAACATGCCCCCAGAGCTTACTCTATCCACTGCGCGAGATGTCTGTCGTGTGGTGGAAGAGTTTATGGGGTTGAATTTCAATGATCCAGTGCCACCAGCTCCACCATCAGCAGCAGCAGAGGTGGACCCACAGTCTTATACCGTACAGAGACGACAGCTTCCTAAAGAGAGGCGTGGGTAGGGACGGGGCAGGGGGTAGGGGTCAGGGACGAGCTCGAGCACCAGGTATACGGATCAGAGATGAGCCTGAGCCGTCCGATCTACCTTCACTTGATGAGCTTGGTCCTTCCCAGGTCATTCAGGACAAGGCTGCCCCGTCATCGACATCTTACTATATGGGGACACCCCCATGCCAGACCCGCCATACTCTGAGTTCCATACCCCCTTGGCTCCACAGAAGAGACGACCATCACCATCACATGATATGGGGAAGAGACTCACACAGGTCGAGCCAGACCCTGTCTCGTTCCATCAGTACAGTGTTGCTACTGGACATGAGGATGCTGCAATTACAGATATTGTTCTATCTACACAACATCCTCATCTGCGTACCCAGTTACCCAGGACGTACATGAGGCGGGGTAGAGGCCGAGGACAAGAGAGGAGGGACACACATCAGCAGCAGTGGTAGATGATAGATTTTTTTTATTTTGATTGTTGCATATAGCTTTTTACTTTTTGGTATTGTTCTTGTATTTATATTATACTCCTTTTCTCTTGTACATTTTAATAGAACAATCAATCATCATTTCGTTTCATATTATCTGTTACGAGCCTACAAATTCCCATATTTTCATTGTACTGTGCTGACAAACAATCACAATACCGCTGTGATTGAATGATTCAGATTCGGTGAAATGACCTAGATTTAAATTTTATTTAATTTCCATGAGTTTATTTATTTATCTTGAGTATTGAATTGAATGAGCATGATGATTATAATGGTTATGTTGCTAGTGGTCTAAAATGCATTATTTTGCATGTGTAGATTGAAATTAATATCTTTGTTTTATATGTATTAATGTGTGTGTGTAATAAAATTATTAATTGTGTCTTTTATACATTAAGGTGTTAGTTAAGTTAGATTTATAAAATCAACTTTGGTTTTACAAGATTAGTGATGGAATTTTGTTTCTTTAATTAAGTAGCATTTATGCTCAAATGAAGCTTCAAATGAGATTCAAATTCATGCCAAATGCATCCTAAGTTTATGTATGCATTAGAGGGTAAATTTGGAATGTGTTAAAGTCAAATTAAGCTAATTTGAACAACTTTTTGGGGGCAGCTCATTTTTATCCGAATTTTCCTTTTCTTTCTTTCTTTTCTCTTCTTCTTCCATTTCCATTTCCATTTCCATTTCCAATTCCAAGCCTAAACTAAGAGCAAAGCAAGCTTTGGAAATCAAGTTGTCTTCAAGGCAAAGCATTTACATGTGAGTTGCTTTAAGTGTGGCTTATGCTTTGTTTTCATTTCTTGTTGTAGTTTTGTAAAATCTTGGATGAAATGAGATTAGTGTTAATCAAATTGTTTGTTCATGCTTGGGATGAGTTATGAATGTGTTTTATGAATGTGTGAGTTTGTGTATGTATGGTTGAAGAGATATGAAGTGTTGGGAGGATGTGAAGAGGATTTGTGTAGGAAATTTAGAATGGATTGAAGTGTTTAAATTGTGTTGATTTCATGATTTGAGTGGCTAGGATTGAGTAGTATAGATAGGAGTGAGTATATGAAGTTGGAAGTGTAGTTGAGGAAGGTTTTGAAGTGTTTTAAGATGAATTTTTCAAAGTGAAAAACAGAGGATTTGAATTCTGTCGTTTAAGTCTGTTTTTAAAACGTACGCCGGCACCTGAGAATTCAACGCCGCCGGCTTAGAGGCAGCGTTGGATTCAGAATTCTTAAGACTAGATGAAAGCCGCCGGCTTTCGCTGGAAAAGTCAGCCGGCGTTCATTCTGTCATATTGTACGCTGGCAGCGGAAATCAAGGCCGCCAGCGTATGTGTCAAAGCTACCCACGTATCTAGATAAGCGGACGGCTTAGACCTCTCTGGACGTTTTTGAAATTTTGGGTTTTGGATTCTACGCCGGCTCAAGGCCGCCGGCATAGGATGCAAAGGCTGACAGCGTACCCTTGAACTCTGCCAGCGCTGGCAGTGTTGATTTTCAGAGTATTGAGCACCGGCCCAAAGCCGCCGGCTTTGGCTGCCGGCCTATCCCCTGTGCTTTTGAAATTTAAAAACTTTTTCAAAAATTTTTCGAAGTTTGTTATTTGAGCAATTAAGTATTTATTAAGCAATTTAGGATATGATAGGATGTTTAAATGCTTATTTATGACTTTGTATTCAATTATTTGGATTTCTTTGATTATTGTGATATATAGATATAATATGTGTATAATTGTGAGAATGAAATCTATAATTGTTGATTTATTGATTATTATGATATTTCTATTTCAGTTAAGGATTCTTCGGTTAGTTCATCACCGAGAGATCCTAGTTATATACTAACGGGTTCAGGTACGCAATAACTTGTTTGATGGTTGCTAGGAATAGGCATTCCTAATCTGATTTAAATCGATTTGACTTAACATTTGAATGAATTGGATGTCTATTACGCTGTTTAATCTAGTCCGAGGAGCAGCAAACCTGTCATGATGCAATGACATGTTAGTTAGGCGCTTAACCAAGTCATGATGCAATGACTTTACCATGATGCAATGGTACGCTATGATGCAATAGCAATTCTTTTTGGTTAAGTGGGTAGCTGATAGGGGAAATAGTATCTGAGTAACGTTTGCTTAAACTTAGGGAGAAATACCATGATTTAGTTCAAAGTTTATGGGAACTTGTGAACTAGGCTCATGTTATGGACTGAGTTTAAGTAGAGTCGGGCAACGGCTTTTAAACCCTAAATGAAGTTATTATCTTCATGAAATAGATATAGGAGATATAAGTATTCGGACTGCTTATATCAACCCCCTGAGCAGCTGCTGTTACTCAGGATCCCTGAATTCCCAAAGTGTGACCGGGGTTTGAATACCCTCTTGTTGATTTGTGAACGAAAGTGTAATAAAGATAATCACCGTCTAATGATGCATTACATTGACTTGATGATTTGTTTTTGCATTGGTTATTGTGTACAGGGCTTCTGGCTTGCTTTTGCTGCTTTGCAGGTATTGAGACGAGTATTATGATGATTTGGGCTATGGGTCCGATTTCGAGAGATTTTTGGATGAGTGGGACGAATAGGATCCGACCACCCTGGACCTTTGGAAGGAACTTTTTGCTAAGGAAAAGTTATGTATAGAAGGCTTGTTAGTTAAGCCAATTTTTGTAATGACCTTAAGATCCTTTAGGATTCTTATGTTTTAAGAAAACATGTAATTTTTGTAGTGTCGTGTATTGGCACTAAACGATGTTTATATGATGTAAATGTATGTATAGATTACTTTTGTTAGCAATCTTATTTTGTTTAAAAGTTCTTTACAAAGTTTAGTGATTTTGATCAAACAATTTTTATAAACTGTTAGTTTTAGGACAACCTTACATATAATGTGAAAACGTTATATGTGGTTGGGGATTCGGTACTCTAAGTCTCGGGATTTAGAGGAACGGGTCTTTACATTCGGATTAAGCATGTGTTTTTAGGCGGAATGGTATTATAGTTGTGTTGAATTTGGTTAATGGCTCGTATAGTCATTTATATTTCTACTTGACAGATTTTATACGTAATTTTTTGGGTTTCTTAATTAATAAATTGAATTTTGTGGAGCAAGACCTGACCTCGTCTCTCGAAGAGACGAGATCTCATTCTGTGATGACCTCGTCTCTTGAAGAGACGAGGTCCCATACGGAGCAACCTCGTCTCTTCGGGAGACGAGGTCAATAGAGTAATGAGACCTCGTCTCTCGAAGAGATGAGGTCAGTCACTTATGATCTCATCTCTTCAAGAGACGAGGCCATGTTGCCTAAAATCGGGAATAATTTTTTTCCGATTGCATTTCCGTAATTATTTTCAAAAATATTAATATTTTATTCCTTTTCCCAAAATAAGGTCCAGTAAAATTACTAAAAAATATGGGTATGTTTGTTCGACTTTTTTCTACAGATACAGATTTTTTTTTAATTTTTTTAACAAATTATCTATCAAAAAATAGATATAAATAAAAAAAGTTGGTAGTTCTCATCAAAAGATCAAATATAAATAAAATATAGGTGCAAATCAGACATATTTACACATATTATTTTGAAAAAGATACAGATACAGATGAAAAACAAACCATTCAAAAGACCATATAAGTGTCGGTGATATGTGTACTATTAACTAAACTAAAAGACACACATGCCACGTATACTCTTTCCACGTGTGTGTGTGTATAATTTGTCCAGGCTCACTTCCATTCCATCATTTGCATTTTTAAATCATACACACATCTCTCTTGCATAATATTCTAGAGGCACTTACTCCATTCACTTCCCAGCTTTAGATCTTTGTTTTGAAGGTAAACATGTCTTTTCCATGTCCTATATTACTTCGCATATGTCTCATTATGTTCAAAACTATAGTTGAAATTCTAGGTTTTTCCTTTAAATTGGATTAGTTAAATGTTGTGACTTTTATTAATAGTTTTCCTACATTAATGTGTTAGATAGTACTTATTGTAGTAATATAATTAGATGCATATGAGTATTCAATACTCAAGGTAATTAATTGGTTCATACATATCAATTGTTTGATGAAATGTCAAGTAAAAAATTATGGAAATTATATGAAGATGCGATAATGAATGGGAAAACTAAGAAGCCTTAGAAAATTGTAAGGAAAAAGAAAATAATGTATCGCATTCAATCTTCATTTTCAGTTCTTACTATTATTTAATTACAAGCATTGACTCATTGGGTTTGCAATAACAAATTTTGTTCACTTATGATGTATGCCCATGGAAACATTGCCCCTAGATCGCATGGGCCGGAGTATGACAGGCCTCTATTGAGGACAGTTTCGAATGATGATGGATTTCGGTTTTCAATGATTTGTTAGCAGGATATGTGCCAGTGTGGTATGGATTTAAGTATTGGAGATTTTAAAATAATACATAGGTCCCCATACTACATGCCAAGTGGACTTGCGTATGTGCTTATACCAATAGTTGATGATGGGAATGTGGAAGATCTATTGGCGCAAGCAAAAGAGTTAAGTGCTAGCTTAATACAAGGGTTTTTGTGCAAATATTTGGTCAGTCAAGTACACCACATGTGAATCCATACTCATAAACTGATTTGGACTCACAAGCACACCCATCAACCAATACACGAAAGTCGGGGTCAATGTAGGCATCCAAGCCTACGAGGAGCCACCTATTTGGCATGTCTATTCGGCTCATGCAAGCCCAAGTGCATATGGGCCCCCACCAATGTCTTACTCATTAATGCCAATTGAGGATCACCTGCTAATGCCGGTCAATAAGTCATTCACACAGCTAGAAAATAGAATACAGGAAGAGGTGATGTATGTACTCGACCTTAGGTTTGCTTATGAAAATTGGGATTGTACTTACTATGTTAATCAGAATGGAGATCCCAGTGAAGATGAGCAGAGTAACTGTGAGGATGATGATATGGCTAAAGAGGGTAGTAGATCAAATGAAAATACCTCCACCGAATTGCCAATAGAACAACCAGCTAGTTCTATGGGACACAAAGTAGTAATGGTCCATCTCAAATGGCTACAGTAAGGGATGAAATTTCATATTTCAATGTTGGTGTCAATGGTGGATACATTACTTTTGAGAAAAATCTCAAAATTATGTGTAGTAACATTCAAGTGAGTGATGATATGGAGAAATGTATGATGTTTAACACAAAAGCCAACTTACTTCACAGTGTGAAATCTTTTTCATGTGTAAAACCATTGTAATTCTCAAGTTCATGAATTTGCTAGAAACCTTTGGCCTGCCTATTGCACTAAGTGAGAAAACAGTTGTCCATGGAGGCTTCGTACTTGTGAAAAAAAAAAGCTAAAAGATCTTTTTGTAATCACTAAGTTGGAAGGGCCTCACTCACGTGTTAATGCTCTAGTAAGTTAAGACCACTCACAAATAGATTCAAATGTTCTAGCAAGGACATATCGAAACCTTGTAAAGAATAAGCTAGATGTCAAAACTAAGACACTAGAGTAGAGTCTCATGCAAAGACAGTGTTTGGGTATAAAGTACCACATAGAAGAGTCTGGTATGGTAAGCAAAAAGGCAATTGCTATAGTTTATGATGATTGGAAGAAATCATACAACGATCTTCCAAAATTATTCACTGCTATGAAAAGCAACAAATCCAAGAACTAAAGTTTAGTGGGTTGGATAGGATCATCTTGACCTAAAGAGTCGATCCCCATATGGATTTTCTAGACATTTGGTCCATGTGTGGAAGCCTTCAAGCACTGTAGGCCTATTGTATGTGTGGATTGGGACATTTCTTTACGGAAAATACAAAGGCGTCCTACTAGTAGCTTTGTGGCATTGATGGGGAAAACTGAATCATCCCATTAGAATTTTGCTTGACACAAAATGAATTAAAGGAATCTTGGAGCTGGTTTCTTAGAAAATTGAAGTGTCATGTAATCGGTCATTAGGGAGAAAAGACATTATGCCAATTATCCAACAAGGGGAAAGGAATTATTCGAGCATACAAGGATTCGTCGAATGGTTGGCTTTCAACTTTCTTAATCCATCAATTCAGCATTTGTCATGTAGTGAGTAACTTCAATAAGGGGTACAAGAACCATCGAACAAGGAATATAATGACCAATGTTGCGTTCCAGGCCAAGCCTTGCAAGTTGAGAATTTCATCTACTGTTAGTAAACATAAATGAAGAGGCAGTTAAGTGGTTTAATCAAACATAACAAGATGGCTCTTTGTGTTTAGAAAAAAAGCAATGGACACTTACATAAATTGGTTTCTATTACTTTGGGTATATAACAAGTAATATTACTGAAGCTTACAATTTTATACTAATAGGTGCTAGGGGCTTATTAGTAGTTGCACTTGTTAAAAAAAAATTCTATAATTTCATTGTAAATTGAACGAGTAGGCATGATGAGGCCATGGTAAGTATTCAAAAGAAAGAAATATTCACTACATATGTTGTGAAAATCCTAGATAAATGGAGTGGTAAGGCTAATAGACATCTATGACAAGCTCCCATTGCAACATAGGGCTCTTTGAAATTTATACGGGGAGCTAACATACGGTATGTGGTCTAAAGGGATGTGAGCATACTCAAAAGGTCGACATTGTCAATCATACATGTGAGTACAACAAATGACAGATATGTTGGATTCCTTGCTCACATGCCTTAGCCACATATGATCATGTTAGGATGGATGGTCACTCATTTGTCGAGCATTAATATACGTGATCCAACTAGTTACAAGTTTATAATGCTCATTTCTTTTCACTTGGTGATGAACTCAACTGGCCTACTTTTACCATCTTCCTAATTTTATTATCTTATCAAAATAAGGCACATGGTAAGGGTAAGCCAAATAGAAAGCGATACAAGATGGAAATGGATCTTCGTAGTTTACCTGATAGGCTCAGCTATAGTATGTGTAGGGAAGATAGTCATAATCACAGGACATGCACACGTAGAAATATACGGGGCTAGGTATTTATATTTACAACATTTATTGGAAAAAACAATCTTATAGTGCTAACAATATGCTTGTTATTAACATTTGATAATCTATGTTAATACTAATAGAGATTACTCTCACTATGCAAGGTAGATAGACCCTGGATTGTTCGACGATTCTATACTGTAGTAGCAAGACATCCATCGGTCAGAAGACATTTGGATTGCATAAGTATAACTCACATACCTCGTTTATATATTTTAAGGGGCAATGACTAGTTCTCTACCATTCTATCTCCTACATGATGCAGGAGATTGAAGCATATGGCATCGAGCAATGATTGTGCAACATTGTAAATTACAGTTACACTATGAAGATGGAGGAAATCAAGTGGATCCATGCATGATTCTATATCTACAGATGGTAGGTTTCTACTTGGTCAGCCAACTACCATATATTAAGCTCGACTAGTATCTCATCACTACATTCTTTGAACAAAGGTGGCTTGGGACTTAGTTTCCATATGCTTTTTGGAGAAGTCACTATTACTCTCCAGGATGTGGAGGTACAACTTGGACTGCGTGACTTATCATAGGTAAAACCTCTTCTTAGGTTGGGATGTACGTTATAACTGGACTCCCCTTAGAGGCTAAATAGAGACTCCATCGCGATGATATACAATATCCAACACATATTGTGTCAGCATATCATGATGCACTTGACAAAAAGGCATCGAATGAAGTAAGGGTATTTTCTTTGTTTCATTTGTTTGGTGCTTTACTACATGACATCCCCTTATGTGTTTGTTTGTTATGATTGTAGATAAAGTAAGAGCCATACCCCGATGCCATATTAAAGATTCTCCCTTCGTTTTGCTATGCAGGCCAACACATATGGAATTAACAAGTGCCTCTTATTTGCTTCTAGATTGTCAAGTGGTACCTTTCGAAATAGGTTCTTCGACAATTTGGTAACCACATGGGCATCTCGTTGAGCAGCTCCATTCTATTAACTAGTGTGACACTTTCGACTCAAACTAGGTGGTGGTACATAGAGGGTATATCCAATTATAGAATGATCTGGTGAATCATGTAGTCCATATTGAGCTGGGTAAGGAGTACTTCTAGATTACCTTGCCTAGTATTGGTGCATCACACATCAATACATAGGTCGGTGTGGAGCTTTATTTGGTGAAATGGTCATTACAAGTTCTTATTTATTGATTGTATCAACTTATGGAAATTTCAATGTAATTGGTATAACAATTTTCTTTTCAACAAATGAAAGATAACATTGGTTAGTAATGCATCCCAAATGGTTCGCATTGCTAAAATATCCATGAGATATCAAGATCAGCATGGAGTACCAAGGTTGTTTGCCCATTCGCAACATACTTTTGCTACTAAATATGGAAAGGAAGCAGATCATAGTGAAGAAGATAAGCCTATAACGAATCAACCAGAGTAAGAGCAGGGAGTTTCCTGACATAGTAACCAATGACCCCAAAGACTCCATCGTAGTCAACATTCTACCTCTTCAATTCCTAAAGAGGTAGTACCTTCGCCATCTATTTATTCAAAGGCATCTACATACAACCATATGATAGTAGTTATACTAGTGGATACTTCCATGACTCATGTTCAAGACCAACTTATGGTATATTTACTTTTAGTAGCAGCTATCCAAGGGATATTATTGGCAGCTTGAGGGTTGTACATAGTCTTTATTACACATCAGACCCTATGTATAATGTTGCTCCAACATAAGCATCCCTAGTGCCACAAAGAGAGCGGCCACATCGAGAAGGTGAAGCAAATATTGGTGAGGGTATAACTCAACTTAATCAAGTTTGTCGCCTATGTGACTTCATGCAGTCACCTAAAGAAGAAGAAAGTAAAAGGGAAGAACAAAAAGCACATGAAGATGTTGAGCAACCCAGTAGAAGTATTCAATGTTAAGATGATTTGATTAAGCTGTTTTCAAGAGGAGGGATAGGAAAAAGAGGGGAGGATAGATTGTAATTATATGAAAGTTGATAATGTATATGAAACACTTTTGGACTTGCTATTTTCTGTTTTATATTACATTTGACTACTTGCTACTTTACTGAGTAATTGTTGCATGGAATGGAAATTTGTTAGTAGGACAATTGTCCGGAGTTAATACATGGACGTAGGGTTGCAGTTGAAGTTTTCAATTGTAACAAATTTACAAAATGAATAGGGCACAAGTGCCACATAGGGTTATAAACGAGTAGAGTCGAGTTGACATAGTACCAAGCTTGAACTCGACTCGAATAAAAAACTCGAACTCAATTGAGCTTTGATTTTTAAGCTTGAACTTAACTTGACTCGATTTAATACTCGATTAAGCTCACAAGCTCATTAAGTCGACTATTTTAAAGCTTGAACTCGATAGCTACTCGAGTAGCTCAAACTCGAGTTTAACTCGATTATAAGCAAATTGAATTCGAGCTTTCACCGAGTCAAACTTAAATAGCTCACGAGCTGTCTTGGCTCACTTACAGCCCCAATGTTACATGCACCTTCTTTACAAAATGAACAAGACGCAGATGCTACGTATGCATTTTGTAAAGAGGATATGCGTATCACATGTGCCCTCTCAGCGAGGGTACCACCTATACCTTTGACACTTATATTCCAATTTTTTTGTGTAATATTTTCGTATTTATTTTTAAAAATAGGGGTATTTTGGTTCAAAGACCCTTTTTTTCTACTATAAGAGTTTTGAAATCTATTTAACCAATACTAACTACTCTGCTTGTAAAAATAAAATAATAATAAATAATAATTATCATTGGTTTTTGGTTTAGGCATGAATATATTTTATAAAAAATAGATGAAATATAAAATAAAATTGCATATACAATCATTTTTTAAAATAAAATTATATATAATAAATCCTTATAAACTTGATATATATGTTTTTGATTTTATTTTTTAATAAATCCTTATAACCTTATATTTTAAAATATAAGAATTTTTACACGTTAATTCCCATACTTCAATCATCACCGTTATCATAATTATAAAATAGGTAAAAAAATAATTTTTAAAACATCACACTTTAAATTGATATAACAAATGCCAATGGCATTGTAACCTAATGGCATATCCTTGGTCTCTTACGTGAGAGGTCATCGGTTCGAATACCCCTTTCTCATTGTAATGGCAAAAAAATAAAAATAATAAAAATTTGAATCATTACATAAAATCATCTCAACGTAGATAAAATGCCATACTAAAGCAACCACATAAAAGGTATGGCCAAAAATTCAAACCTCCTCTTTTTTTTTCTCTCTCTCTCTTCCAAAAGCTATACAAATATGGGTTATTTTCTTATATTTTTCTAGATATAATGTCATTGGATAATAGTTTCACATTATATTTACGTATGAAGTGTTCAAGTCCCTCTCATACATTATTAATTTATTTATCGTAATGGTTTTTCATATAAGCTATATTTTTAATAGATTTGTATGTATTTTAAAGCAAAATTGGCACACATTGTCAATTTTTATTTACTCAATATAATTTCAAAAGTTTTTATAGATGGTACTATGCTTACCACTTATTTTTTTAACTTTTTTATTTCTCTATGATCTAAATAAGGTTAAAAATTAAATTTATATGGGACAAAACTTAATCAAAACAATGTTTTCATTTATATATGCACTAATTACACATTGATATGTAAAAAATTGGTAAATAATAATATTTTTATAGATGGTAGTGTATAATTGAATAGGATAAAAATGTAGAGGAAGTTCTGCAATTGAATAGTTTTGTAAAAAAATGGACTATAACTTTTTATCATGCATTTAAGGTTGCATGTAACTACATTTGAAGGCCTATATTTGTCACATGAAATCCCATTAACAACAGCTGAACAAAGGCCTTAAATTGAAAACTATTACATGAATATAGGCCTTAAAACCCATGTTTGTAAATTTTCCTTTTTTCAATAATTGCATAAATACAAACTCCTCATCTGCATTTTTCATTAGTTTGAATTAAGGAAAGAAACACAAGTTAGTAGTTGGTGTTGTGTGATTATTGATGGGATGTTATGGATCTTAATAGAAACATCCTTATATACATATCACATGAAGGGAAAAAAAAGTAAGCATAAGCTAAAAGGGTGTCAAGAGTGGTCCCGACTAAAGTTGTAAGCAAGTCAATATGATATAGTGTTGCGTTTAAGCTCAAGCTTGACTTGAAATTTCAAAGCTTGAGTTCGGCTTGAAATAACACTGCATAAGCTTGAATTTGACTCGATTAAACTCATTTAGGCTCAATTTATTAAAAAAAATCAATCAATCAAATTAAAGCAATACTAAGATCTAATATTCATCGAATTCAATTTACACTTGTTGCATATGGTAATCCGTTGGTAGAGTAAAGGTGTGAGAGGATCATGGACACACACACAGAGAACATGGTTCGTAGTATGTCTAAGGTTATCCAACATGGCCACTTCTAATCCTACAAACGAATCGAATTGAGGTGATATAATACTAAGCTCAAATTCAAGTTTGATTCAAAATTTCAAAGATTGAACTCAATTTGAATTTTATCGAGCTTAAGGTTTTAAGTTTAAGTTCGACTCGAAGTAACACTATATCATCTTGAGCTTGACTCGATTTATTTAAATCTATATTTCTTAATTTTGATTGAAATAATATTAACACATAAACTCAATTTGAATATCAAAGTTGATTAACAAGTTATCGTTGACTTGAGTTCAATAAAGTTCGATTAAGCTCGTGAGTTAGTCAAGTTAAACATATAAAGTTCAAGCTTAGCTCAATAAACTATTTGAACAGCTAAACATATAAAGTTCGTAAACTATTCAACTATTATCGAATCAAACTCGAGTAAACATTTTTGAATTGGTTTAGTTCATTTGCACCCCTAGCCACTCCAATACTTATGTCAATAGTAGGATCAAGAGAGTAAACAAGTAATAGAAAAGTAGCCTTAGTTACTCATACTTTTTGGGCGTGTGGATTTATTTATAACCATTGGTCATACCTTAATTGGGGGTCCATAAAAAATGGCTCCATGTGGACTTAGTCCATAAAGAGCTAGGTGGCATTGGACTGAAGTTAATACTCACATGGGGAGAGGTGGCAATACCTGGAGTTGTTCCCTAGGGACGTTACAGTGACACTTGGAGATGTGGTTCTCAATAGATGTAGTAGGTTAAGGAGTTAAGGTCCTTATGTAACCGAGGCCTTTGCAAAGCTTCAACTAAAGATTGCAACTTTTGAGTAACAGACATTTCCTAGGCTGGAGCTATGAGAGGTTATAAATCTCATAATTTTGCATAACATGAATATGATAATTTTCAAAAATAGGATATATATTTTGATAAACCTTTAAGGAAAGTCGCAAAGATCACTCTCAGTTTTTTGCAATTTAAGAATAATAAAATATGAGCAGTTTAGTCGTTGCTAAAAATTGGAATCGTCACTAATATAATATCAAATACAAAATGTAGCTTTCCATAACTTCTCACAATCAATCATTAACAATGAATTAACGAATTAAAAGTCTAGAGACTATAGGCAATAAGTCACAAGAATATGAGGATTACATTAAGGATGAATTCCTTCTAGGGGTATGTAATTCAAGGCCTCTTCAAGTATTGATTTTAGTTTGATAAGATAATGTTCGTTTGGAAATTGGAGAATAATAAATTTTATACTTATGATTATGAAGAGAAAGTAGGATGCCATGTATAAATTTATCTATTCTTAGAAGATTGTAATGTAATTGTTTGATTTAGAAGAAATATCAAGATGAATGAATGATTGATTGATAATCCTCATAATCGGATTTCCCAATTAAGGGATGACTATGGAAATGTCATGTATTAGTAGATGTATGGATTTTGCGAATAAGTTTAGAACAGAGAAAACCTAGGAATTTATGACTATAAATGAGTAAAGATTTTATATGAATGTAAAAGAGAGAAAACGATCATCCTACATTGTGATATGGGTGTATATGATCAAAGTTACTTAATAAAAAAAAAAAATTTCAAATGTGGTGATCAGCTATTCATCTATAGAGAAGAAATCAAACAAACTAAACTAAGCTTAGATTCAAGTAGTTTTCTCTTAGAAGCCACTAGAATTGGAAGTTATTAATCATTGGATTTTGATAAGTATAGTTAGATCAGTAGTTATTAGCCAATAAAGATGATTAACTGAGGAATGGAAGATACCACGTTTATTTATATGTATCTAAATTATGATCTTGATGATATAAATGAGAAATTGTTGAATAAGCAATGAAGATAAACTAGAGCAAAGAGTGAGGTGAATCCCTAAGAACTTCAATGACTAACTAGGAGGGCTATTGAACTCATAAACTGGAAATATACAACAAAACCAAAAATTGCGAGGTCAAAACTCTAATTAGTAAAGTTTGGATCTCACTTGAGAGATCCTAAAATCTTAAATATCTTCCAGACGACCTTAAGAAAAGTCTATGGACGTGAAGCCTTAAAAATTCAACAGGTTTAAAAGCAAACCTTAGAATTAGTGATGAGATCAAAACCTTAATTGGCCGATTTGGTTTAAAACCCTAAGAATCTAAGACGTAAACCAATAGATTCAATATTCCTAAACTACAAGACGTATGAAATTAGGCAACAAGACCCTAGAGTTAATTACCTAGGAAAAACTTGCTATAATAAGCACGAACTAAATATTTTATTCATTCAATACAACAAATACCGTATCCAATGATTACAATGTCAGATAACAAACACACAAATCAAGAAATATAATATTTTGTGTTATAAACTGAAAACATATTAGGGTTTTAACAAACTGACCACATCATGTACCGTAAAAATTAGTATCAGCATCGAAACCCTAAAACCGATTTAAATCAATTTTGAATCGTAGAAACCCTAAGATTGAATCCAATAACCCTAGAATATTATATGAATTAGGTTAAACTCAAGACCTTAAAAATCAATCGCTTAGGGAACGTGTCACCATTGAAATAAATTGAAATTATGATATCTTACCCGATATGAAAACCCTATGCTGAACAATTCATTTATTTGATCACGACACACAAAATCGAGGCAACATATTTAAATAACATCTAATAATAAAATAATTTCCTATAACATAATAATAATTTATAGAGTCAAAATTTCATCAGTTAAACCAAACATATCGCATATTTGAATCTTTACTAGTAAAATAATTGTCACTTCCACATCACTATTCAAATGAATCTATTTTATGTCACCCTTCATCACTATTCATATTAATTAACTTTATGTTACTATTCATTACTATTTACATCAAATCTACTAAACATTACTTCTCTTTCGCTCCTTATTTATCTCTTTTCGCTTCTTTAAATGCCTCCTCTTATCCTCACTTCACCACCTCTTACCACTACTTATAGACTCACTCATACACTCAAAATACTCGCTCAATTCCTCATTTCCTTCCTCTTCGAAACCACCACTCCCTCTCTTCTTTTCTACCCTTCACTGCCACCTCTCTCTCCCTCTCTATATATCTCTTGGCTCTCTCTGCATCTTTCTCTAATTCATACATTTTCCTTCTCTTTTATAGGTAAACACATACAACATTAAGCCTACATTATGTTTATGTTTACTTCTTACTCTATGTACACTAACATATCTCTCTAATCAAACATCATATATGTATGTAACTATATATGTATGCATATATGATCTTTAGAGCATAAAAGCTCACTAATCTAACTTTTCTAATCCAACATATAATTTACCTTCATATCCTTTATTTTTGTGCACTTAATTTACATGCAATTTATTTTATGTTCACGAGACTTGTCCTAAATCAAAGTCTCAAAGACTTGTCCACTTCGGGTCTTAAAAAGAAGACTAGTCCTAAATTCTAGTCTTAGACTTTTCCATTTCAAGTCCCAAGGAGACCAGTCATGATCGAAGACTATCATTTTTCTTTACATTGCCTTTGTATTCTATTTTATGTTTTGTTGGTCAAGAGACCATTTTATTTTTCATTTACATGTTGAGATGCTCTTATTTTTATCTTTTATGTTTATATTGAAATCTTTAAACTTTTGGTGCTATGATTGCCAAAAGTTTCTAAAATTAATGTAAGAAAGAGACGATGATCATGAGATCATGACAACATTCTTTTACTTGTTTAGAGGGCCTAGCACAAAAGTGAAAAGTTCAAGTTACTATAAACTTTCTCACTAAGACAATTCTTTACTATGTAAGATCTCTTAAAAAATGATAGTTTTGATACATGGGAAAATTATTTCAAGTAAATGCAAAGTTTAAAAACAAAACCCACCGCTCTTTTGTAAATACCTAAACTATGCTTGTAAAACAAGGGGTGTGAAACATTAATTTTCCTTCTTGAAATCAATATTTTGAAAATAATCAAGAGAGATGAAAATTGAGTTTTGTTATTCTTTCGTAATGTGAAGATCCATGAGGCTTGATCAAGGTGTGAAACTTCATTTTTCTATCTTGGGTTACTCGTTTTTAAAGTTTATAAAGTTGATCAAACAAAAATGTTTTGATTTCCTTTTTCTTAGTAGGTGCCATGACCTTCAAGGTTCACAAGGGATCGATTTCACTTAAATTTTTTTCAATTTGATTTGTTCTATGATGAGTCTAAGGATGTTAGCAAGATAATATGAGGATATGAACTCATTCCTTGAAACAAAGTTAACTAAGACTCTAAGAAAATGAATAAGAAACTCTTTTTCTTTTCTTCTCTTGTTCTTTCTTTGGAGTCATGGGTCAAAGGCTCATATTTTGTGTATTTCAACTTCTTTTAATTCCAAAAGGATCATCTAAATAAGCCTCCACAAAAGGTAAAAGCCATGACGATTGAAATTAAGGAAACTTACAAGTTTCCTATAAACTAAGCATCATGAAACCCTAAAGAAAACCTAGATGTGATGATAGTTTTATAGACCTTAAGCTCAACTTCAGCTAAAGCTAAGTTTTGTTTAAAGCTTCAAGTTACATATTAAGTTACTTGAAGTAACTATGATATTAACTTGCATCATTTTCATTTATTCCTTACATACTCATTTCTCCTTTCAGAGAGCTTTTTCATTTAGTTGATTTAAACATCATTCAAATCATGATGATTTTACTTTTATTTCTCCTGTTTTTACTTAAGATTTCATATAGAACTAACCTACATGCATGTTAAAAGACCTAGACTAAGTTTAAACCTTAAAAAATAACTGAAACGGAAGTAAAACACTTAAAGGAGTAATTTGACCCCTACTGATCCGAGAACTATCCAACCTTAAAAGTAAAAAATAATATAAAAAATGCATAGAGCATCCGAAAAAGATGGAAATCGACTACTCATATGAGAAAATTGGACTTAAAATGACTTAGCTATGACTATTTTAAGATTTAAACTAGGCTATTGGAAAGTATAGCAATAATAGAAACTATGGAAGTAGAAGTTTATATGAAGTTGATCCTGAACACTCATTTTGGGTTTTCCTTGATCAAGTGATGAGGATCTCAAAGCCACATTTTGCGAGAATCACTTTGAGTAAGGATTACACTATGGACGAGTGAGTTTTTCTGTATGATCGCGTATCTTGTTGTGTTTGTAGAAGTAGTTGCACTAGCATGCTAAGAAAAAAAAAAAAAAAAATTGGATATGTTTGAGGTTATCATGGGTTTAAGTATGTAACTCTATGCTTGCATGATAAAGTGAATATTAAGCATACAACAACCTTGAATTGTTTGTTTAAGTGCTTTTAATTACTTATATGTATGATGCTTTATGCCTGTTAAATTGTGTGATTGCCCCCTTAATGAAACTTATTAAGGCTTAGCTTAAGAAAAAGAACTGGTCATACATTGCATTTGTCGAGTCACATATTGAAGGTTGCTACTCTTACGCACAGAGCCGAGAGGCTTATGACATCCTGTCTCGGGCTTAGATCTATTGCTTCTTAAGGAGATTATAGATGTTTAGGGAATGCGTTCTCGAGAAGGAGCTATGCTAATCAATTGCAATGAGCAGGTGCTTGGGGACTAGCAATACAAGATGCAAAAAACCTCGATTGGAATTCCTTAACCCTTGTCACGGATGGCATAAATCCATTATGTGTATGATTCCGAATACCATACATACTTGTTTGCTTCATGTGTTTAATTGCATAATATATGCTTGAAAATAATAAACTTTCTTGTATTTGTCTGTTACGGTACGTTTGAAGGAAAAATCTCACTGAGCTGGATGTAGCTTTACAAACCACCCACCCTTCCCCCCCCCCCCCCCCCCCAACCAGTAGTTTGCTTTGCAAGGAATATCGAAAGCCAGGATTAAGATATGATCTGAGCGCAAAGCGTACTAAAGATCAGGTCAAGTTAGTTGGAGGATTTAGAAGCACATAGCCTAGATATAGTTAAGAGAAAGATTTAAAATGTAATTACAAACTGTCTTGTCCCTTTAGTAATTTTCTATGTAGTTAGAAGATAGACTTAAATTTACCCTATCTTATCTTTTGATAAGGTATTCGATTCTCTATGGTTCTTGTGTTTTGTAGAAATATCGATATCCATAACCATTTTCTTAATAAATATATATATGTATAACACAGTTAGAGAATAATTAATTAGAGTTTTCCAAACTCTAATTTGCAAAGCAGTCCTTATGTTATGGGTGCATATGTGATATAATGATTTTAGGGCAATCCTACTTAGCCCCTTATTAGGGTTATTATAGAGGCCCTTTAGCTGGAACACTTGAGAGGTATCTACACCTCACCTAAACAACCCCCCTCCCCAACCAATATGGAGGAGATGAGGTATGTTGGCTTTGATAAAATATTCTATATCAACAACACTTATCCTCAATTCAATCTCGATTAGCTCAAAGTCTCAATAAAGTTCGATTAAGCTTATTAACTATCTAGCTAAATATATGAAGCTTGAGTTCAGCTCAATAAATTATTTGAGTGGTTGAGTTTAAACTCAAATCGACTATTCTTGAATTGAACATAAGTAAATACCAAGCTAAGTTAGAGTAGTTTGTGGACCGGCTTGGCTCATTTCCCTTACTAGTTTTTACACTCAAGCTAATGGAAGGGTTTTTTTT
This sequence comes from Combretum micranthum, assembly GCA_024138025.1. Lineage (NCBI taxonomy): Eukaryota > Viridiplantae > Streptophyta > Magnoliopsida > Myrtales > Combretaceae > Combretum > Combretum micranthum. The sequence goes on from JAMXBD010002532.1 coordinate 156,656, forward strand.
TGTATTTTTTAAAGTATTTAGGAGAAAAGAGAGATTTGACTGGGAAAGGGGTGATGTAAGAACATGACAACATCATTATAATGAGTGTCAAAAGATTTACTATATATGCGAATGCAAGTGAAGGATTCAGAATCACCTTTCTTATTTGGCTTATGGGTATTTATAAAGAAGGGAAATGTGTTTCCATTGGATGTCTAGTATATTTTTCCCCTTATTCACTTGCATCCACACATTGCTATCATCATGATGTAGAATATCTAAGGACAGATGTAGATTATTGTGCATCCTTTAACCTCTTGCCATCTGTAGTGCAATCATGTATTGATTGCTTATGACAAAAAGAGTCTTTGTAGGCTAGCCATAAACTAAGGGGCCTAATTGAGAGAAAACACCATTAATAGGCAATACTATCGATGTTTATTAAAGCCATGCGTTAATTTAAGTTTTGTGTGCTTTTAATAGAATGGATTGAGTACGGAAATTGTGTTTGAGTTAGGAGATTACTATTCGTAAACTCCTAATTTTTAGGGTAATTTTCGAGTTCAAACTCTAAAATGAAAAGTCAACCGGAAACCCTAAGTCAACAAATCCTTAGGAAACCCTAGTAGTTTAGATCCGGTAACCCCGTGTTCTTAAATCGAGAAGTTGAAATATAAGCGGAGAGTATAGATTGATTCGTAATAATATTAAGATGTTCAAAAATATCATATTAGTAAATATCTGACCTATTTCGAATCTGACCGGATACAGGCTTTGAAAAGTATGTACCTGAGGCTCGAGATACTAAAAATATGTTATTAGTACCATTAGACTCGTAATTTCATAGGATTTTCAAATATATCAGTTATATAATTTTTCAAATTATAAAAGTTACAGTTATAGCATTTTTATTGTATTTTCATTACTACCAATAATTTAATTGTCTAATCTACTTTTTGACTTCTAATCACACTATTCATAAGTACAATCACCCATACCCTATTCTTATATCCTTACAACTTATTCTTACAATATTACATCATTTTCCTTACATTTACTTTCCCAGTACATTTTATTACTTAAGTTACTTTTAAATTTGAATTTATTACACAAAACAAATATCAAACATCCCTCTCTCTCCTCCTTTTTCAAATTGGCACCCCCTTCTCCCTTGCTCTCTCTTATTTATTGATTTTTCCTTCATTTGTTTAATCACACAAACTCTAAATTCTATTTCTATATAAACCCCTTCAAGCCTTACACTTTACGCTTTTCTTTCTCTTTCCAAAAAATCAAATTTTGCAGAGTTTTCTCTCCTCTCTTCCTTCCCTATTACCGTGAGCCCCCCTCCCCTTACACACGCACACACATATTTTTTTCCTTCTTCAAGTTTTCTTATTCCAAACCATTAATAGGTAATAGATCTACACCCTACCACCATAAAACATATCATGACAAGATCATACATGTGGGGTTCCACAAAAAATCCCCATGAGCTCCATGCTAGGGATGTGGAAATATTTAAAACATGATATCTTTGCCATCACAATGTTGTAGATCTTGTTATCTAAGTTATTTTGCTATTATTTTGCTTTATTATTGATTTATGTTGTTATTATTGATGTTTTGTACATGTCTTCGTTATTTAACCTTATCTACATAATGTACATAGTGCATTGCATTCATGACTAACATGATATAATAGATCTAGTTGTTTTGAGCACATGAATTCCTAGGTTTTTGTTTTATATACATAAAGGACTTGTAGTAGCATAATAATAGTGGGAAAATGTTAGAAAGTCTAAGATCTATTTTAGTTTCAACAAAAATGGTTTTTAGAAATTCGGATCTAAAAAAACCTTATTTAGAAAAGTTATTTTCCAACTTCAAAATGAGTATTTTACATTAAAAACGAAAGACTTAGGGAATAGGTAACATAATGGAATGGTTTTGATGAGTAAAGCCTAGATCTACTAAGAGGTATTTTTAAAACAAGAAAAGTTTACAAAAGTTATGTTAGCATTATGTTTCAACCCAAACAACAAACTTAAAATTCATAATAAGGAAAACTTGGTATATGAACACCTATTTTTCAATCCAAAAACAAGAGTTTTATTAAATAAATGGAAGCCTTAAGAGGTAGGTTTGATTAGGAATTAATTTTAGAAAGATTAAATGAGTTTTACATAAGAAACAATCTCAAATATAAATTTAAAAATTTGGATTTAGAAATGACCTTTATTTAAATACCTATTTCCAAATGCCAAAATGAGGATTTTAATGGAAAAATAGAAGTTCAAGGGAATACATGTAATAAAAACCTAATTTTGACAAGGATAAATGAAATTTATCAAAGTATAAACCTAAAACAAGGAAATGTTTCAAAGTATAGATTAAACAATGTTTTCATTCCTTAAAATTTTGTAAAATTCGTAACTAGGTAATCCCCCTATTTAAACATTTATTTTCCAACTCCAAAATGAAGAATTTTATTAAAATAATGAAGGTGTTAGGCATACAGGTCATTAAGGTTGAGTTTTGATAAATGCAAGTGTGATTTTGCAAGGTATAAAACTAGTTTTCTTAAGTTTAGTAATTTCAAAAGTTTTGCAAAGCAAAAGTTTTCTAAAGGAATTCTTGATATCAAATATCATTGAGGATATACATATAGATAGCTCATCTCATGACATTCATGATAATAATTTGTAGATATTGCATGTACACATAATGCACTTGGTAGAAATAAAGCTAGGAAAATAGTGTCTTCAACATCCCATACGACATTATCTAAGTACATGAGGAAATAGATTGACTCACACCCATGAATCATGCATGATGTTGAGTTATTTATGTATATAAAAGAGTCTTTCAAGATATAATGATAGCTAAGTATCTATCAAAGCTTTGAAATGATGCTTGGATTGAAATTATAAATTGATTTGTGGGTTGGGAATCTCGTATAGCACTCCATACCCTACTATCCATGGACCAAACAACCTTGTTTACTGGAAATAACTCTAGAAATAGATAGCTCTCATCGAATAGGTAGAAATCGGTATATAATATGTGAAATTCCGAGTTAAAATGACCAAGTTATAGCCGTTTTAAGTTGGAATTTTCTCTTAGACGAACTTTGACAAACTTGTTAGAATAAAATTTGTAAGTTCATTTAAACTTCATGGAAATACTTATTGGAGATATTTCTTTTGATTAAAAGACTTGGGAGACAAAAGTGGATTTTCACACCATGGCAAAGTGAGTTCACTGGCTTTAAATTACTTGCTCATGATTATGCTTGTAATGACAGTGGCATTAGAATTAGGACAAGATAAAATTGGAATGTGCATGTGAATTCTATTTGGTTGAATTGATGATAAAAATATCGAAATGGGAAGTGTTATGAATATTTGTATGAGTTAGTATAGAATTGAAGTGTCTGAAATTTCTATGATTGCCTATAATTCACTCAAATAATATGCCATGATCTTATAACTAAATTGTCTATGCATATCATATGTGGAGTCACATTACATTGTTATTATACATTTGTGGGAAAAATACATAATAACTAGGCAACGAGTGGGCCTGAAAACTCGAATGTTAGGATGGAATGACCTGAATAAAAATGGAAGTGGAGGGGGCACTTGAATCAACTACAAAATTAGTGAGTGGGTGGGCACCTGAATCAACCACTATAAAAATGAGAAAAATTAAAATCTATGGTCGTATGGGCCTGAAACACCTAACCCCGAATGGAGAGCGTAAATCCATTCAACATAGGACTTCTAGAAAGTCTTATGTATTGTATGCTCACATACTTGTGCATTTCATATGATTGTTAATATAACTTGCTTGCCTTATTGTCTGATGAAGTATTTAATTTGGACGTGAAACTCACTAAGCTCGTAAGCTTATACCCCTATAGTTTCCTGTTGCAGTACGGTTATTTATGGCTATCCCCGAAAGGCCACTTTCCTAAGGTACAACTTTTAGAACTTGAGGAGCTTTTTGAAGAAGTCGGGACCTAGATGTTAGGCATAGACTTCTAGTTAAATCTTCTTAATCTTATATATATATATATATATATATATATATATTGTAAGAGACTTTTGCGGACCTAAGGACTCTTAATATTTTGACGAAGGTATGTCCCTTAGATCTTTGTAATAGATTAATCTTGGTTATAACTATTATGATTTATATTCTTATAGCTATCTATGTCTTCTTAAGCTATTTTGATTCAAAGTAAGGTCTCCTACATGGTGAACGTAAGCCTTACACCCGGTGTCTAAACTCATGGAATAATTGAGGTTGTCATACTTGAGTTTAAATATCAAGTGTGGCAGACTATCGCGTATAGGGTACCATTTGGGGCGTGACACTATTGCTTGGGCTAAACTAAATGAATAACCTTTCTCATAACTTGGGGTTACAATGTTGTTGGTAATATTGGCCACTTGTTGTTTCTGAACCCCCTATAATCACTTAAGTGAGTATCAAAGAAGGATTTTTGACCAAGTTACTAGATAATTAATTGTTCAATTAGTTACATTGTTGTCTATTGTTGTGGTGACAATTAAATGTTTGAATTAGCAAAGTGTAAAATGGCTAAGCTTGGTGTGTACACTAGCTATAGGAAGTTTTTTTGGATGCACTTCTTTATGACTCATGCTTATTTTATGCACTCATGTGATATCATGTGATTGTGTTGCATGAGTACACGTACTTATTTATATTTATGCACTTATACGCTTGCGAATCTTAAAAGTTCAAGCGAATACCAACTTAAGGATTATTTATGAGTGTAAAGACAAGTCAAGGTATTAATTTGATAAGCCTTAATCAGTACCTAAGTAAGTATATAGCATGATTCTAGAATCAATTTAGTTGAGCATGTGGTGAAATTGATGATTTGGCTTAACTAAACATGTAGTGCAATGAACGTATTAGCCTAGTAGATTGTGTAGTAGCCTTTCTAAGGTTACCTTTATGGTACAATCTATGAATCAACCTAATTATGGTGACATGTAGTTAACGGTTAAAATGAAAAAAGAAAAACAAAAAATCCATGTATCAAGTATGGCATTTACCCAATAAAAGATTACAACATTAATTAAACATATAAATACAAAAATTTATTATATTATAAATGAAAAATCCTAAATTAGAACGAAAATGCTTTGCATTTTTTATATCATACATTTGGATGAAGGTTTAGTAAAAAAAAAATCCATACCCTTTTTTTTATAGAAACTACATAAATGTATGCCTTTTGTTTTGGTTTTGTTTTTTAAAGAAAAACCTTAATTAAATAATAATATTCAAATTATATTTATAACAATTAATAAATATATATTATTAAAATGTTAGCATTTAGATTGTATGGATATATGTTATTAAAATGCAACGAACTATTCTTTTAATAGAATTGTGTATACCTTAAAGCAAAATATGCACATAGTGCAAGACTTTAACCAATTAGTATAATTTCAAAAGTTTCTATGGATGGTTTAGTTTACTCTTTCCTTTCTCTTTTAATGAAAAAATGAAAAAAAAAGTACAAGTAACATTAGGGAGAATAAACAATAAATTATTATTTTCATATGCATAAGTATGTCTTTAAAATGTGAGATTTGGCTCAAGTATGAGGTATCTTAATAAGGTCGAAAACTGAAGTCATATGGTTGTCTATTATATCCCTATATACTAATTTAATTTAGTTTCTTTCATCGTTACTTTTTAAGGTATATGGAAATATCCAAAATGGAGCAAATTAAATATTCAATTGTGATTAGCATTATTATCCTATAATGTTGTTGCTTGCTCGATTTCTGGTAAAGGCTGTATCTTTGTGGTTTAGGCTTGGATCATTGTTGCGACCCTATAGGGGCCTAATAGGATTGCCCTAAATCCCCATATCATGTGTGCACTCGCAACATGAAGATCGCCTTACAAGTCAGAGTTTACAAGACTCTAATGAATTATCCTTTCATTGTATTGTACATATGTAAATTTATTATGATAATAATTTATTGGATTAAAAAATTGCATAGATTACAAGACTGCAGAGAATAGAATTTCCTACTAAACGACAAGATAAGGTAAACCTAGGTTTAACAAAAAATATTAACTAGGTTTAAGTTAAGAAAAATACTATATCTTTATGTTTATTCTCTCAACTAGGTTTAACCCATCAAATTCCCAATCTTCTATCAGTCTTGTACAACTTGTTCTCTGTCACGCTCTACACTCAGATCCTATTCCATCCTTGTGTTCAACTTACCTACAAAAAAAAAAAAAAAAAAACTGTTGCGGAGTCAGCTATACTAGCTGAGTGAAGCATATCCTTGCTCTATATCGTTCAAGCAAAAACAAATAAGTTATTAAACAAGCATATGCAACGTAGACAAGCAAATGAACAAATATATATGGCCAACTAGTAGCCATAGATATATTCGGATTTACGTCCTCTGAATAAGAGGTTGGGGTACATCCACACATCAGCACCTGGACCTGCTACTACTTCAGGAATCAAATTTATTCAACAAGTTTTTCTTTTCATATTCAAAAAATAATATACATATAATAACATCCATGAAGCAAGATATCCATAACAATGACCCCGGCGCGATCTTAGGAGATGGGCCGTCTCCTCATGATGACTTAGTTTCCATTCCCCTAGAACAAGGCCCATGGTACACATTAGGCATATACCATTTCAGTCCTCCATGTTCACCATCCTCACGAGACAGTGTGGCCCATCCGTGTCAAAGCGTAGTGGTGATGGCCTTCTACAATGTAATTGTGCAATGCATACTCAATTGTGTAATTATCATGCCAATAATTATTAAGTCCATTTATTTAGCGATCATGCAAATATCAAATGCTTACAAAGATCAAATAATTAAGCAACACTCAATACTTAATGTTCCTTATAATATAGTATTTTCAATACAAAAAACAACCACAAGCATAAACTTCCCAACCCCATGCATGGATCATTTAATTTATATTAACAAAATATCATACTCTAAACCTACAAGCACAAGCAGATGTAAAGGTCATCGGAATATACTCACCTTGTCATAGTTGCTACTAGTCAAAGTAGCCATTTAGTAGATTGGAATATGTCCCGAAATCACCTAAATGCAGTAGAAACAATAAAGCTTGCATAAGAAACTATCGTATGAACCATTAGCTATGCTTATACTACAACGTAGTTTATTCTACTGCACATTTCTGTTACTTAAATTTAAATCGCATGAACTTTTTTCGTTAAATGTTTTAAATATTCTTTTTGCAAACTTATATATTCATGTAACTTTTCACATACTTTCAATGTGGTGAGTTTTCATTTAATCATTTTACTCAGCACTCTTAAATTGTTCCTTTAGGTTATTCCTATAAATATGTTGTAATTTTCGACATGACTTATATAAACAAATATTTACGTACTTCCTTGAAATCATAATATAATATTATATATTTATATAAGTATATTGTAACACCCTAAAATCAGACATTACAACCCGCCATGTGTCCTCTTTTCAAAGGAACACACAAAGGCTATAAATATCTAAACCACAATATATATATATATTTTATTTATATATATATATATCATCACATAACTCCATAACTCACATAAAGGATACTCAATATGAAAATCCAGATAATATAATTTCAATAACATCTATGTTGGCATAAACCAAGCCAACTGATATAAAAATCCTCATAAGAATATAAAACTAATAACTTATAAAATCTTTTCAATTGGAAACCTAAGGAAATCTAACAACTCAACATGATAATATAAACTCCACTCTAGCCATCTACATATCAGTTGGGTAATCAGGTCCTCTATCGTCCTCCCCAGGCTCTACAAATACATCAAAGCCAGATAAATCATACACTATCTAGTCTTCACCTGTTCCTGAAAAATAAAAAGGAATGCGCACAAAGGCCCAGTACATCCAAATAAAACACACAGACATATGGTCATACATCAAATAGCTCACACACACACTTAGTATCTAATGCAGTAAGCACCGGTTATTATCTTTTCATTAATCCCGCAAACAACACAGTTCAAGATCATCCGCGACTAATCCCAAACTTGGAGTAACTTAGACTCCTTAAAACAAGCAATATATGAAAATAGGTAATATAATACATATATGATGTTGGGAATCTCCCACACACCCGTGTGCCGTACTCGCACTACTCCTAAACTACCAAAATCATCTCTATGCACGAGTCAACTTAGGATAACCTCATACATAAATCATCAGGTTGCCAGCGTTATTATTACACTCTGTGTAGTCTTTACTAACCACAGCCACTCACAACCAACATTCGATTCAATTATAGTCGGATATAAATTAGGTCAAATTTGTAAACTAGTCCTACAAGCACAAACAATCAAGCATGGTAAGGGCGTACCTGTTCCCGCTTAAGAAATTGAAATCCTATTCTCAGTTAAACACCTGAACAAAGAATCACCCATTCCACTAATCAATTACACATTGATAACAATATAAGAAATATAAATCCTAAACCTTAATTCATCAATCTAGAATCTCCAACACACCTTTCTCTTATGAAGCCCGTAGAATCACCATATCTCCAATCAACACCACGAAATAATGAAACCCTAATTCTCTAGAGCACCTGTTCGTCATTGTTCATACATTCACAATCATTCTCAACAACAATTATGATTCAAATTCTCTTAACGACTTAAGATCTATGAATTATAGTTCCGGTTTGAGTCTTACCTTCTTCAATTTGTCGCAGATCTAAAATCCCCAATTCCTTCACTTAGGGTTTTCCTCCAATTTCCACCAGCAATCGATTCCCTTCACCAATCAACAATAAAATCTTAGAAAGAACACATCCTAGAACGAACTAATGGATTGCTTACCCGATTCCTTGATGAAATCCTCCTTGGAGAGTGTTGTCTAGGGTTTGTTTATGTTTAAGAGAGGTTGTGAGGGTTAAGCTTGAGTTTAGGATGAATTTATAGAGTAAATTTTCGAGGGAATATAGGTTGGACGTATAGGAAACTAAGCTGGTGGCTTAAATCTCTCGGGCCGCTTAAAACCATCCAAAGCCGTCACTTAGGCCGGCGGCCTTCTTGGGTATGCTGGCATAGGGCCAATTTTCCCATTTCACAAAGTTTTTCCTCTGAAGCTCTAAGCTGGTGTTTAGGCCGTTGTCCTTTGTATTTAGGCTAGCAACTTTGAATTATAGGCTGGCGGCCTATATGCCGTCCTACTCCAAAATTGCCCGATCATTCGCATATAACTTCTCCATGTCCAAATTCATTCATTCCAAGACAAAAATACCATTTTAAAACAATTATATATTACACTAATACCCCTCATTATGGAATATTTTCTTGTATATTACAATATTTGTATAAGAGAGTGTTATGAAAATATAGATGATCTATTGTATTTATTGTAATATATATATATATATATATATATATTCTTATGTCGTTTTTGCAAAATATCACATGTATAAATTTTATCTAATTTGAAAATTGCTTAATTGATCTTTATCTAAACTTTTTAGGATTTGTTTATCTTAAAACTTAATTTCTAAAGGTTATAGTGATGTAAACTTATAAAGTGATTATTTAACAACTTGTATGTTCGATTCAATCTAATTATTGCTTTTTCACTAAAATTTTTAAAGTATAAAGTAGAGGTTGATACTATCTTATTATCCATCTAATGATCAATTATGTTCCATTTATTAAATTCAAGTAATAATTTTCTTAAGTTTCCTTATAGGACCAAGATTTTCTTTATGGGGTCTTAGGGTTTCCTAAGCTTTTATTTTCTTTCCATTTCATATTCATGAATATATATTGTGTGTGATTTAAATTTGAACTTGCTATAAAATATCTCTTCTAAATCAATATTGTTTATTAGTTATTTAAAATTATAAATACAGTTATATCTATAGGTCTTGTTTAGTATAAATGAAAAAGACATATTAAAGTAAATGAGAAAATAAAGTAGTATTCGAAATAAAATTAAACTATTAATATATCAATATATATATAATTATATAGATTATAAGGATTTACTTGTACATTATATACAGTGACTTAAGTTATTGATACTTGTATAATTATGTATTTAAATTTATATAATGGAGAAATAAAGTAAAATATAGTAAGATAAAGAAACATACCGAACCTAATATTATATATATAAATATACATATACATATGGATGTAAATACACACACATGTATAAGGATATATATATTAACATCAACTATATGTCATACCTTAGGAGTTGGAGCAGGGTGCTCATGGAGTGGCCTTGGAGTGCTCATGTGATGTGTTGTGCATGAGAGGAGACAACAGCACCAACAGTGGTATGTAGTGCACTCCATGTGTGCTGTAGGGACATTGAAGGCAACAGTGAAGTTGCTGTGCACTTGTGTTTTGTGCATGTGTGGGGTGTACCTGGGTGTTTGTGCGACAACAGCAGTAGCAGCGTTGCTATGTATGTGTGTGTGGGGTTGATGCGGTTCTCGTGTATGTGTTGTAAGCAGCAAAAACAAGTAGCAACCATGTTGTGATGGTGGCTGCGGGAGCATGATCTCTTACTAGTGTGTGTGGGACGTTAGAGATGCTGTGTTTTAAGCAGTAAGGTGCATGTGTGCTATGGTGAAGCAGCAAATAGTTGCTGTATGACCGATTGGGGAAGCATGGTAGCAGCAACAACCACATTGGCTAATATGTGCATGTGAGGGCTATGCTTGTGTGTTGTTGTGTGTGCCATAGGTGAAGTGATAGCAACAGTAGCTACTAGTGTGTGCGGTTGTGGAGTGTGTGTGTAGTAGTGGTGTGATTGTTGATGTGCTATTGTTGTTGATGATGAGGAGGAAGAAGACGGGAGAAACCCTCTTGTAGCGATAGAGAACGAAGGAGGAGGAAGAGACGGAGAACGAACGAGAGAGAGAGAATTGACCATCATATATATATATATATATATATATATTGAATTCAAAAGTCAAAGCTCCTTATCCGTAAAGAAGAAGCAAAGAAGGAACAAAGAAGGAAACAACATAATATAAAATATTAGATTAAGAATTAGAGTAAAATTAGAATAGACTTGTAAATTACTTCGTTAATTTGTCCATTAATTAATTTGTCTTGTAGTAATTCAGTAAAATACAAAATAAATCAAATGAACACGGTTCAAATTTTTAAATTGTTATATGCGGTATATTTTTATCTTGCACAATCAATTTATCAGATATAATTTACGGTCTATTATTTTATAATTAAAATTTAAAATCTTATAATTTGAGAGTATAAATCGAAATTTAAATTATGATCAAATCTACGTGTAATTTATTATCAATCGATATATTTAAAATTTTAATCAAGTTAATTGATTGAATTGATGATTGGAATTTTTAGGGGTTCACATAAATTGAAACTAATTTTTAGAATTAAGCTTCTAAGTAATTTATATTGTTTATTTGTAATCTTAAATTATTATATATAATTTTAATCTGACGAGATTAAATAAAATTAAGTTTTAAGGTTAAGCGGTTGAATATTTTAGGCCCAAAGGTTAATTTAGAATTTCATACTCAATAGGCTCAAAATATTTTAAATTCCATGTCTGTGTATTTAGGATATTTATTTGATATCTAAATTTTTGGATTTTCATTTATTACTGGTAATAACATATATTTTTTATTTCTAACGATTTATAATAAAATTTATTTCTATCGATCAATACATTCTAAGAATTAATCGCCTCATATTTCCAATGTTTTTTTTAAGGTCTAGAGTTTTGATTTAACGAGTTATTATCTCTTTTTCAAGTAATCTTATCTTCGATGTCTTTTACATCGTAAGAAATTATTTGCTTTTATCAGTGGGTATATGGAATCCTAAGTTCTAATGTCCTAAGTTTATATATATTAACACTATTGTTATATCTTAAAAAAAAAATATTTCTTTGATATAGGTCTTGTATATACACGTATATTTTTATTCTTTGATTACATCTTTTATTAACTATATTAGTTATCATTGATATTCCAATTTGCAAAAAATAGGGATCATTTTGAGACATTTTCTAACGTCTTCCACAAGACATTACTATCTATTTAACAATTACCAAAAATTAAGGAAACGTAAATTTAGGAGGATAGAGAGAATAAGGCCTACAAGACATAAACTTGGTTAGTGCCATGTCGAGCATGGGCTCAACGTGGCCACTTCAATGCTTAAGTCAAAGGTTATCATGATGAGCTTATATATTAAATATGAGTGATTGGTTGAGTGCGCCATTACTGTTCTCCTGGGAGGAATGTGAACATTTTATAGGTGATTGACTTGGTAGTTACAGTTATCATAAGCAAGTGAGCGGTTGACAGCAATTGTAGAGGACGTGAGATAGCCTACTACTCCATTACTGGATGTCCAGTTCAACAGAGCCACTTGTGCCAAGTGGTGAGCGAAGCGGGGGTGACCAAGTGAAGGTCATGCCCTCTAGGAGAGAAGACAACTTGTGTACCAAAGTATCTTTTATCAAGGTATGGGCCTTGTAGGGCGGCCTTGCCTATTAATGTGTTGGGTTTGGCTCAAGTGACCCAAGTTCCTATTTAGACCATCAACAGTTGTTCCCCCCACTCCTTACTCCCTTTTTCTCAGGAGTAATGAGAGTAAGTTAGGCATAAGGGTCGATAGAGTTGAGTTCAAATTCACATTAGTGGAGTGGCTGGGCGATTAAGGGCTGTTTGGTTACACGGTGATCCTTAACTTTTGTTGTTGACGATAATCCAATTGAATCGTTGTTTCAAATTATGTTTGAAGAATGTCATCTTTCCAAATTTTGGCAGGAATATCCTTATGTAGGCATGTGTCACGAAGAAGGGAGGCAATGATTATTTCTTTCATACTCTATCAAATGGGGTCATCCTATGCCATCAAATCTTAACAGTTGGTCTCTTAACGATCATGTATCTAATGGCTGTGGACTCATGACTGCTTGTTTTTTCATCATTACCTTATTTTCCCAAGGGTTTCTTTAGGATCTATAAGTTTCCTTCCAACACAGTTGTTTTATTTATTTTTTTTTTGGGTAAGTTTCTTTCTTGGTACCGGAACTTTTTTGATATAATAGAATTATACTTAAACAAAACTTTTGTCCATAAAAAAAACCTAAAGTTTTTACATCTTGCACCAAAAGTACTTTTGGTAAGAATTTGGCCAAAACTCCGACACCTTGCTGATGTGGCATGAAACCACATTAAAAAATTAATATTTTAATTCCATGTATGGATTTTTTTTTAACTTTCCCTTCTCTTTCATCCCCGCCTCTCTTTCTCTGTCTTCCTAAAGTAAGATTTAGATAATTTTTTTCAAAATAAAGAGCTCATATTCATCTTTTCTAGGGGACTCCATCTTCTTCGTGAGAGAAGCCTTTTCTCTCTCTAATCCATCTTTTGTCTTTCTAAACAATATAACATCCCAAATCAATCTTCACCAACCTATTGATTCTCCGAACCCAAGCGAACTTGCCAACATACTCACCAAGTTCACTGATTCACTGTACCCATCTCAACATCAACACCGATCTCCACCTCAACTTAGTACCAGTCAAACCTCCGTAGCCACTACCATCTCTAAACAAATCATCACTTAACCCACTTTCAGCTACTTCCTCCATTGTGACTCACCTAGTTAGACCATCACTAGAGTCAAGCCATTGTTGTCCAACATCTCAAGACCATCGTTACCCCTTGCAAGAAATATCAAACCTAAACCGTGTGGACATAGACAATGAAAGTAACATCATGTCACTACTAGCTCCATTATACCTCAAAATGCACCATTTTGAAAAATGAATATGGAATTCTAGTCTGTGATGGTATTGATATATCATAGTAAAAGTAACCCAACACCCATGAATATGGCAATGTAAGTCACACTCAAGTCACACATGTATAATTTATAATTACATTAAAATAGCATGCACTATATCTGCTAATATCATAAAAACTGGAACAGTTGATGGTGTTTGTGGAAAATTGGGTTTTGAATTAGGTTTTTGAATTGGAATGTTAGATTGGGTTTTTAAGCATTTAGCATATTGGATTTTCTCATCAAGATGGGATTCCTATGGTTTGATTGGTGAGGCTTTTATGTAATGAAGAGAGAGAGGGAGGTAAGTGAAAAAAAAAAAAAACATAAATAAGCCGACATGGAGTAAAAAATTAATTTTTTAATAGACATTCATGGAACGTTAGCAAGGTGCCAGAATTTTGGCTAGATTTTGGCAAAAAAATATTTTTAGTATAAGATTTAAAACGTTTAGGTATTTTTATGGGAAAATAAGTTGTTTAGATATAATTTTGTTATATTCGAAAAGTATAAGTACCACTAGTGAAATTATCCTTTTTGTTCATATTTTTCTTCTACAACTTTAGGAGATAAAATCTTTTTGCATTTTTGTCCATTTTGTTTGTAGAAAATTGCCAAGGATGCTACTAAGTTTATTTTGTGTGAGAGGAGCTTGCAATAAGAGAATGACCAACTGAGATACAACTGCTCCAATCATGAAAGACATTTGGTTGAGGTACATTTAGTTCTTGCCATAAACTGGTTTTACGTTAATACAAGTGAAGGTTATGGCCTTTAGGATCAAGGCTGAATTGTGTACTGAAGTGTCTTTTGTCAAGGTTAGGTTCAACTTGATTGGTCTGGATTTTGGATTAGACCATCAATAGACGTGTTAACAAATAGTAATATTTATATAGTTTTATGTTGTATGTATTTTTCAATTGTACATTTAACTTTTTCATGGTATATTTCTATTTTTTGCCATTATATGTAACTTAGCAACAACAATGTTTTGCAGTTGATCATGAATTCCACATTATTAAATTTGTAGACATTATAGGTGCAAAATCTATCAGTGGTTTATTAATAGAGTAATGGTTGCTTTAAAAATTTTAAAATGATACGGGTTTTATGAAAATGCTAAAATATGTTAAGAAATTATTTAAGCAATCTAAGGTCTTAAAAATGAATTTTTCATTATCATGGTTTAAAAAATGATTTAATTTCCATTCTGAGTAGTAGTGTCACGTAGTTTTACATACATTGCATTAAGAAATTACTTAGTAACATAAGTTCCTGGAAATTAATAAATTATTCATATCGCGTCATTGATCAACTAATATTTATCATGGTTTATAAATGACAAAAAAAAAAAAAAATGATTGCCTTTAAGAATTTCAAACCTTTGGGAAACAAAGGAACTTCTATGGTATTTTTACTCTTTTTATTATTAAATTAATTATAAAAAAATGAAAATAAAGGATTCTTCTATGGTATTGTTACTATTTTTATAATTAAATTAATTATAAAAAATGACAGTAAAAAAATCTAAGGCTTCGATTATAGTTGGAATACATATCAACCGTTGAATGATGTGGTGGTTCTAGTCTTGTTGTAACTGCTTATAATTTCTTAAAAGCAACAGTTTAATTTAGAATTGAGAAATGAATTTCTCATTGTGACAAACCTACTCTTAATTATTTGCTATAAAATTATCAACATTGATGACAACAATTATTTACCTTTAACGATATAGGAGTGCCTGATGTTACCAATATTATTAATAACAAGCATAATAAAATGTAGAATATGAAAGTAAAAGCTTCAAATATTAAATTTTATAATAATGAGTAATTGCAATGTTGTTAGGGGTTATAGTAATTACAAGAACTTCCACAGTTCTATTATAAGACCAAGTATGTATGATGCTACCATTAAAGCGATTATAAGATCTGATTGCCATTGGAATATATTTAAGTTGTTCAATAATTATATCAGGTTGGCCCCATAAAAAAAGTATGAGACCATATAATTTTCTTGACAATTACACTTGTAGTTAAATAAATACACGGTCATTGTTGCTATGTGTGATTACTAAATCAATATTTAATTGTATATGGGGATAATTTCACAAATGATACCTGAACTTTAATAAAATATGTAATTAGATATGTATACTTTGAAAATGATCATTGCAGTATATGAACTTTGAAATTGATCAAATTGGTACCTAAAAAACTTTAAAATTGATTAATTTAGTACTAAAAGAACTTGATGGAGGTATTCTTAGTGTATATAAAAACTTTTTCCAGGTGTTAAATTTGTCGATTTCAAAATTTAGGTACTAAATTAATCAATTTTAAACTTCAAGTATCTAATTATATATTTTGTCAAAATTTAGATATCATTTATGACATCAACCCATTGTATATGTGATAAGTGGTATACAATTTGAAGTTGTTATTGAAGATATATATTGATAAAGAATTAATTTTTGAGATGTGACACCGATTCTAATATGTCGTACTTTAATTATAGATGACTAATAGACTATGTTATAATAGGATAATACTTTGGTAAACCCTTAAATTTTTATAACTCTTAGACAATAATCCTAGAACTAAATACTAGGGATGTAAGCGGGTGAGTTTTTATAGGGTACCCGACTTGCCCAACCCGATAAATACCCTATAGGGTAGGATGGGTTTTGAGATCAATAATAAAACCCTATAGGGTTTTGGGATGGGTTTTGGGATAAGCATAAAACCCGTTGGGAAACCCGAACCCGTTTAAATATATATATTATATTTAGCCTCAGTCTCTGAAATTAACCAACTGTGCTCCATTTATTGTAAAGCTATTTTTTCTTTTTATTAAATCATTTAGAAAAAGTAAAAAACCCTAGGACAGTAGACTAATATTCTATGGTGTCTACTTTCAGTCTTGGTCTTGGCTCACTCTCGTTAAATTCAAGCCTCTCATTCCCATTGCCGTACTGTTTCATTAAATGATTTTCTTCTCATGAAAATGATTGGAATTTTATAAAGATGATTGCACGAGTAATGATAAGAGTTTTTTTCTTAGTTTATAAAGTGGAAACGGATAGGAAATAGAAAAAGATGAAAAAAAACATTTATAACGACATTTTTAAATATTTTATTATGTAATTATTCTAATTTTATATCGGGTTTCGGGTTCGAGTTCGGGTACCCTATAGGGTTTATCTAGCAGGTTTTGGGTTCATGGACAAAAACCCTATAGAGTTTGAGACGGGTTTTTGGAATCCTATTGGGTATCGGGTTCGGGTTTTAGTATATCTGTCCCAAACCCGTCCCGGTTGCATTCCTACTAAATACTAAATACTAAACTAAAACCCTAAAACCAACCTAGGTTAAAACCAAACCATATAAACTCTAAACAAGATCAAATACGAAATTTCTTAACCTTGAGAAAAACAGAACCTTAAAAAACAAAATGGAAAATCCAATAATAGTTTGATTCAATATCCATATGCCAAACAATTCACCTATGTGATCCTTAACACATAAACTGAGACGACATATCCAAAAAATGTTCAATGATAAAATTATAAAACCTTAAATCCTTTGGTGAATTTCAAAATAAAAAATTTAAACTAAAAACCAAAAATCAACCTGAGTCAACACATAACCCGAGATAGAGATGCAACCGGGGGGGTGGGTGGGTTGGGACGAGTCTTTTGAAACCCGAACCCAACCCGATTCTTAATGGGTGTCATAGAACCCAAGAAAAACCCTATCAGGTCTTTTTTATCATTTTCAAAACTCGACCCGATTGGGTTTTAAGGAACCCATAACCAGACCTGACCCCAAGATTTTCAATTTTTTTCTATAAAAAAAAAAGAAAAGAAATAATTTTGTTTTAAGTTGTTAATGATACAAACATTTATATTGAAAGAATGAATTTTAGACAATAATATCATATGAAATGATACAAACACTTCATTTCCACTTACTTTCACATACATAAATATAAATGGGATCATTGCTTTAATGACTTAATATTTTTAATCTTTTATATTTTAAATTTATGCCGGGTCGGGTTTTCCTAACGGGTTTTATAATAAACTCGAACCTGACCTGATAACTTATCAGTTTTTTTTTTTTAATCCCAAAACTCTATAGGGTTTTTAGTAGGTTGGGTGGTCGGGTACCTTATAACAACCCGTCCTGCTTGCATCTCTAACCCTAGACTCGATTAAACAATCCTGATAACTGTAAATATGAAACAAACCATAAAAACAAAGTAAACTTAAATTTTAAACCAAAGACATAACTATGACATAAACCCCTAGATTTTACGAGTGAAACTCAAAAGTCAGAAGTCAAACCAAAACCTTAAAGTCAACAAGTTCATAACAAACCCGAATGAATTTAGATCTAGCAATTCTGCGCTCTAAACCCTATAAAAATAAAATTAAGATAATCATAGATTCTAGTTCGTAATAATATGATAAAGCTTAAAAAGATCATATTCATCAAAATTTAGTTCGTTTTGGAGCTGAACGGGATCAGTTTTTAAAATCAGGGTTTGGATATGGGAAACGGTAAAAATATTCTAATAACACCTTTAGACTCCTAATAATATGAAGATTCGTAAAATATCAATTTTAGAATTTTTCAGTATCTAATGATATCAGATATAATGCTTTTACACGTATTTTCTTTACTACCTGTATCAATTTGTCTTGTCTACTATTTACTACTATTCATCACTATTCATCCATCTGTATTTTTTCTTACAACCTACACACCTATCTCTTATATTTTCTTTTCCCATAAAACTTAATACATAACTTCTCCCCCCATTCTCTCCCAAATCCGGCACCATCCCCCTTTCTCTACATCTATTTTTTTCTTTTTCATTTTATGTAATTACATCTAATTTCCTTCTACATTTATTTATAAATACCCTATCTCCCTCCGTTTCTTTCACATGCTTCATTTACATACAAAAACTCTCTCAAATTCTCTCTATAAATTTCCTCTCCACAATTTTCTTTCCAACACTCTCTTCTTTTCATAACTCCACTATCTCCATACAACAACCAATTCTCTCTTTACTCCATCTACACGTAACCTTAGGTAAAACTTCTAACCTCCCTCTCTTTTCTTCATGAAACATAACATGAACACTTTGTTATTTTGATTTCTAAAACCTAATGAGCTTTATGGTAGGGATGAAATCATGGAAATAACAACTTGATCATGTCGATGTTCAACACCATGTTTATTTACAATATTGTATGTTCTTGTTTTATTATATTCCTTGTCTGACTCTTATATGTTATTAAGTATAATTATGTATATATATTTTTAGAGCCTATAAGCTCACTAACATAACCTTTTTATTTATTTATACTCTTATAATCTTTGCAGTTTATTTATTTATTTCATGCAATTTATTAAGACTAATCAATCTAATATTAGACTTGTCCTCATCAAGTCAAAACAATTTTCCTTCTTTCTTTTTTGACTTGTCCATAATCTAAGTTCGGAAGCCTTGAAATAAATTTAAGAATCCCATGATTTTCTATTTGTATTCTTATTTTTCTTAAAGAACTTGCCCATGTCTAAGTTCGGGAAGCCTTGATACAGGCTAAGACTTCTCAATACTTGACATTTACTTATGTGATTATTTAATTTCTATGTCTTTTATCCTTTATATGAATTATTTTTGTCATACTACATAACTACAAGTTCATATTCATACATGATCATATTGTTGATATCTTAATAAAATAAAAGGAGTTCATTTTTTTATAAAGAAAATAAGACTAAACTCTCTATAAAAATAATTTTATCACTTAGTAAAAAACCTCCATTTAAAGCTTAAGATTTCGTTTTCATAATATTTTTTTCAAAAATTTAAATAAGGTCATCATAAACTTTTAGTGTTAATATTATGCAAAGTTTCCCCAACACTTAATTATGTGATTCCACACTCTCTCTTTTCAAAACACGAAAATAAATTTATTATTAAACCATAATATTGATTTTTTTTTTTGTTATGCAAACCTTTCTTGAAAAATTATTTATGAGATTATTACCAATACTTTAATAAATAGTAAGAAAAAAAAATTTTCAAATCAAGCTAAGATCAACTCACTAATTTAAATCCTCTTAGAAATAAAATCGGTATACAAATTAAAGAACCAAGTTTTAAGAATTAAATCCATTTTCTTTTTAGGAAGTTAAGAAAATATGAATAATAATTATAATAAATAGACACCCGCTTGTAACAACTAAAATTTTAGTTTTCTTCTAACAACCCCCTAAGGGTCCATGTGTTGAAAAAATTACGAATTAAGAAAAAAAATATTATAAGCATAAAAGTTTAGAATAAGTCATTCATGTAATTTTTCTCTTATGCTAAAACTTAAAAAAATTTTATCATATAACTTAGAATGATTTTTCCTCATAGCTACATAAAGATTCATGTTTTGGAAAATAATTACTTAAAAGAAGATTGATATGGAAATAAAGTACTCATGAACTCAAAATAAATATAAGACCATGATTTCCTTTAAATTGAGTTTTATATCTACAAAATCTAAGTATTAAAGTTTTGTTTAAAAAGTCAAACTCGGGAAATTCTTTAAAAGAGAAATACATTTGGGTTTTATGTCACAAGTAAGTAAAAATGTTTTATAGAATAATTGTTAAATAAGAATTTTTGACCAAATATAAGACCTTTAAAGATTTTAAATATATATATATATATATTGAATTATGATTTTCTTGTTGTCGAATTACATATTCACAAAATAGTAATTTAATCACTAGTCAAAAAATGACCTTTTGTAAAACTCTATCTTTCACAAACAATGTTTACAATTTTATTTTTGAGACAACATCATTAGAATCATGCATATAATATAAGTCTATATATACATATTAAAAGGATTTTTCAACTATATGGATATTTATGTGTTTGCTATGGAATTTTTAGATGAAATAGAATTTAGAAAAAAATTACAATTTGAGGCTGAAATTTTTGTGTTAGAATTGTACCGACCAATTTTCGAACCTAAACAACTTCAAATGTTTAAAATAACCTTAGAAATAGATTAGATCTTTCCGAGTAGGTAGAAAACGACATCTTATGAGAAATTTCACTTAAAATGAGCAAGTTATGATCATTTCAAGTTGGAATTTCACATAATCCGAATTTTGATGAAAATGAAAAACAAAATTAGAAATTTTAAGTAGAACTTCTATGAAATAGTCATTCGAGAATTTCCTTTGTTTAGGCGATGAGGAATACAAAACTCCCATTCCTGAGGATTACTACGACTAAAAAATTGTGATTTGGACGAGTGAGTCTTGCTTATTATTCCGTTCCCTTACTTGTACTCGTAGACAGTTGCACTAGTTTATAAGTACAAGATAAAATGAATATGAATGGGTTATGGGTTTATATGTATATGTTTTTATTATGTGTAACAATGGATGCTAAGCATATCGAAACCAACAAATGATTATTTAAATATATCATTAATAATACATGTTGTTATGTGTGTATGAGGTTTGCTTGATCACTTTTAAGTATATCATAACTATATTCGGCTTTGTATAAATTAAATGGACATCATTGCATCTGTCAAGTCACATGTCGAAAGATGCTACTCTTACACGAAGAATCGGGAAGGTCTGAAGCTAAGAGAGTGCATGGCCATGCTTATTCTTAGGAAACTAAGGCACACTGGGGATACATTCTAAGATGAGCCACACCGATTGATCGCTGCGGGTAGGGTGCACTCGGAGACTAGCAGTGAAGATCATGAAGACCTTTAAATACCATTCTCTAACCCTTGATATGGGGGGGTCAATCCGTTTGCAAATGGTTTCCGGATACCCATATATAATTGTTTGTATCATGTGATTGTTGAATAGTATGCATAACATATGCGTGAAAATCAATAAACTTGTTTGAACTTACGGTGTGAATAAAAGAGAATATCTTACCAAGCTCATTGTGAGTTTACTTTTATAGATCTTTGTTAAGACAAGTCTGCCTGAGACTTCATTCAAGGATTAGGATATTAAGGAAATTATTGGTGGATCTTTAAGCTCTTGTGGAAGAAATGAAAACATAGGATGGATTTACTTTTTTGTAATTTCCTTATGAGCAAAATATGATATGTTGATATTTTAGAGATTTCTAGGATATGTATTTATATAGACTTGAAGACATTAGTGGAGGTATGTTCCTAAGCATTGTAATCGACCTTATTTATGTTTCATGTTAGTTATTTATCTTGCCTTGTTACTTAATTATTATCAAAATAAATTGCATTAATCCAAGGTATTTCCTCTGATGTGTTGGATGCCTTGTATATAATATGAAAGTCTTTAAGTGACTAAGAAAGTTATTCCTGCGTCTTGTATACAACCTTCTTACAATAGGTGTGTCATAATTGATCATAAGATTCCATCATATCCTTTAATGATTTTAGAGTTGGTTTAGTTCAATTTTTGAATTAAATCAAATGTTATTGTGGCTTATTATTGAGTCAATTCTATCCTATTTAATAAAACCTACAGTTGTTTGATTACTTAATTGTCAAGTCAATTATAAAAAAAAATCACAAAAATATCCATTCTTATGTCTTAATTCTTTGTTTTTATTAGCCAAGTGCTACATATAATCTTTTTTTTTTAATAATCATGCTGTCATATTCTTGAAAAAAATGGAAAATTTTTTATGAAGTTTTTCACTTGTTATTTAATAGTGGATTATATTTAGGTTTTCTTGGAATCCAGCACATCAACTTCTCATCCACATATCACAATCACGATCTCTGTCCATACAATCCATTAAAGACCTTATTGTGTTTGCTTTTGGTGATGAAAAGGATATGTATTATCATCTCGATGGATATGACGCAACATGAAAGATCATATTGCAATTTAATGGAATTCATATGAATCACAATTGTGGAATTGACATGAATAACAGTTTTGATTAATAGTTGCTACATCAATAAGAACTTAAGGTTTAAAAGAGTGTTAAGGGTATTTTTGGTAATTAAGTGCTCCATCAAATTTAATGTGATGGATTAATCTCTTGGACTAGTGATAAGGCTTATGAGAATAGGCCCAATTAGGGAAGTTAGAGACATTTGCTTTGGTAGACTCGAAATAATGATTGATGGACTAATTTTTTCATGGCCTTACTTGGTTGTTGTTGTTTTTTTTTTCTTCCTCAAAAGTAAACTCAAAAAATGCCTTTATAGGTTGATTTAGGGCTTTGCTTACCTTTAGAAGGTTTATGTGAACTAAGATATGTTTTGATTTTTTTTATATTACATATGAACTCTTTTATAAATGAATCGAGCCTTATTTTGTATATTAAAAATCTAATGCTTGTAAATTTGATTTTCTTAATTAATTTTGAGGTTCATTGCACTTGAGTGGAATCTTGTAACAAACTTATGTAGGCTATGAAACCAAATTTTCATGGTCATTAATAAATTGTTTATGAAGTCATAATTAAAAGTGATCAGTGTTTGTAGAAAGTAGAAATAACGTCAATGACCACATTATATTTGGACTCGATTCTTTTAATTTCTATTTTCCCTATTTTTTAGGAATTTACTTGCTTATTCATAGTTGGGTAGTTTGTTAACTTTGATTAAAATCGAAAAATAATTAACACTTGTGGTGAACTTAATTTGCCCCTCTTTTGATTTTAGTCTAATATTTTTCTTATCTCCATATTTATAATATTAGCATTCACAATATAGATACACACATGCTTACATACAAAGGGAGAGTTCAAATTAGGGTATCTAGTCTATAAGCTAGGAGAGTACACTTTTTATTTAGATGAAACTTGTGGCCTTACAATAGTTCATAAGTCCTTAACATGTGTTCATGTGTGTATGTGCATGTGTACATAAGTTAACACGACAATCTAGTCAAGTCATGGCAAAAGACTATACATTGGAAACTCCCTCTTAACGCTTTCATACTTAAGCTTGTAAGGATGTCATCCTTCATTAAGCTTCATTTCCAATACTCAATGTTAGAAACGCTAACTTCTCAACTCATTAAGAACTAAGTGAATACTAAAGCTCAATAAACAAGAATAACGAATGGGGTACATAATAAAATGAATCAAATAATATGTGATTACTTGATACATATTAACAATGTTGGAGTTACTCGACTTAATTATTAAACTCATGATTTATATAACAACATCTTGGTGATCCTAAATATTCATTTCTTTACTTATTCACTAATGCCACAAACTCATTCTCACTTGAAGCGATAACTAGTTCTTAGTCAAATAAGCATTTGTTTTCATGAATCATGTTTTTTCTTACTTCTAGCCAAGCACTTTACCTCTCCCTCTAGTAAAAATTCATTCTACAAGTCATTCAGTACCTACATACAAATTTGGGGGCAAAATCAAAGTTCTTACCTCATATTTAACCAAACCATGACCAAGGCTCTCTAAATTAAGTGTCACCTATTTATTCATTGCATCTGTCATCAGACACATACACAAATTTTAGATGATTAATATCAACAAGTTATCTAACTAGGTTGATTTTTAGATTGCACCACAATTGTCATAGCAACCTCAAAAGGGTTGCCACATACTTAACCGAGCCAACACATCAATTGCACCACATACTTGATCTACTTGAAATGTTTAATATTTTAAAACCAATTCTCCAGCAAGTATACTGGGTCGATCAAGTAATAAAGTGATGAATGAGTATCGATCCCACGAGGAAAGTTTAATTACTAAACATTATTAGTTCATTTCAATGTTTAGGCCAAGAGAAATCAAATTCTTTATATAAATATTCACTATAATATCTATACTATGCAAGGTCTAGTATTCTCTAATTATACTCACACAAGTCTTAACAAGTAAGGTTAGTGGGATTGAGATAAAATCCGATTTTCTCCAATCATGTTGAACTAGAGTTATTAAAATTGTTAGAGTTCATGCATGTCCATGTGAATCTACCAAGATTGACAAATTCTAAAAATGAATTTCAAAACCTTTTTCTATCTGAAACACTCCATAGCTTCCACGACTGAGCATTCTGATAGATTCTATATGTGCAACTAAGAGTTTCCCAAATCTGAGTTGACTCATTGTCCTAAATCAAGAAATTCCAGAATTCCTTCTTTTAAACTTATATTTAAAACAATGTTTGAGCAGAAATGATAGACTCTACTAGGATTAAAAACTCTCTTGCCATCGCATACTGGAATTTTTCACCCAAATATAAATTCAAACGAAATTAAAGTCTTTGCCAAGATACCCAATTTCATTCAAACTTGAATTCATCCGAATTTTAAGTCATTAGTTTGAATTTAACAAGGATTTGCATCATTCTTACAACCCAATAACACTAGTTCAACAATTACTTCAGAAAATCAAGGATTTCACCATTTCCCACCGTTCAAATTTAGCTAATAACCATTTCTACTCTACCTAACAAGATACTAATAACAACTATGATAATATTCATCATGAAATGTAAATAACAAAGCAAGTGAAGAAGAAATTACCAGTAATTCGAGAAAACAAACCGTATAAATTGTATTTAAGATCCTTGTTAGCAAATTCTACTCAATCTACGAACAAATAGAACAAATTTGATGAAGATCCAAGTACATCTCTATTTTTTACTTCTATCTCTCTCTAAAACTATCGGGTGAAATGCAAAATGGAAAACATAATGTAAGTGTCCTTTCTCTCTCCTCAAAGCATGTAAAAATACATGCTTTTCGTATAACTGTCGTGTAACTTCTGCCTTCAACGCCGGCGGTTTCTTATCCAACGCCGGCGATGTTCAATCAAGCGCTAAGGATTTGTAAACTGATGGTCTTCAACGCTGCCTTTGAACGCCGCGGCGTACTCCTCAATTTGCCGGCGTTGCCTTCAAATTCAAGTACTGTGTCATTCTCAAACGCCGGCGGTGTTGGATCTAGCGTTAAATACTTAGGCTCTATGATGTTTCAACGCCGCCTTTGAACGCCGGCGGCGTTGCCTTCTAGTTTGCCGGCGTACGCTTTCATCCCTCTCAACGCTGGCGGCGTTTGGCCTAAATTCACCGGTGTTTGTGCTTTTCACTGCCAATTCACACAATTCTTCATGTTTCCTTGTTGCTAATTTCACTTTTCATTCCTGACCTGATTCCGAACAAATTACACAAAACTAAATATTAATTCCTTTGCTTTTATAATAATTAACACAAATAAGTATCAATTCAGAGATGAAAATTATATCAATTTTTTGAGTTTATCAATACTTCATCAGGCTAAATCGTTACTTGCACCATACATAAACCAAGGCTATTTTAAAATCATACCACATACTTATCTAAACAGTGAACAAAGCTTTTTTAATTATATATCCTTAGTTATTATCTAAACTTGTATACCATAAACATATGGGTGCATAGGTATATATAGGTGTGTGGGCGCATGGCACATAAAACATCATATCAATTGAGTGTATAAAACAAGTTTAAGTCATAAAGAAGTTCATGTGGACAATTTCCTATACTTACCCTACACACTAGCACCCTTAAAAGCTTAGTCACAATATGCTTTGCCACCCTAGACACTTGATAATCACCACCAACATGGCAAAAACAACAATCTAATTAGTCAAGTAGCCAATTATCTTGCAACTCACCAAAGATTTCTCTTGCGATTTTATTTGAGTGATTAGATGGTGTAAAGACCTAGCATTTATATTGTTAAAATATGACATGTGAAGTCTCTAACCACGTATAATATAAAGGTATATTATACGTAAAATTGTCCGAAAATTGAGATGTTTATGTGAATTGCCTGTGTAACCTGTTTAGATACATAGCTTTAACAAAAGCTACTTATCAAGGAGTAGATACTTTAATATATCAACATATAGATACTAATAGTTTGGTATCTCAAAGCTACAAACCATAAATTACATACAATATAAGGAAAAGTAAATACTTTATATTACAAACTTGGGCTTATAAACAAACCATGTCTATACTATTACATTTTTAAAAACAAAACTTGATTTGGTCTTTCTTGCTAGGAAAAACAACAAGGTCAGTTCGGAGTTTTAGTTGCCACACTCATCTGAAAAGTCCTTAAAGTTCGTTCCATAGCCCAAGCAATCACAAAACCCATCTTCATTAATACCTAAAAGAGAAAAAGTAAGTCAGAGGCTCAATACACAGTAATACAAACAATATGATGTGGCATACATCCTGAACTAATGCAAGGTAAAATAATAAATTATTTCTCTTTATTTAAGTCAACAAAACAACACTGAAGTATTCAAACTCTAAATTTAAGCTTGAGAAATCTAGGGGTTCCTGAATAACCGTAGTTGTTCAGGGGGTTAATATAAGCAGCCCGAATACTTATATCTCTGATATATCCTCATAAAGAAAAAAATAATTTCATCTAAGGTTTACAGCTGTTACTCAACTTTACTAAAATTAATCAATCATATCACCTAGTTCAATCATCCCCATAAAATGTGAACTAAATCAAATTATATCCTTTTAAGAATAAGCAAATGTTACACTGATACTATACCCCCTATCAATTACCTGTTGAGCCACTAATGGAAGTCACCACATCATGACAAGTTGCCTAAGCGAATAAACTACCATGTTAACCTCATTAACAGGGTTGTCGCTCCCCGGACTAGATTCAACATCGAAAAATACAACCAATTTCAAACAACTTTTAATTCTTCTTTGATTAGAATTGGTTTAGAAATATCTAATCTTAATAATCAATAATCACATTACTGCATACCTTGATAACTAAGTTTATTGGGTAAAAGATCGATATTTGCACTTAGTCAAGTTCAAAATTCCGTCAAAGAAACCATTTCATGTAAAACATGGTTAATTCACAATTATACACTAATTCATATTCACACACATAATATATATCGGTTACATTTCGAACAATTGCATATCAACATCACTATTTCTTAATTGAATGTTAATCATAATTAGTTACTAAGTGCTTAACATTCATCAAACTCAAATAACATTCATATTAACGCACAACTTAATATTTATACTTACAATAGGTTCATTTAGACTTTTACTTAATCACAAAACCAAGAAACAAATAAAGAAAAACATATAAAGTAATAAAATTATCACAAACAATTTTTTTTTAAATTACAGAATACGCTGGCTCTACTCCGGCAGTATAGGAAGTCAACGCCGACGGCGTAGGGGGCAACGCCAATGGCGTACAGGACAGACAGATTTGCATAGAGATCAAAAAGTGACATGGGTTGCCATATATGTCGTTTGAGCCTAGGGAAAACTCATGAAAACTCCAGAGAGTGATACACCTTCCCATACATGATATATTAAAGGGTGTATGACGCTCAAGAGAGTGAAACACTCTCTCATACGTGTTGTTTCAAAGGTATATGATCCATACACCTTCTCAAACATGCTGTTTAATAGGGTGTTTGAAAAATTTCGAATCTCTCCTGTTTCAAACTTGATCTTACACATTATACTCATATCCTACTTCAACTAAAACACTTCACAAGAATCATACACTATACCACATGCTCTTAATAACTCAAAACATGTATAAATTTCCAATTCCCAACATCAAACAACTTTTCCACATTACTCAACATAAATCAACTCTTACACTTCTACTCATTCAATACACTTGAACCATCTTATACACTTCCAAATCATTATTTCCACTCGCTTCAAATTCATATAAACATGTTCTAACCATCTCAACATCAATAACAACATCTACAACTTTATTTTCATCACTACACACTCATCAATTCAACATAACCATAACTAGCACTAACTCATTACAACTTGAAAACTTACAATAACTTATTTACTACAACTTCAAGGATCCAAATACTTTTTCAATCAACTCAACATGCCAATATTACATATAACTTACCAAGAGACTAAGTTGATAGAAATCCATGAAAGAAAAGGAAAACAAATCATCACAAAAGACATACAAACTTGCCTTAAACTTTCTTTAATTAAGAGACGAATTCTTGTAGGAGTTCTTGGAAATTCAGCCAAGAAAATTAAGAAGAAAAAGATGGAATGGAAGGAACGAATGGCACCTTTGCTTTGGGGTCTATTTTGATTTATTAAAAGTGGAATAAAAATAAGTTTGTAATTATCCTAAAATTTAACTTTTGATGGCAAATTTTTAAGAAGAAAAGAGAGGCTTTAAGTCGGGCTTTAATATGTACGTGGGCTTAGCTTTGTTTAATGGTTGGACTTGGTTTTTGGGCTCTAAAAACTTGCTATATTTGGTTTTAGATTTGGGTTGAATTTGTTGTAGAAAACTCAAGTTTTACATGCTTTAAAACAAACAATAAACACAATTACCAATGACACTAACACATTAAAATCCAATAGGTATAATTAATCAACTAAAATATATTAGCACCATATATTTTATTAACTAATCACTTACCATAATTTTGTATATTTCAAGCAAACATATCATATATTACTTTTACATTAACACATCATAATAAAATTTCATAATTTAATTAAATCAACTTGTATATATTAAATTTAATTATGCAATGAGAGTTAAGCCATTTCAGATGGAGTGCACGAACAACAAACAACTTACATTTCTCATCACATTGTAACAATAATCAATTAGACAGATTTACTCACTTGGTCTAACCAAGTAACAGCAATCTCCTCGTTGGAACACAATTCATGTGCTCAAT